>CATKUP010000362.1:0-269000 GCA_949786385.1 Onychomys leucogaster
CTTGTAGGAAGACACAGTGCCTGGGATTTAACTACATTTCTGAAGTGAAACACACAGCAGAGTTCTCATCCATTGATCACACTCTGCTTTAGAACAAGAATCATGCTCTTGCTCTAGAGTCTCTAAGACAGCAGGAAACGTGAGTGTGCTGAGAACAAAAACGGTGTTTCCTACACATAAGGACCATATGTAGTCCAACTCTGCTTCCGAAACTGATACAAAGCACTGGTCCTCTAACATCCAATGATTGTCAGTTAAGATGAGAAACGTGTGAGCTTCGTGAACGATGTAGTTCATTTGAGCTGTAAAGTGACTGTCCTTACCTGAAATGAAGTCTTGCTGTAGGAAGACACAGAGCCTGGGATTTAACTCCATTTCTGAAGGGAAACACACAGCACAGTTATCATCCATGGATCACACTCGGCTTTAGAGAGAGAAGGACACTCTTGCTTTCTAGCATCTCTAATACAACAGGAAATCTGAGTGTGCTCAGAACAAAAGAATGGTGTTCCCTACACATAGAGACCATATCAATTTCAACTCTGCTTCTGAAACTGAAACAAACCACAGGTCCTCTAACATCCTATGCTTGTTAGTTAAGATGAGAAACATGTGAGCTTCGTAAACAATGTTGTTCCTTTGAGCTGTAAAGAAACTGCAGTCACCTGAAATGAAGTCTTGCTTGTAGGATGACTCAGAGCCTGGGATTTAACTCCATTTCTGAACGGAAACAAACAGCATAGTTGTCATCCATGGATCACAATCTGCTTTAGAGCACGAGGCTGCGCTCTTGCTTTCTAGTGTCTCTAATACAGCAGGAATAGTGAGTGTGCTCAGAACAAAAGAACGGCGTTTCCTACACATATGGACAATATCTAGTTCAACTCTGCTTCTGAAAATGAAACAAACCACAGGTCCTCTAACATCCAATGCTTGTCAATTAAGATGAGAAATGTGTGAGCTTCGTGAATGATGTAGTTCGTTTGAGCTGTAAAATGACTGTCCTTACCTGAAACGGAGTCTTGCTTGTAGGAAGACACAGAGCCTGGAATTTAACTCCATTTCTGAAGTGAAACACACAGCAGAGTTCTCATCCATGGATCACACTCTGCTTTAGAGCGAGAAGCACGCTCTTGCTTTCTAGCGTCTCTAATACAGCAGGAAATCTGAGTATGCTCAGAACAAAAGAATGGTGTTTCCTACACATACAGACCATATCTAGTTCAACTCTGCTTCTGAAACTGAAACAAACCACAGGTACTCTAACATCCAATGCTTGTCAGTTAAGATGAGAAGCGTGTGAGCTTCGTGAACAATGTAGTTCGTTTGAGCTGTAAAGAAACCGCCCTTACCTGAAAAGAATTCTTGCTTTTAGGAAGACACAGAGCCTGGGATTTAACTCCTTTTCTGAAGGGAAACACACAGCAGAGTTCTCATCCACTGATCATACTCTGCTTTGAAGCGAGAAGCACGCTCTTGCTTTCTAGGTTCTCTAAGACAGCAGGAAATGTGAGTGTGCTGAGAACAAAAGAACGGTGTTTCCTACACATACGGACCATATCTAGTCCAACCCTGCTTCTGAAACTGATACAAAGCACTGGACCTCTAACATCCAATGCTTGTCAATTAAGATGAGAAATGTGTGAGCTTCGTGAATGATGTAGTTCGTTTGAGCTGAAAAGTGACTTCCCTTACCTGAAACGAACTCTTCATTGTAGGAAGACACAGAGCCTGGTATTTAACTCCATTTCCGAAGGGAAACACACAGGACAGTTATCATCCATGGATCACACTCTGTTTTAGAGCAAGAAGAATGCTCTTGCTTTCTATATTCTGTAATACAGCAGGAAACTTGAGTGTGCTCAGAACAAAAGAACGGTTTTTCCTACACATACAGACCATATCTACTTCAACACTGCTTCAGAAACTGAAACAAATCACAGGTCCTCTAACATCCAATGCTTGTCATTTAAGATGAGAAACGTGTGTGCTTGGTAAACGATGTAGTTCACTTGAGCTGTAAAGAAACTGCCCTTACCAGAAAAGAAGTCTTGCTTTTAGGAAGACTCAGAGCCTGGAATTGAACTCCATTTCTGAAGTGAAACACAAAGCAGAGTTCTCATCCATTGATCACACTCTGCTTTAGAACAACAAGCACGCTCTTGCTTTCTAGAGTCTCTAAGAGAGCAGGAACCATGAGTGTGCTGAGAACAAAAGAACGGTGTTTCCTACACATACGGATCATGTCTAGTCCAACTCTGCTTCTGAAACGGATACAAAGCACTGGTCCTCTAACATCCAATGCTTGTCAGGTAAGATGAGAAACGTTTGAGTTACGTGAATGATGTATTTCGTTTTAGGTATAAAGAAACTGCCCTTACCTGAAAGGAAGTCTAGTAGGAAATCTCAGAGCTTGGGATTTAACTCCATTTCTGAATGAAACACACAGCAGAGTTCTCATCCATTGATCACACTCTGCTTTAGAACAAGAATCATGCTCTTGCTTTCTAGAGTCTCTAAGACAGCAGGAAACGTGAGTGTGCTGAGAACAAAAGAATGGTGTTTCCTACACATAAGGACCATATGTAGTCCAACTCTGCTTTCAAAACTGATACAAAGCACTGGACTTCTAACATCCAATGCTTGTCAGTTAAGATGAGAAACGTGTGAGCTTCGTGAACGAAGTAGTTCATTTGAGCTGTAAAGAAACTGCCCTTACCTGAAAAGAAGTCTTGTTTTTAGGAAGACTCAGAGCCTGGAGTTTAACTCCAGTTCTGAAGTGAAACACACAGCAGAGTTCTCATCCATGGATCACACTCTGCTTTAAAGCTAGAAGCACGCTCTTGCTTTCTAGCGTCTCTAAGACAGCAGGAAATCTGAGTATGCTCAGAACAATAGAAGGGTGTTTCCTACACATACGGGCCATATCTAGTTCAACTCTGCTTCTGAAACTGAAACAAACCACAGGTCCTCTAACATCCAATGCTTGTCAGTTTTGATGAGAAACGTGTGAGCTTCGTGAACGATGTAGTTCGTTTGAGCTGTAAAGAAACTGCCCTTACCTGAAAATAATTCTTGATTTTAGGAAGACTCAGAGCCTCGGATTTAACTCCATTTCTGAAATGAAACACGCAGCAGAGTTCTCATCCATTGATTACACTCTGCTTTAGAACAACAAGCACGCTCTTGCTTTCTAGAGTCTCTAAGACAGCAGGAAACGTGAGTGTGCTGAGAACAAAAGAACGGTGTTTCCTACACATATGGACCATGTCTAGTCCAACTCTGCTTCTGAAACGGATACAAAGCAATGGTCCTCTAACATCCAATGCTTGTCAGTTAAGATGAGAAACGTGTGACCTTCGTGAACGATGTAGTTCGTTTGAGCTGTAAAGTGACTGTCCTTACCTGAAACGAAGTCTTGATTGTAGGAAGACACAGAGCCTGGGATTTAACTCCATTTCTGAAGGGAAACAAACAGCACAGTTATCATCCATGGATCACACTCGGCTTTAGAGCGAGAAGGACGCTCTTGCTTTCTAGCGTCTCTAAGACAGCAGGAAATGTGAGTGTGCTCAGAACAAAAGAACGGTATTTCCTACACATATGGACCATATCTAGGTAAACTCTGCTTCTGAAACAGAAACAAACCAAAGGTCCTCTAAAATCCAATGCTTGTCAGTTAAGATGAGAAACGTGTGAGCTTCGTGAACGATGTAGTTCATTTGAGCTGTAAAGTGACTGTCCTTACCTGAAAGGAAGTCTTGCTTGTAGGAAGACACAGTGCCTGGGATTTAACTACATTTCTGAAGTGAAACACACAGCAGAGTTCTCATCCATTGATCACACTCTGCTTTAGAACAAGAATCATGCTCTTGCTCTAGAGTCTCTAAGACAGCAGGAAACGTGAGTGTGCTGAGAACAAAAACGGTGTTTCCTACACATAAGGACCATATGTAGTCCAACTCTGCTTCCGAAACTGATACAAAGCACTGGTCCTCTAACATCCAATGATTGTCAGTTAAGATGAGAAACGTGTGAGCTTCGTGAACGATGTAGTTCGTTTGCGCTGTAAAGTGACTGTCCTTACCTGAAATGAAGTCTTGCTTGTAGGAAGACACAGAGCCTGGGATTTAACTCCATTTCTGAAGCGAAACACACAGCACAGTTATCATCCATGGATCACACTCGGCTTTAGAGCGAGAAGGACACTCTTGCTTTCTAGCATCTCTAATACAACAGGAAATCTGAGTGTGCTCAGAACAAAAGAATGGTGTTTCCTACACATAGGGACCATATCAAGTTCAACTCTGCTTCTGAAACTGAAGCAAACCACAGGTCCTCTAACATCCTATGCTTGTTAGTTAAGATGAGAAACGTGTGAGCTTCGTAAACAATGTTGTTCCTTTGAGCTGTAAAGAAACTGCAGTTACCTGAAATGAAGTCTTGCTTGTAGGAAGACTCAGAGCCTGGGATTTAACTCCATTTCTGAACGGAAACTAACAGCATAGTTCTCATCCATGGATCACAATCTGCTTTAGAGCAAGAGGCCGCGCTCTTGCTTTCTAGTGTCTCTAATACAGCAGGAAATGTGAGTGTGCTCAGAAAAAAAGAACGACGTTTCCTACATATATGGACAATATCTAGTTAAACTCTGCTTCTGAAAATGAAACAAACCACAGGTCCTCTAACATCCAGTGCTTGTCAATTAAGATGAGAAATGTGTGAGCTTCATGAATGATGTAGTTCGTTTGAGCTGTAAAATGACTGTCCATACCTGAAACGAATTCTTGCTTGTAGGAAGACACAGAGCCTGGGATTTAACTCCATTTCTGAAGGGAAACACACGGGACAGTTATCATCCATGGATCACACTCTGTTTTAGAGCAAGAAGAATGCACTTGCTTTCTATATTCTCTAATACACCAGGAAACTTGAGTGTGCTCAGAACAAAAGAACGGTTTTTCCTACACATACGGACCATATCTAGTTAAACTCTGCTTCTGAAAATGAAACAAATCACAGGTCCTCTAACATCCAATGCTTGTCATTTAAGATGAGAAACGTGTGAGCTTCGTGAACGATGTAGTTCGTTTTAGCTGTAAAGTGACTGTCCTTACCTGAAAAGAAGTCTTGCTTGTAGGAAGACTCAG
Source organism: Onychomys leucogaster (assembly GCA_949786385.1). Taxonomy (NCBI): domain Eukaryota; kingdom Metazoa; phylum Chordata; class Mammalia; order Rodentia; family Cricetidae; genus Onychomys; species Onychomys leucogaster. The sequence goes on from CATKUP010000362.1 coordinate 5,151, forward strand.
AGCCTGGAATTTAACTCCATTTCTGAAGTGAAACACACAGCAGAGTTCTCATCCATGGATCACACTCGGCTTTAGAGCGAGAGGGACGCTCTTGCTTTCTAGCATCTCTAAGACAGCAGGAAATCTGAGTGTGCTCAGAACAAAAGAATGGTGTTTCCTACACATAGGGACCATATCAAGTTCAACTCTGCTTCTGAAACTGAAACAAACCACAGGTACTCTAACATCCAATGCTTGTCAGTTAAGATGAGAAACGTGTGAGCTTCGTGAACAATGTAGTTCGTTTGAGCTGTAAAGAAACCGCCCTTACCTGAAAAGAATTCTTGCTTGTAGGAAGACACAGAGCCTGGGATTTAACTCCTTTTCTGAAGGGAAACACACAGCACAGTTATCATCCATGGATCACACTCGGCTTTAGAGCGAGAAGGACGCTCTTGCTTTCTAGCGTCTCTAAGACAGCAAGAAATCTGAGTGTGCTCAGAACAAAAGAACGGTGTTTCCTACACATATGGACCACATCTAGTTAAACTCTGCTTCTGAAAATGAAACAAAGCACAGGTCCTCTCACATCCAATGCTTGTCAGTTAAGATGAGAAACGTGTGAGCTTCGTGAACGATGTAGTTCTTTTGAGCTGTAAAGTGACTGCCCTTACCTGAAATGAATTCTTGATTGTAGGAAGACAAAGAGCCCAGTATTTAACTCCATTTCTGAATTGAAACACACAGCAGAGTTCTCATCCACTGATCATACTCTGCTTTGAAGCGAGAAGCACGCTCTTGCTTTCTAGGGTCTCTAAGACAGCAGGAAACGTGAGTGTGCTGAGAACAAAAGAACGGAGTTTCCTACACATACGGACCATATCTAGTCCAACCCTGCTTCTGAAACTGATACAAAGCACTGGACCTCTAACATCCAATGCTTGTCAATTAAGATGTGAAATGTGTGAGCTTCGTGAATGATGTAGTTCGTTTGAGCTGAAAAGTGACTTCCCTTACCTGAAACGAACTCTTCATTGTAGGAAGACACAGAGCCTGGTATTTAACTCCATTTCGGAAGGGAAACACACAGGACAGTTATCATCCATGGATCACACTCTGTTTTAGAGCAAGAAGAATGCTCTTGCTTTCTATATTCTGTAATACAGCAGGAAACTTGAGTGTGCTCAGAACAAAAGAATGGTTTTTCCTACACATACAGACCATATCTACTTCAACACTGCTTCAGAAACTGAAACAAATCACAGGTCCTCTAACATCCAATGCTTGTCATTTAAGATGAGAAACGTGTGTGCTTGGTAAACGATGTAGTTCACTTGAGCTGTAAAGAAACTGCCCTTACCAGAAAAGAAGTCTTGCTTTTAGGAAGACTCAGAGCCTGGAATTGAACTCCATTTCTGAAGTGAAACACAAAGCAGAGTTCTCATCCATTGATCACACTCTGCTTTAGAACAACAAGCACGCTCTTGCTTTCTAGAGTCTCTAAGAGAGCAGGAACCATGAGTGTGCTGAGAACAAAAGAACGGTGTTTCCTACACATACGGATCATGTCTAGTCCAACTCTGCTTCTGAAACGGATACAAAGCACTGGTCCTCTAACATCCAATGCTTGTCAGGTAAGATGAGAAACGTTTGAGTTACGTGAATGATGTATTTCGTTTTAGGTATAAAGAAACTGCCCTTACCTGAAAGGAAATATAGTAGGAAATCTCAGAGCTTGGGATTTAACTCCATTTCTGAATGAAACACACAGCAGAGTTCTCATCCATTGATCACACTCTGCTTTAGAACAAGAATCATGCTCTTGCTTTCTAGAGTCTCTAAGACAGCAGGAAACGTGAGTGTGCTGAGAACAAAAGAATGGTGTTTCCTACACATAAGGACCATATGTAGTCCAACTCTACTTTCAAAACTGATACAAAGCACTGGTCCTCTAACATCCAATGCTTGTCAGTTAAGATCAGAATCATGTGAGCTTCGTGAACGACATAGATCGTTTGAGCTGAAAAGTGACTGCCGTTACCTGAAACGAAATCTTGCTTGTAGGAAGACAGAGCCTGGGATTTTTCTCCATTTTTGAAGGGAAACACACAGCATAGTTCTCATCCATGGATCACACTCTGCTTTAGAGCAAGAAGCACGCTCTTGCTTTCTAGAGGTTCTAGGGCAGCATGAAACATGAGTGTGCTGAGAACAAAAGAATGATGTTTCCTACACATACGGACCATATGTATACCAACTCGGCTTCGAAAATGATACAAAGCACTGGATTTCTAACATCCAATGCTTGTCAGTTAAGATGAGAAACGTGTGAGCTTCGTGAACGATGTAGTTCATTTGAGCTGTAAAGAAACTGCCCTTACCTGAAAAGAAGTCTTGTTTTTAGGAAGACTCAGAGCCTGGAGTTTAACTCCATTTCTGAAGTGAAACACACAGCAGAGTTCTCATCCATGGATCACACTCTGCTTTAAAGCGAGAAGCACGCTCTTGCTTTCTAGCGTCTCTAAGTCAGCAGGAAATCTCAGTATGCTCAGAACAATAGAAGGGTGTTTCCTACACATACGGGCCATATCTAGTTCAACTCTGCTTCTGAAACTGAAACAAACCACAGGTCCTCTAACATCCAATGCTTGTCAGTTTTGATGAGAAACGTGTGAGCTTCGTGAACGATGTAGTTCGTTTGAGCTGTAAAGAAACTGCCCTTACCTGAAAATAATTCTTGATTTTAGGAAGACTCAGAGCCTCGGATTTAACTCCATTTCTGAAATGAAACACACAGCAGAGTTCTCATCCATTGATCACACTCTGCTTTAGAACAACAAGCACGCTCTTGCTTTCTAGAGTCTCTAAGACAGCAGGAAACGTGAGTGTGCTGAGAACAAAAGAACGGTGTTTCCTACACATACGGATCATGTCTAGTCCAACTCTGCTTCTGAAACGGATACAAAGCACTGGTCCTCTAACATCCAATGCTTGTCAGTTAAGATGAGAAACGTGTGACCTTCGTGAACGATGTAGTTCGTTTGAGCTGTAAAGTGACTGTCCTTACCTGAAACGAAGTCTTGATTGTAGGAAGACACAGAGCATGGGATTTAACTCCATTTCTGAAGGGAAACAAACAGCACAGTTATCATCCATGGATCACACACGGCTTTAGAGCGAGAAGGACGCTCTTGCTTTCTAGCGTCTCTAAGACAGCAGGAAATGTGAGTGTGCTCAGAACAAAAGAACGGTGTTTCCTACACATATGGACCATATCTAGGTAAACTCTGCTTCTGAAACAGAAACAAACCACAGGTCCTCTAACATTCTATGCTTGTTAGTTAAGATGAGAAACGTGTGAGCTTCGTAAACAATGTTGTTCGTTTGAGCTTAAAGAAACTGCAGTTACCTGAAACGAAGTCTTGCTTGTAGGCATACTCAGAGCCTGGGATTTAACTCCATTTCTGAACGGAAACAAACAGCATAGTTCTCATCCATGGATCACAATCTGCTTTAGAGCAAGAGGCACGCACTTGCTTTCTAGTGTCTCTAATACAGCAGGAAATGTGAGTGTGCTCAGAACAAAAGAACGGTGTTTCCTACACATATGGACCATATCTAGTTAAACTCTGCTTCTGAAAATGAAACAAACCAGAGGTCCTCTAACATCCAATGCTTGTCAGTTAAGATGAGAAACGTGTGAGCTTCGTGAATGATGTAGTTCTTTTGAGCTATAAAGAGACTGCCCTTACCCCAAATGAATACTTGATTGTAGGAAGACAAAGAGCCCAGTATTTAACTCCATTTCTGAATTGAAACACACAGCAGAGTTCTCATCCACTGATCATACTCTGCTTTGAAGCAAGAAGCACGCTATAGCTTTCTAGAGTCTCTAAGAGAGCAGGAAACGTGAGTGTGCTGAGAACAAAAGAACGATGTTTCCTACACATACGGATCATGTCTAGTCCAACTCTGCTTCTGAAACGGATACAAAGCACTGGTACTCTAACATCCAATGCTTGTCAGTTAAGATGAGAAACGTATGAGCTGCGTGAATGATGTAGTTCGTTTGAGCTGAAAAGTGACTGCCCTTACCTGAAACGAAGTCTTGCTTGTAGGAAGACACAGAGCCTGGGATTTATCTCCATTTTTGAAGGGAAAAACACAGCATAGTTCTCATCCACTGATCACACTCTGCTTTAGAGAAAGAGGCACGCTCTTGCTTTCTAGAGTCTCGAAGACCGCAGGAAACATGAGTGTGCTGAGAACATAAGAACGGGGTTTCCTAAACATATGGACCATATCTAGTTAAACTCTGCTTCTGAAACTGAAACTAACCACAGGTCCTCTAACATCCAATGCTTGTCAGTTAAGATGAGAAACGTGTGAGCTTCGTGAACGATGTAGTTCCTTTGAGCTGTAAAGTGACTGTCCTTACCTGAAACGAAGTCTTGCCTGTAGGAAGACACAGAGCCTGGGATTTAACTCCTTTTCTGAAGGGAAACACAGAGCACAGTTATCATCTTTCACACTCGGCTTTAGAACGAGAAGGACGCTCTTGCTTTCTAGCGTCTCTAAGACAGCAGGAAATCTGAGTGTGCTCAGAACAAAAGAATGGTGTTTCCTACACATAGGGACCATATCAAGTTCAACTCTGCTTCTGAAAATGAAACAAACCAGAGGTCCTCTAACATCCAATGCTTGTCAGTTAAGATGAGAAACGTGTGAGCTTCGTGAACGATGTAGTTCTTTTGAGCTGTAAAGTGACTGCCCTTACCTGAAATGAATTCTTGATTGTAGGAAGACAAAGAGCCCAGTATTTAACTCCATTTCTGAATTGGAACACACAGCAGAGTTCTCATCCACTGATCCTACTCTGCTTTAAAGCGAGAAGCACGCTCTTGCATTCTAGCGTCTCTAATACAGCAGGAAATGTGAGTGTGCTCAGAAAAAAAGAACGGCGTTTCCTACACATATGGACAATATCTAGTTAAACTCTGCTTCTGAAAATGAAACAAACCACAGGTCCTCTAACATCCAATGCTTGTCAATTAAGATGAGAAATGTGTGAGCTTCATGAATGATGTAGTTCGTTTGAGCTGTAAAATGACTGTCCATACCTGAAACGAATTCTTGCTTGTAGGAAGACACAGAGCCTGGGATTTAACTCCATTTCTGAAGGGAAACACACGGGACAGTTATCATCCATGGATCACACTCTGTTTTAGAGCAAGAAGAATGCACTTGCTTTCTATATTCTCTAATACACCAGGAAACTTGAGTGTGCTCAGAACAAAAGAACGGTTTTTCCTACACATACGGACCATATCTAGTTAAACTCTGCTTTTGAAACTGAAACAAACCACAGGTCCTCTAACATCCTATGCTTGTTAGTTAAGATGAGAAACGTGTGAGCTTCGTAAACAATGTTGTTCGTTTGAGCTTAAAGAAACTGCAGTTACCTGAAACGAAGTCTTGCTTGTAGGCATACTCAGAGCCTGGGATTTAACTCCATTTCTGAACGGAAACAAACAGCATAGTTCTCATCCATGGATCACAATCTGCTTTAGAGCAAGAGGCACGCTCTTGCTTTCTAGTGTCTCTAATACAGCAGGAAATGTGAGTGTGCTCAGAACAAAAGAACGGTGTTTCCTACACATATGGACCATATCTAGTTTAACTCTGCTTCTGAAAATGAAACAAACCACAGGTCCTCTAACATCCAATGCTTGTCAGTTAAGATGAGAAACGTGTGAGCTTTGTGAACGATGTAGTTGGTTTTAGCTGTAAAGTGACTGTCCTTACCTGAAAAGAAGTCTTGCTTGTAGGAAGACTCAGAGCCTGGAATTTAACTCCATTTCTGAAGAGAAACACACAGCATAGTTCTCATCCATGGATCACACTCGGCTTTAGAGCGAGAGGGACGCTCTTGCTTTCTAGCATCTCTAAGACAGCAGGAAATCTGAGTGTGCTCAGAACAAAAGAATGGTGTTTCCTACACATAGGGACCATATCAAGTTCAACTCTGCTTCTGAAACTGAAACAAACCACAGGTCCTCTAACATCCTATGCTTCTTAGTTAAGATGAGAAACGTGTGAGCTTCGTAAACAATGTTGTTCGTTTGAGCTTAAAGAAACTGCAGTTACCTGAAACGAAGTCTTGCTTGTAGGCATACTCAGAGCCTGGGATTTAACTCCATTTCTGAACGGAAACAAACAGCATAGTTCTCATCCATGGATCACAATCTGCTTTAGAGCAAGAGGCACGCACTTGCTTTCTAGTGTCTCTAATACAGCAGGAAATGTGAGTGTGCTCAGAACAAAAGAACGGTGTTTCCTACACATATGGACCATATCTAGTTAAACTCTGCTTCTGAAAATGAAACAAACCAGAGGTCCTCTAACATCCAATGCTTGTCAGTTAAGATGAGAAACGTGTGAGCTTCGTGAATGATGTAGTTCTTTTGAGCTATAAAGAGACTGCCCTTACCCCAAATGAATTCTTGATTGTAGGAAGACAAAGAGCCCAGTATTTAACTCCATTTCTGAATTGAAACACACAGCAGAGTTCTCATCCACTGATCATACTCTGCTTTGAAGCAAGAAGCACGCTCTAGCTTTCTAGAGTCTCTAAGAGAGCAGGAAACGTGAGTGTGCTGAGAAAAAAAGAACGATGTTTCCTACACATACGGATCATGTCTAGTCCAACTCTGCTTCTGAAACGGATACAAAGCACTGGTACTCTAACATCCAATGCTTGTCAGTTAAGATGAGAAACGTATGAGCTGCGTGAATGATGTAGTTCCTTTGAGCTGAAAAGTGACTGCCCTTACCTGAAACGAAGTCTTGCTTGTAGGAAGACACAGAGCCTGGGATTTATCTCCATTTTTGAAGGGAAAAACACAGCATAGTTCTCATCCACTGATCACACTCTGCTTTAGAGCAAGAGGCACGCTCTTGCTTTCTAGAGTCTCGAAGACCGCAGGAAACATGAGTGTGCTGAGAACAAAAGAACGGGGTTTCCTAAACATATGGACCATATCTAGTTAAACTCTGCTTCTGAAACTGAAACAAACCACAGGTCCTCTAACATCCAATGCTTGTCAGTTAAGATGAGAAACGTGTGAGCTTCTTGAACGATGTAGTTCCTTTGAGCTGTAAAGTGACTGTCCTTACCTGAAACGAAGTCTTGCCTGTAGGAAGACACAGAGCCTGGGATTTAACTCCTTTTCTGAAGGGAAACACAGAGCACAGTTATCATCTTTCACACTCGGCTTTAGAACGAGAAGGACGCTCTTGCTTTCTAGCGTCTCTAAGACAGCAGGAAATCTGAGTGTGCTCAGAACAAAAGAATGGTGTTTCCTACACATAGGGACCATATCAAGTTCAACTCTGCTTATGAAAATGAAACAAACCAGAGGTCCTCTAACATCCAATGCTTGTCATTTAAGATGAGAAACGTGTGAGCTTCGTGAACGATGTAGTTCTTTTGAGCTGTAAAGTGACTGCCCTTACCTGAAATGAATTCTTGATTGTAGGAAGACAAAGAGCCCAGTATTTAACTCCATTTCTGAATTGGAACACACAGCAGAGTTCTCATCCACTGATCCTACTCTGCTTTAAAGCGAGAAGCACGCTCTTGCATTCTAGCGTCTCTAATACAGCAGGATATCTGAGTATGCTCAGAACAAAAGAAGGGTGTTTCCTACACATACGGACCATATCTAGTTCAACTCTGCTTCTGAAAATGAAACAAACCACAGTCCTCTAACATCCAATGCTTGTCAGTTAAGATGAGAAACGTGTGAGCTTCGTGAACGATGTAGTTCATTTGAGCTGTAAAGAAAATGCCCTTACCTGAAAAGAAGTCTTGTTTTTAGGAAGACTCAGAGCCTGGAGTTTAACTCCATTTCTGAAGTGAAACACACAGCAGAGTTCTCATCCATGGATCACACTCTGCTTTAAAGCGAGAAGCACGCTCTTGCTTTCTAGCGTCTCTAAGTCAGCAGGAAATCTCAGTATGCTCAGAACAATAGAAGGGTGTTTCCTACACATACGGGCCATATCTAGTTCAACTCTGCTTCTGAAACTGAAACAAACCACAGGTCCTCTAACATCCAATGCTTGTCAGTTTTGATGAGAAACGTGTGAGCTTCGTGAACGATGTAGTTCGTTTGAGCTGTAAAGAAACTGCCCTTACCTGAAAATAATTCTTGATTTTAGGAAGACTCAGAGCCTCGGATTTAACTCCATTTCTGAAATGAAACACACAGCAGAGTTCTCATCCATTGATCACACTCTGCTTTAGAACAACAAGCACGCTCTTGCTTTCTAGAGTCTCTAAGACAGCAGGAAACGTGAGTGTGCTGAGAACAAAAGAACGGTGTTTCCTACACATACGGATCATGTCTAGTCCAACTCTGCTTCTGAAACGGATACAAAGCACTGGTCCTCTAACATCCAATGCTTGTCAGTTAAGATGAGAAACGTGTGACCTTCGTGAACGATGTAGTTCGTTTGAGCTGTAAAGTGACTGTCCTTACCTGAAACGAAGTCTTGATTGTAGGAAGACACAGAGCATGGGATTTAACTCCATTTCTGAAGGGAAACAAACAGCACAGTTATCATCCATGGATCACACACGGCTTTAGAGCGAGAAGGACGCTCTTGCTTTCTAGCGTCTCTAAGACAGCAGGAAATGTGAGTGTGCTCAGAACAAAAGAACGGTGTTTCCTACACATATGGACCATATCTAGGTAAACTCTGCTTCTGAAACAGAAACAAACCACAGGTCCTCTAACATTCTATGCTTGTTAGTTAAGATGAGAAACGTGTGAGCTTCGTAAACAATGTTGTTCGTTTGAGCTTAAAGAAACTGCAGTTACCTGAAACGAAGTCTTGCTTGTAGGCATACTCAGAGCCTGGGATTTAACTCCATTTCTGAACGGAAACAAACAGCATAGTTCTCATCCATGGATCACAATCTGCTTTAGAGCAAGAGGCACGCACTTGCTTTCTAGTGTCTCTAATACAGCAGGAAATGTGAGTGTGCTCAGAACAAAAGAACGGTGTTTCCTACACATATGGACCATATCTAGTTAAACTCTGCTTCTGAAAATGAAACAAACCAGAGGTCCTCTAACATCCAATGCTTGTCAGTTAAGATGAGAAACGTGTGAGCTTCGTGAATGATGTAGTTCTTTTGAGCTATAAAGAGACTGCCCTTACCCCAAATGAATTCTTGATTGTAGGAAGACAAAGAGCCCAGTATTTAACTCCATTTCTGAATTGAAACACACAGCAGAGTTCTCATCCACTGATCATACTCTGCTTTGAAGCAAGAAGCACGCTATAGCTTTCTAGAGTCTCTAAGAGAGCAGGAAACGTGAGTGTGCTGAGAACAAAAGAACGATGTTTCCTACACATACGGATCATGTCTAGTCCAACTCTGCTTCTGAAACGGATACAAAGCACTGGTACTCTAACATCCAATGCTTGTCAGTTAAGATGAGAAACGTATGAGCTGCGTGAATGACGTAGTTCGTTTGAGCTGAAAAGTGACTGCCCTTACCTGAAACGAAGTCTTGCTTGTAGGAAGACACAGAGCCTGGGATTTATCTCCATTTTTGAAGGGAAAAACACAGCATAGTTCTCATCCACTGATCACACTCTGCTTTAGAGAAAGAGGCACGCTCTTGCTTTCTAGAGTCTCGAAGACCGCAGGAAACATGAGTGTGCTGATTACATAAGAACGGGGTTTCCTAAACATATGGACCATATCTAGTTAAACTCTGCTTCTGAAACTGAAACTAACCACAGGTCCTCTAACATCCAATGCTTGTCAGTTAAGATGAGAAACGTGTGAGCTTCGTGAACGATGTAGTTCCTTTGAGCTGTAAAGTGACTGTCCTTACCTGAAACGAAGTCTTGCCTGTAGGAAGACACAGAGCCTGGGATTTAACTCCTTTTCTGAAGGGAAACACAGAGCACAGTTATCATCTTTCACACTCGGCTTTAGAACGAGAAGGACGCTCTTGCTTTCTAGCGTCTCTAAGACAGCAGGAAATCTGAGTGTGCTCAGAACAAAAGAATGGTGTTTCCTACACATAGGGACCATATCAAGTTCAACTCTGCTTCTGAAAATGAAACAAACCAGAGGTCCTCTAACATCCAATGCTTGTCAGTTAAGATGAGAAACGTGTGAGCTTCGTGAACGATGTAGTTCTTTTGAGCTGTAAAGTGACTGCCCTTACCTGAAATGAATTCTTGATTGTAGGAAGACAAAGAGCCCAGTATTTAACTCCATTTCTGAATTGGAACACACAGCAGAGTTCTCATCCACTGATCCTACTCTGCTTTAAAGCGAGAAGCACGCTCTTGCATTCTAGCGTCTCTAATACAGCAGGAAATGTGAGTGTGCTCAGAAAAAAAGAACGGCGTTTCCTACACATATGGACAATATCTAGTTAAACTCTGCTTCTGAAAATGAAACAAACCACAGGTCCTCTAACATCCAATGCTTGTCAATTAAGATGAGAAATGTGTGAGCTTCATGAATGATGTAGTTCGTTTGAGCTGTAAAATGACTGTCCATACCTGAAACGAATTCTTGCTTGTAGGAAGACACAGAGCCTGGGATTTAACTCCATTTCTGAAGGGAAACACACGGGACAGTTATCATCCATGGATCACACTCTGTTTTAGAGCAAGAAGAATGCACTTGCTTTCTATATTCTCTAATACACCAGGAAACTTGAGTGTGCTCAGAACAAAAGAACGGTTTTTCCTACACATACGGACCATATCTAGTTAAAATCTGCTTCTGAAACTGAAACAAACCACAGGTCCTCTAACATCCTATGCTTGTTAGTTAAGATGAGAAACGTGTGAGCTTCGTAAACAATGTTGTTCGTTTGAGCTTAAAGAAACTGCAGTTACCTGAAACGAAGTCTTGCTTGTAGGCATACTCAGAGCCTGGGATTTAACTCCATTTCTGAACGGAAACAAACAGCATAGTTCTCATCCATGGATCACAATCTGCTTTAGAGCAAGAGGCACGCTCTTGCTTTCTAGTGTCTCTAATACAGCAGGAAATGTGAGTGTGCTCAGAACAAAAGAACGGTGTTTCCTACACATATGGACCATATCTAGTTTAACTCTGCTTCTGAAAATGAAACAAACCACAGGTCCTCTAACATCCAATGCTTGTCAGTTAAGATGAGAAACGTGTGAGCTTTGTGAACGATGTAGTTGGTTTTAGCTGTAAAGTGACTGTCCTTACCTGAAAAGAAGTCTTGCTTGTAGGAAGACTCAGAGCCTGGAATTTAACTCCATTTCTGAAGAGAAACACACAGCATAGTTCTCATCCATGGATCACACTCGGCTTTAGAGCGAGAGGGACGCTCTTGCTTTCTAGCATCTCTAAGACAGCAGGAAATCTGAGTGTGCTCAGAACAAAAGAATGGTGTTTCCTACACATAGGGACCATATCAAGTTCAACTCTGCTTCTGAAACTGAAACAAACCACAGGTCCTCTAACATCCTATGCTTCTTAGTTAAGATGAGAAACGTGTGAGCTTCGTAAACAATGTTGTTCGTTTGAGCTTAAAGAAACTGCAGTTACCTGAAACGAAGTCTTGCTTGTAGGCATACTCAGAGCCTGGGATTTAACTCCATTTCTGAACGGAAACAAACAGCATAGTTCTCATCCATGGATCACAATCTGCTTTAGAGCAAGAGGCACGCACTTGCTTTCTAGTGTCTCTAATACAGCAGGAAATGTGAATGTGCTCAGAACAAAAGAACGGTGTTTCCTACACATATGGACCATATCTAGTTAAACTCTGCTTCTGAAAATGAAACAAACCAGAGGTCCTCTAACATCCAATGCTTGTCAGTTAAGATGAGAAACGTGTGAGCTTCGTGAATGATGTAGTTCTTTTGAGCTATAAAGAGACTGCCCTTACCCCAAATGAATTCTTGATTGTAGGAAGACAAAGAGCCCAGTATTTAACTCCATTTCTGAATTGAAACACACAGCAGAGTTCTCATCCACTGATCATACTCTGCTTTGAAGCAAGAAGCACGCTCTAGCTTTCTAGAGTCTCTAAGAGAGCAGGAAACGTGAGTGTGCTGAGAAAAAAAGAACGATGTTTCCTACACATACGGATCATGTCTAGTCCAACTCTGCTTCTGAAACGGATACAAAGCACTGGTACTCTAACATCCAATGCTTGTCAGTTAAGATGAGAAACGTATGAGCTGCGTGAATGATGTAGTTCCTTTGAGCTGAAAAGTGACTGCCCTTACCTGAAACGAAGTCTTGCTTGTAGGAAGACACAGAGCCTGGGATTTATCTCCATTTTTGAAGGGAAAAACACAGCATAGTTCTCATCCACTGATCACACTCTGCTTTAGAGCAAGAGGCACGCTCTTGCTTTCTAGAGTCTCGAAGACCGCAGGAAACATGAGTGTGCTGAGAACAAAAGAACGGGGTTTCCTAAACATATGGACCATATCTAGTTAAACTCTGCTTCTGAAACTGAAACAAACCACAGGTCCTCTAACATCCAATGCTTGTCAGTTAAGATGAGAAACGTGTGAGCTTCGTGAACGATGTAGTTCCTTTGAGCTGTAAAGTGACTGTCCTTACCTGAAACGAAGTCTTGCCTGTAGGAAGACACAGAGCCTGGGATTTAACTCCTTTTCTGAAGGGAAACACAGAGCACAGTTATCATCTTTCACACTCGGCTTTAGAACGAGAAGGACGCTCTTGCTTTCTAGCGTCTCTAAGACAGCAGGAAATCTGAGTGTGCTCAGAACAAAAGAATGGTGTTTCCTACACATAGGGACCATATCAAGTTCAACTCTGCTTATGAAAATGAAACAAACCAGAGGTCCTCTAACATCCAATGCTTGTCAGTTAAGATGAGAAACGTGTGAGCTTCGTGAACGATGTAGTTCTTTTGAGCTGTAAAGTGACTGCCCTTACCTGAAATGAATTCTTGATTGTAGGAAGACAAAGAGCCCAGTATTTAACTCCATTTCTGAATTGGAACACACAGCAGAGTTCTCATCCACTGATCCTACTCTGCTTTAAAGCGAGAAGCACGCTCTTGCATTCTAGCGTCTCTAATACAGCAGGATATCTGAGTATGCTCAGAACAAAAGAAGGGTGTTTCCTACACATACGGACCATATCTAGTTCAACTCTGCTTCTGAAAATGAAACAAACCACAGTCCTCTAACATCCAATGCTTGTCAGTTAAGATGAGAAACGTGTGAGCTTCGTGAACGATGTAGTTCGTTTGAGCTGTAAAGAAACTGCCCTTACCTGAAAAGAATTCTTGCTTTTAGGAAGACTCAGAGCCTTGGATTTAACTCCTTTTCTGAAGTGAAACACACAGAAGAGTTCTCATCCATTGATCACACTCTGCTTTAGAAGAACAAGCACGCTCTTGCTTTCTAGAGTCTCTAAGACAGCAGGAAACGTGAGTGTGCTGAGAACAAAAGAATGGTCTTTCCTACACATACGGACCATATCTAGTCCAACTCTGCTTCTGAAACTGATACAAAGCACTGGACCTCTAACATCCAATGCTTGTCAATTAAGATGAGAAATGTGTGAGTTTCGTGAATGATGTTGTACGTTTGAACTGTAAAGAAACTGCCATTACCTGAAAGGAAGTCTTGCTTGTAGGAAGACACAGAGCCTCAGATTTAACTACATTTCTGAAGTGAAACACACAGTAGAGTTCTCATCCATTGATCACACTCTGCTTTAGAACAAGAATCATGCTCTTGCTCTAGAGTCCTTAAGACAGCAGGAAACGTGATTATGCTGAGAACAAAAACGGTGTTTCCTACACATAAGGACCATATGTAGTCCAACTCTGCTTCTGAAACTGATACAAAGCACTGGTCCTCTAAAATCCAATTCTTGTCAGTTAAGATGAGGAACGAGTGAGTTTCGTGAACGATGTAGTTCTTTTTAGATATAAAGAAACTGCCCTTACCTGAAAAGAATTCTTGCTTTTAGGAAGACTCAGAGCCTGGGATTTAACTCCCTTTCTGAAGTGAAACACACAGAAGAGTTGTCATCCATTGATCCCACTCTGCTTTAGAACAACAAGAATGCTCTTGCTTTCTAGAGTCTCTAAGACAGCAGGAAACGTGAGTGTGCTGAGAACAAATTAACGGTGTTTCCTACACATACGGACCATGTCTAGTCCAACTCTGCTTCTGAAACGGATACAAAGCACTGGTCCTCTAACATCCAATGCTTGTCAGTTAAGATGAGAAACGTGTGACCTTCGTGAACGATGTAGTTCGTTTGAGCTGTAAAGAAACTGCCCTTACCTGAAAAGATTTCTTGCTTTTAGGAAGACTCAGAGCCTGGGATTTAACTCCTTTTCTGAAGAGAAACACACAGCAGAGTTCTCATCCATTGATCACACTCTGCTTTAGAACAAGAATCATGCTCTTGCTCTAGAGTCTCTAAGACAGCAGGAAACGTGAGTGTGCTGAGAACAAAAACGGTGTTTCGTACACATAAGGACCATATGTAGTCCAACTCTGCTTCTGAAACTGATACAAAGCACTGGTCCTCTAACATCCAATGATTGTCAGTTAAGATGAGAAACGTGTGAGCTTCGTGAACGATGTAGTTCGTTTGCGCTGTAAAGTGACTGTCCTTACCTGAAATGAAGTCTTGCTTGTAGGAAGACACAGATCCTGGGATTTAACTCCATTTCTGAAGGGAAACACACAGCACAGTTATCATCCATGGATCACACTAGGCTTTAGAGCGAGAAGGACACTCTTGCTTTCTAGCATCTCTAATACAACAGGAAATCTGAGTGTGCTCAGAACAAAAGAATGGTGTTTCCTACACATAGGGACCATATCAAGTTCAACTCTGCTTCTGAAACTGAAACAAACCACAGGTCCACTAACATCCTATCCTTGTTAGTTAAGATGAGAAACGTGTGAGCTTCGTAAACAATGTTGTTCCTTTGAGCTGTAAAGAAACTGCAGTTACCTGAAATGAAGTCTTGCTTTGAGGAAGACTCAGAGCCTGCGATTTAACTCCATTTCTGAACGGAAACTAACAGCATAGTTCTCATCCATGGATCACAATCTGCTTTAGAGCAAGAGGCCGCGCTCTTGCTTTCTAGTGTCTCTAATACAGCAGGAATAGTGAGTGTGCTCAGAACAAAAGAACTGCGTTTCCTACACATATGGACAATATCTAGTTAAACTCTGCTTCTGAAAATGAAACAAACCACAGGTCCTCTAACATCCAATGCTTGTCAATTAAGATGAGAAACGTGTGAGCTCCGTGAACGATGTAGTTCGTTTGAGCTGTAAAATGACTGTGCTTACCTGAAACGAATTCTTGCTTGTAGGAAGACACAGAGCCTGGGATTTAACTCCATTTCTGAAGGGAAACACACGGGACAGTTATCATCCATGGATCACACTCTGTTTTAGAGCAAGAAGAATGCACTTGCTTTCTATATTCTCTAATACAGCAGGAAACTTGAGTGTGCTCAGAACAAAAGAACGGTTTTTCCTACACATACGGACCATATCTAGTTCAACACTGGTTCAGAAACTGAAACAAATCACAGGTCCTCTAACATCCAATGCTTGTCATTTAAGATGAGAAACGTGTGAGCTTCGTGAACGATGTAGTTCGTTTTAGCTGTAAAGAAACTGCCCTTACCTGAAAAGAATTCTTGCTTTTAGGAAGACTCAGAGCCTTGGATTAACTCCTTTTCTGAAGTGAAACACACAGAAGAGTTCTCATCCATTGATCACACTCTGCTTTAGAACAACAAGCACGCTCTTGCTTTCTAGAGTCTCTAAGACAGCAGGAAACGTGAGTGTGCTGAGAACAAAAGAATGGTGTTTCCTACACATACGGACCATATCTAGTCCAACTCTGCTTCTGAAACTGATACAAAGCACTGGACCTCTAACATCCAATGCTTGTCAATTAAGATGAGAAATGTGTGAGCTTCGTGAATGATGTAGTTCGTTTGAGCTGAAAAGTGATTTCCCTTACCTGAAACGAAGTCTTGCTTGTAGGAAGACACAGAGCCTGGGATTTATCTCCATTTTTGAAGGGAAACACACAGCATAGTTCTCATTCATGGATCACACTCTGCTTTAGAGCAAGAAGCACGCTCTTGCTTTCTAGAGGCTCTAGGGCAGCATGAAACATGAGTGTGCTGAGAACAAAAGAACAATGTTTCCTACACATACGGACCATATGTAGTCCAACTCGGCTTTGAAAATGATGCAAAGCACTGGTCCTCTAACATCCAATACTTGTCTGTTAAGATGAGAAACATGTGAGTTTCGTGAATGATGTAGTACGTTTGAACTGTAAAGAAACTGCCATTACCTGAAAGGAAGTCTTGCTTGTAGGAAGACACAGAGCCTCGGATTTAACTACATTTCTGAAGTGAAACACACAGTAGAGTTCTCATCCATTGATCACACTCTGCTTTAGAACAAGAATCATGCTCTTGCTCTAGAGTCTCTAAGACAGCAGGAAACGTGAGTATGCTGAGAACAAAAACGGTGTTTCCTACACATAAGGACCATATGTAGTCCAACTCTGCTTCCGAAACTGATACTAAGCACTGGTCCTCTAAAATCCAATTCTTGTCAGTTAAGATGAGGAACGAGTGAGTTTCGTGAACGATGTAGTTCGTTTGAGCTATAACGAAACTGCCCTTACCTGAAAAGAATTCTTGCTTTTAGGAAGACTAAGAGCCTGGGATTTAACTCCCTTTCTGAAGTGAAACACACAGAAGAGTTGTCATCCATTGATCCCACTCTGCTTTAGAACAACAAGAACGCTCTTGCTTTCTAGTGTCTCTAAGACAGCAGGAAACATGAGTGTGCTGAGAACAACAGAAAGGTGTTTCCTACACATACAGATCATGTCTAGTCCAACTCTGCTTCTGAAACGAATACAAAGCACTGGTCCTCTAACATCCAATGCTTGTGAGTTAAGATGAGAAACGTGTGAGCTTCGTGAACGATGTAGTTCGTTTGAGCTGTAAAGTGACTGTCCTTACCTGAAATGAAGTCTTGCTTGTAGGAAGACACAGAGCCTGGGATTTAACTCCATTTCTGAAGGGAAACACACAGCACAGTTATCATCCATGGATCACACTCTGTTTTAGAGCAAGAAGAATGCTCTTGCTTTCTATATTCTCTAATACAGCAGGAAACTTGAGTGTGCTCAGAACAAAGGAACGGTTTTTCCTACTCATACGGACCATATCTAGTTCAACCCTGGTTCAGAAACTGAAACAAATCACAGGTCCTCTAACATCCAATGCTTGTCAGTTAAGATGAGAAGCGTGTGAGCTTCTTGAACGATGTAGTTCGTTTGAGCTGTAAATAAACTGCCCTTACCTGAAAAGAATTCTTGCTTGTAGGAAGACTCAGAGCCTTGAATTTAACTACTTTTCTGAAGTGAAACACACAGAAGAGTTCTCATCCATTGATCACACTCTGCTTTAGAACAACAAGCACTCTCTTGCTTTCTAGCGTCTCTAAGACAGCAGGAAATCTGAGTGTGCTCAGAACAAAAGAATGGTGTTTCCTACACATAGGGACCATATCAAGTTCAACTCTGCTTCTGAAACTGAAACAAACCACAGGTCCTCTAACATCCTATGCTTGTCAGTTAAGATGAGAAACGTGTGAGCTTCGTGAACGATGTAGTTCGTTTGAGCTGTAAAGAAACTGCCCTTACCTGAAAAGAATTCTTGCTTGTAGGAAGACTCAGAGCCTTGAATTTAACTACTTTTCTGAAGTGAAACACACAGAAGAGTTCTCATCCATTGATCACACTCTGCTTTAGAACAACAAGCACGCTCTTTCTTTCTAGAGTCTCTAAGACAGCAGGAAACGTGAGTGTGCTGAGAACAAAAGAACGGTGTTTCCTACACATACGGACCATATCCAGTCCAACCCTGCTTCTGAAACTGATACAAAGCACTGGACCTCTAACATCCAATGCTTGTCAATTAAGATGAGAAATGTGTGAGCTTCGTGAATGATGTAGTTCGTTTGAGCTGAAAAGTGACTTCCCTTACCTGAAACGAACTCTTCATTGTAGGAGGACACAGAGCCTGGTATTTAACTCCATTTCCGAAGGGAAACACACAGGACAGTTATCATCCATGGATCACACTCTGTTTTAGAGCAAGAAGAATGCTCTTGCTTTCTATATTCTGTAATACAGCAGGAAACTTGAGTGTGCTCAGAACAAAAGAACAGTTTTTCCTACACATACGGACCATACCTACTTCAACACTGCTTCAGAAACTGAAACAAATCACAGGTCCTCTAACATCCAATGCTTGTCATTGAAGATGAGAAACGTGTGTGCTTCGTGAACAACAAGCACGCTCTTGCTTTCTAGAGTCTCCAAGACAGCAGGAAACATGAGTGTGCTGAGAACAAAAGAACGGTGTTTCCTACACATACGAATCATGTCTAGTCCAACTCTGCTTCTGAAACGGATACAAAGCAATGGTACCCTAACATCCAATGCTTGTCAATTAAGATGAGAAACGTGTGAGCTTCGTGAATGACGTAGTTCGTTTAGGCTGTAAAGTGACTGTCCTTACCTGAAAGGAAGTCTTGCTTGTAGGAAGACTCAGAGCCTGGGATTTAACTCCTTTTCTGAAGGGAAACACAGAGCACAGTTATCATCCATGGATCACACTCGGCTTTAGAGCGAGAAGGACGCTCTTGCTTTATAGCATCTCTAAGACAGCAGGAAATCTGAGTGTACTCAGAACAAAGAATGGTGTTTCCTACACATAGGGCCCATATCAAGTTCAACTCTGTTTCTGAAACTGAAAAAAACCACAGGTCCTCTAACATCCTATGCTTGTTAGTTAAGATGAGAAACGTGTGAGCTTCGTAAACAATGTTGTTCGTTTGAGCTTAAAGAAACTGCAGTTACCTGAAACGAATTCTTGCTTGTAGGAAGACAGAGCCTGGGATTTAACTACATTACTGAACGAAAACAAACAGCATAGTTCTCATCCATGGATCACAATCTGCTTTAGAGCAAGAGGCACGCTCTTGCTTTCTAGTGTCTCTAATACAGCAGGAAACATGAGTATGCTGAGAACAAAAGAACGGTGTTTCCTACACATATGGACCATATCTAGTTAATCTCTGCTTCTGAAAATGAAACAAACCAGAGGTCCTCTAACATCCAATGCTTGTCATTTAAGATGAGAAACATGTGTGCTTCGTGAACGATGTAGTTCGTTTGAGCTATAAAGAATCTGCCCTTACCTGAAAAGAATTCTTGCTTTTAGGAAGACTCAGAGCCTGGGATTTAACTCCCTTTCTGAAGTGAAACACACAGAAGAGTTGTCATCCATTGATCCCACTCTGCTTTAGAACAACAAGCACGCTCTTGCTTTCTAGAGTCTCTAAGACAGCAGGAAACATGAGTGTGCTGAGAACAAAAGATCGGTGTTTCCTACACATACAGATCATGTCTAGTCCAACTCTGCTTCTGAAACTGAAGCAAACCACAGGTCCTCTAACATCCAATGCTTCTCAGTTAAGATGAGAAACATGTGAGCTTCGTGAACGAGCTAGTTCGTTTGAGCTGTAAAGTGACTGTCCTTACCTGAAACGAAGTCTTGCTTGTAGGAAGACACAGAGCCTGGGATTTAACTCCTTTTCTGAAGGGAAAGACAGAGCACAGTTCTCATCCATGGATCACACTCGGCTTTAGAGTGAGAAGGACGCTCTTGCTTTCTAGTGTCTCTAATACAGCAGGAAATGTGAGTGTGCTCAGAACAAAAGAACGGTGTTTCCTAAACATATGGACCATATCTACTTAAACTCTGCTTCTGAAAATGAAACAAACCAGAGGTCCTCTAACATCCAATGCTTGTCATTTAAGATGAGAAACTTGTGTGCTTCGTGAAAGATGTAGTTCATTTGAGCTGTAAAGAAACTGCCCTTACCAGAAAAGAAGTCTTGCTTTTAGGAAGACTCAGAGCCTGGAATTTAACTCCATTTCTGAATTGAAACACACAGCAGAGTTCTCATCCATTGATCACACTCTGCTTTAGAGCAAGAAGCACGCTCTTGCTTTCTAGAGGCTCTAAGACAGCAGGAAACGTGAGTGTGCTGGGAACAAAAGAACGATGTTTCCTACACATACACACCATATGTAGTCCAACTCTGCTTCTGAAACTGATACAAAGCACTGATCCTCTAAAATCCAATTCTTGTCAATTAAGATGAGGAACGAGTGTGTTTCGTGAACGATGTAGTTCGTTTGAGCTCTAAAGAAACTGCCCTTACCTGAAAAGAATTCTTGCTTTTAGGAAGACTCAGAGCCTGGGATTTAACTCCCTTTCTGAAGTGAAACACACAGAAGAGTTGTCATCCATTGATCCCACTCTGCTTTAGAACAACAAGCACGCACTTGCTTTCTAGAGTCTCTAAGACAGCAGGAAACATGAGTGTGCTGAGAACAAAAGAACGGTGTTTCCTACACATACAGATAATGTCTATTCCAACTCTGCTTCTGAAACTGAAACAAACCACAGGTCCTCTAACATCCAATGCTTGTCAGTTAAGATGAGAAACGTGTGAGCTTCGTGAATGATGTAGTTCGTTTGAGCTGTAAAGTGACTGCCCTTACCTGAAAAGAAGTCTTGCTTATAGGAAGACACAGAGCCTGGGATTTAACTCCTTTTCTGAAGGGAAACACAGAGCACAGTTATCATCCATGGATCACACTCGGCTTTAGAGTGAGAAGGACGCTCTTGCTTTCTAGCGTCTCTAAGACAGCAGGAAATCTGAGTGTGCTCAGAACAAAAGAATGGTGTTTCCTACACATAGGGACCATATCAAGTTCAACTCTGCTTCTGAAACTGAAACAAACCACAGGTCCTCTAACATCCTATGCTTGTTAGTTAAGATGAGAAACGTGTGAGCTTCGTAAACAATGTTGTTCGATTGAGCTTAAAGAAACTGCAGTTACCTGAAACGAAATCTTGGTTGTAGGAAGAAAGAGCCTGGGATTTATCTCCATTTTTGAAGGGAAAAACACAGCATAGTTCTCATCCACTGATCACACTCTGCTTTAGAGCAAGAGGCACGCTCTTGCTTTCTAGATTCTCTAAGACCGCAGGAAACGTGTGTGTGCTGAGAACAAAGAACGGGGTTTCCTACACATATGGACCATATCTAGTTCAACTCTGCTTCTGAAACTGAAACAAACCACAGGTCCTCTAACATCCAATGCTTGACAGATAAGATGAGAAACGTGTTAGCTTCATGAACTATGTAGATCGTTTGAGTGAAAAGTGACTGCCCTTACCTGAAAAGAAGTCTTGCTTGTAGGAAGACACAGAGCCTGGGATTTAACTCCATTTCTGAAGGGAAACACACAGCATAGTTCTCATCCATTGCACACACTCTGCTTTAGAGCAAGAAGCACGCTCTTGCTTTCCAGAGTCTCTAATACAGCAGGAAACTTGAATTTCGTCAGAACAAAAGAACGGAATTTCCTACATATACAAACCACATCTACTTCATCTCTGCTTCTGTAACAGAAACAAACTACAGGGCCTATAATATCCAATGCTTGTCAGTTTTGATGAGAATCGTGTGAGCTTCAGGAATGATGTAGTTCGTTTGAGGTATAAATTAACTGCCCTTACCTGAAATGAAGTCTTGCTTGTAGGAAGACTCAGCCTGGGATTTAACTCCATTTCTGAAGTGAAACACACAGCAGAGTTCTCACCCATAGATCACACTCTGCTTTAGAGCAAGAAGCACGTTCTTGCTTTCCAGAGTCTCTAACACAGCAGGAAACGTGAGTGTGCTGAGAACAAAAGAACGGTGTTTCCTACACATACATACCATATCTGGTCCAACTCTGCTTCTGAAACTGATACAAAGCACTGATCCTCTAACGTAAAATGCTTGTCAGTTAAGATGGGAAACTTGTTAGCTTTGTGAACGATGTACTACGTTTGAGATGAAAAGTGACTGTGTTTACCTGAAACGAAGTCTTGCTTCTAGGAAGACACAGAGCCTGGGATTTAACCCCATTTCTGAAGTGACACTCAAAGCAGAGTTCTCATCCAAGGATCACACTGAGCTTTAGAGCAAGAAGCACGCTCTTGCTTTCCAGAGTCTCTAATACATCAGGAAACGTGAGTGTGCTCAGAACAAAAGAACGGTGTTTCCTACACATAAGGACCATATCTAGTTCAACTCTGCTTCTGAAAATGAAACAAACCACAGGTCCTCTAACATCCAATGCTTGTCAGTTAAGATGAGAAATGTGTGAGCTTCGTGAACGATGTAGTTCTTTTGAGCTATAAAGAGACTGCCCTTACCCGAAATGAATTCTTGATTGTAGGAAGACAAAGAGCCCAGTATTTAACTCCATTTCTGAATTGAAACACACAGCAGAGTTCTCATCCACTGATCCTACTCTGCTTTAAAGCGAGAAGCACGCTCTTGCATTCTAGCGTCTCTAATACAGCAGGATATCTGAGTATGCTCAGAACAAAAGAAGGGTGTTTCCTACACATACGGACCATATCTAGTTCAACTCTGCTTCTGAAACTGAAACAAACCACAGGTCCTCTAACATCCAATGCTTGTCAGTTAAGATGAGAAACGTGTGAGCTTCGTGAACGATGTAGTTCGTTTGAGCTGTAAAGAAACTGCCCTTACCTGAAAAGAATTCTTGCTTTTAGGAAGACTCAGAGCCTTGGATTTAACTCCTTTTCTGAAGTGAAACACACAGAAGAGTTCTCATCCATTGATCACACTCTGCTTTAGAACAACAAGCACGCTCTTGCTTTCTAGAGTCTCTAAGACAGCAGGAAACGTGAGTGTGCTGAGAACAAAAGAATGGTGTTTCCTACACATACGGACCATATCTAGTCCAACTCTGCTTCTGAAACTGATACAAAGCACTGGACCTCTAACATCCAATGCTTGTCAATTAAGATGAGAAATGTGTGAGCTTCGTGAATGATGTAGTTCGTTTGAGCTGAAAAGTGATTTCCCTTACCTGAAACGAAGTCTTGCTTGTAGGAAGACACAGAGCCTGGGATTTATCTCCATTTTTGAAGGGAAACACACAGCATAGTTCTCATTCATGGGTCACACTCTGCTTTAGAGCAAGAAGCACGCTCCTGCTTTCTAGAGGCTCTAGGGCAGCATGAAACATGAGTGTGCTGAGAACAAAAGAACAATGTTTCCTACACATACGGACCATATGTAGTCCAACTCGGCTTTGAAAATGATGCAAAGCACTGGTCCTCTAACATCCAATACTTGTCTGTTAAGATGAGAAACATGTGAGTTTCGTGAATGATGTAGTACGTTTGAACTGTAAAGAAACTGCCATTACCTGAAAGGAAGTCTTGCTTGTAGGAAGACACAGAGCCTCGGATTTAACTACATTTCTGAAGTGAAACACACAGTAGAGTTCTCATCCATTGATCACACTCTGCTTTAGAACAAGAATCATGCTCTTGCTCTAGAGTCTCTAAGACAGCAGGAAACGTGAGTATGCTGAGAACAAAAACGGTGTTTCCTACACATAAGGACCATATGTAGTCCAACTCTGCTTCCGAAACTGATACTAAGCACTGGTCCTCTAAAATCCAATTCTTGTCAGTTAAGATGAGGAACGAGTGAGTTTCGTGAACGATGTAGTTCGTTTGAGCTATAACGAAACTGCCCTTACCTGAAAAGAATTCTTGCTTTTAGGAAGACTCAGAGCCTGGGATTTAACTCCCTTTCTGAAGTGAAACACACAGAAGAGTTGTCATCCATTGATCCCACTCTGCTTTAGAACAACAAGAACGCTCTTGCTTTCTAGTGTCTCTAAGACAGCAGGAAACATGAGTGTGCTGAGAACAAAAGAAAGGTGTTTCCTACACATACAGATCATGTCTAGTCCAACTCTGCTTCTGAAACGAATACAAAGCACTGGTCCTCTAACATCCAATGCTTGTGAGTTAAGATGAGAAACGTGTGAGCTTCGTGATCGATGTAGTTCGTTTGAGCTGTAAAGTGACTGTCCTTACCTGAAATGAAGTCTTGCTTGTAGGAAGACACAGAGCCTGGGATTTAACTCCATTTCTGAAGGGAAACACACAGCACAGTTATCATCCATGGATCACACTCGGCTTTAGAGCGAGAAGGACACTCTTACTTTCTAGCGTCTCTAATACAACAGGAAATCTGAGTGTGCTCAGAACAAAAGAATGGTGTTTCCTACACATATGGACCATATCTAGTTAAACTCTGCTTCTGAAAATGAAACAAACCACAGGTCCTCTAACATCCAATGCTTGTCAATTAAGATGAGAAATGTGTGAGCTTCGTGAATGATGTAGTTCGTTTGAGCTGTAAAGTGACTGTCCTTACCTGAAACGAAGTCTTGCTTGTAGGAAGACACAGAGCCTGGTATTTAACTCCATTTCCGAAGGGAAACACACAGGACAGTTATCATCCATGGATCACACTCTGTTTTAGAGCAAGAAGAATGCTCTTGCTTTCTATATTCTCTAATACAGCAGGAAACTTGAGTGTGCTCAGAACAAAAGAACAGTTTTTCCTACACATACGGACCATACCTACTTCAACACTGCTTCAGAAACTGAAACAAATCACAGGTCCTCTAACATCCAATGCTTGTCATTGAAGATGAGAAACGTGTGTGCTTCGTGAACAACAAGCACGCTCTTGCTTTCTAGAGTCTCCAAGACAGCAGGAAACATGAGTGTGCTGAGAACAAAAGAACGGTGTTTCCTACACATACGAATCATGTCTAGTCCAACTCTGCTTCTGAAACGGATACAAAGCACTGGTACCCTAACATCCAATGCTTGTCAATTAAGATGAGAAACGTGTGAGCTTCGTGAATGACGTAGTTCGTTTAGGCTGTAAAGTGACTGTCCTTACCTGAAAGGAAGTCTTGCTTGTAGGAAGACACAGAGCCTGGGATTTAACTCCTTTTCTGAAGGGAAACACAGAGCACAGTTATCATCCATGGATCACACTCGGCTTTAGAGCGAGAAGGACGCTCTTGCTTTATAGCATCTCTAAGACAGCAGGAAATCTGAGTGTACTCAGAACAAAGAATGGTGTTTCCTACACATAGGGCCCATATCAAGTTCAACTCTGTTTCTGAAACTGAAAAAAACCACAGGTCCTCTAACATCCTATGCTTGTTAGTTAAGATGAGAAACGTGTGAGCTTCGTAAACAATGTTGTTCGTTTGAGCTTAAAGAAACTGCAGTTACCTGAAACGAATTCTTGCTTGTAGGAAGACAGAGCCTGGGATTTAACTACATTACTGAACGAAAACAAACAGCATAGTTCTCATCCATGGATCACAATCTGCTTTAGAGCAAGAGGCACGCTCTTGCTTTCTAGTGTCTCTAATACAGCAGGAAACATGAGTATGCTGAGAACAAAAGAACGGTGTTTCCTACACATATGGACCATATCTAGTTAATCTCTGCTTCTGAAAATGAAACAAACCAGAGGTCCTCTAACATCCAATGCTTGTCATTTAAGATGAGAAACATGTGTGCTTCGTGAACGATGTAGTTCGTTTGAGCTATAAAGAATCTGCCCTTACCTGAAAAGAATTCTTGCTTTTTGGAAGACTCAGAGCCTGGGATTTAACTCCCTTTTTGAAGTGAAACACACAGAAGAGTTGTCATCCATTGATCCCACTCTGCTTTAGAACAACAAGCACGCTCTTGCTTTCTAGAGTCTCTAAGACAGCAGGAAACATGAGTGTGCTGAGAACAAAAGATCGGTGTTTCCTACACATACAGATCATGTCTAGTCCAACTCTGCTTCTGAAACTGAAGCAAACCACAGGTCCTCTAACATCCAATGCTTCTCAGTTAAGATGAGAAACATGTGAGCTTCGTGAACGAGCTAGTTCGTTTGAGCTGTAAAGTGACTGTCCTTACCTGAAACGAAGTCTTGCTTGTAGGAAGACACAGAGCCTAGGATTTAACTCCTTTTCTGAAGGGAAAGACAGAGCACAGTTATCATCCATGGATCACACTCGGCTTTAGAGTGAGAAGGACGCTCTTGCTTTCTAGTGTCTCTAATACAGCAGGAAATGTGAGTGTGCTCAGAACAAAAGAACGGTGTTTCCTAAACATATGGACCATATCTACTTAAACTCTGCTTCTGAAAATGAAACAAACCAGAGGTCCTCTAACATCCAATGCTTGTCATTTAAGATGAGAAACTTGTGTGCTTCGAGAAAGATGTAGTTCATTTGAGCTGTAAAGAAACTGCCCTTACCAGAAAAGAAGTCTTGCTTTTAGGAAGACTCAGAGCCTGGAATTTAACTCCATTTCTGAATTGAAACACACAGCAGAGTTCTCATCCATTGATCTCACTCTGCTTTAGAGCAAGAAGCACGCTCTTGCTTTCTAGAGGCTCTAAGACAGCAGGAAACGTGAGTGTGCTGGGAACAAAAGAACGATGTTTCCTACACATACACACCATATGTAGTCCAACTCTGCTTCTGAAACTGATACAAAGCACTGATCCTCTAAAATCCAATTCTTGTCAATTAAGATGAGGAACGAGTGTGTTTCGTGAACGATGTAGTTCGTTTGAGCTCTAAAGAAACTGCCCTTACCTGAAAAGAATTCTTGCTTTTAGGAAGACTCAGAGCCTGGGATTTAACTCCCTTTCTGAAGTGAAACACACAGAAGAGTTGTCATCCATTGATCCCACTCTGCTTTAGAACAACAAGCACGCACTTGCTTTCTAGAGTCTCTAAGACAGCAGGAAACATGAGTGTGCTGAGAACAAAAGAACGGTGTTTCCTACACATACAGATAATGTCTATTCCAACTCTGCTTCTGAAACTGAAACAAACCACAGGTCCTCTAACATCCAATGCTTGTCAGTTAAGATGAGAAACGTGTGAGCTTCGTGAATGATGTAGTTCGTTTGAGCTGTAAAGTGACTGCCCTTACCTGAAAAGAAGTCTTGCTTATAGGAAGACACAGAGCCTGGGATTTAACTCCTTTTCTGAAGGGAAACACAGAGCACAGTTATCATCCATGGATCACACTCGGCTTTAGAGTGAGAAGGACGCTCTTGCTTTCTAGCGTCTCTAAGACAGCAGGAAATCTGAGTGTGCTCAGAACAAAAGAATGGTGTTTCCTACACATAGGGACCATATCAAGTTCAACTCTGCTTCTGAAACTGAAACAAACCACAGGTCCTCTAACATCCTATGCTTGTTAGTTAAGATGAGAAACGTGTGAGCTTCGTAAACAATGTTGTTCGATTGAGCTTAAAGAAACTGCAGTTACCTGAAACGAAATCTTGGTTGTAGGAAGAAAGAGCCTGGGATTTATCTCCATTTTTGAAGGGAAAAACACAGCATAGTTCTCATCCACTGATCACACTCTGCTTTAGAGCAAGAGGCACGCTCTTGCTTTCTAGATTCTCTAAGACCGCAGGAAACGTGTGTGTGCTGAGAACAAAGAACGGGGTTTCCTACACATATGGACCATATCTAGTTCAACTCTGCTTCTGAAACTGAAACAAACCACAGGTCCTCTAACATCCAATGCTTGACAGATAAGATGAGAAACGTGTTAGCTTCATGAACTATGTAGATCGTTTGAGTGAAAAGTGACTGCCCTTACCTGAAAAGAAGTCTTGCTTGTAGGAAGACACAGAGCCTGGGATTTAACTCCATTTCTGAAGGGAAACACACAGCATAGTTCTCATCCATTGCACACACTCTGCTTTAGAGCAAGAAGCACGCTCTTGCTTTCCAGAGTCTCTAATACAGCAGGAAACTTGAATTTCGTCAGAACAAAAGAACGGAATTTCCTACATATACAAACCACATCTACTTCATCTCTGCTTCTGTAACTGAAACAAACTACAGGGCCTATAATATCCAATGCTTGTCAGTTTTGATGAGAATCGTGTGAGCTTCAGGAATGATGTAGTTCGTTTGAGGTATAAATTAACTGCCCTTACCTGAAATGAAGTCTTGCTTGTAGGAAGACTCAGCCTGGGATTTAACTCCATTTCTGAAGTGAAACACACAGCAGAGTTCTCACCCATAGATCACACTCTGCTTTAGAGCAAGAAGCACGCTCTTGCTTTCCAGAGTCTCTAACACAGCAGGAAACGTGAGTGTGCTGAGAACAAAAGAACGGTGTTTCCTACACATACATACCATATCTGGTCCAACTCTGCTTCTGAAACTGATACAAAGCACTGATCCTCTAACGTAAAATGCTTGTCAGTTAAGATGGGAAACTTGTTAGCTTTGTGAACGATGTACTACGTTTGAGATGAAAAGTGACTGTGTTTACCTGAAACGAAGTCTTGCTTCTAGGAAGACACAGAGCCTGGGATTTAACCCCATTTCTGAAGTGACACTCAAAGCAGAGTTCTCATCCAAGGATCACACTGAGCTTTAGAGCAAGAAGCACGCTCTTGCTTTCCAGAGTCTCTAATACATCAGGAAACGTGAGTGTGCTCAGAACAAAAGAACGGTGTTTCCTACACATAAGGACCATATCTAGTTCAACTCTGCTTCTGAAAATGAAACAAACCACAGGTCCTCTAACATCCAATGCTTGTCAGTTAAGATGAGAAATGTGTGAGCTTCGTGAACAATGTAGTTCTTTTGAGCTATAAAGAGACTGCCCTTACCCGAAATGAATTCTTGATTGTAGGAAGACAAAGAGCCCAGTATTTAACTCCATTTCTGAATTGAAACACACAGCAGAGTTCTCATCCACTGATCCTACTCTGCTTTAAAGCGAGAAGCACGCTCTTGCATTCTAGCGTCTCTAATACAGCAGGATATCTGAGTATGCTCAGAACAAAAGAAGGGTGTTTCCTACACATACGGACCATATCTAGTTCAACTCTGCTTCTGAAACTGAAACAAACCACAGGTCCTCTAACATCCAATGCTTGTCAGTTAAGATGAGAAACGTGTGAGCTTCGTGAACGATGTAGTTCGTTTGAGCTGTAAAGAAACTGCCCTTACCTGAAAAGAATTCTTGCTTTTAGGAAGACTCAGAGCCTTGGATTTAACTCCTTTTCTGAAGTGAAACACACAGAAGAGTTCTCATCCATTGATCACACTCTGCTTTAGAACAACAAGAACGCTCTTGCTTTCTAGAGTCTCTAAGACAGCAGGAAACGTGAGTGTGCTGAGAACAAAAGAATGGTGTTTCCTACACATACGGACCATATCTAGTCCAACTCTGCTTCTGAAACTGATACAAAGCACTGGACCTCTAACATCCAATGCTTGTCAATTAAGATGAGAAATGTGTGAGCTTCGTGAATGATGTAGTTCGTTTGAGCTGAAAAGTGATTTCCCTTACCTGAAACGAAGTCTTGCTTGTAGGAAGACACAGAGCCTGGGATTTATCTCCATTTTTGAAGGGAAACACACAGCATAGTTCTCATTCATGGATCACACTCTGCTTTAGAGCAAGAAGCACGCTCCTGCTTTCTAGAGGCTCTAGGGCAGCATGAAACATGAGTGTGCTGAGAACAAAAGAACAATGTTTCCTACACATACGGACCATATGTAGTCCAACTCGGCTTTGAAAATGATGCAAAGCACTGGTCCTCTAACATCCAATACTTGTCTGTTAAGATGAGAAACATGTGAGTTTCGTGAATGATGTAGTACGTTTGAACTGTAAAGAAACTGCCATTACCTGAAAGGAAGTCTTGCTTGTAGGAAGACACAGAGCCTCGGATTTAACTACATTTCTGAAGTGAAACACACAGTAGAGTTCTCATCCATTGATCACACTCTGCTTTAGAACAAGAATCATGCTCTTGCTCTAGAGTCTCTAAGACAGCAGGAAACGTGAGTATGCTGAGAACAAAAACGGTGTTTCCTACACATAAGGACCATATGTAGTCCAACTCTGCTTCCGAAACTGATACTAAGCACTGGTCCTCTAAAATCCAATTCTTGTCAGTTAAGATGAGGAACGAGTGAGTTTCGTGAACGATGTAGTTCGTTTGAGCTATAACGAAACTGCCCTTACCTGAAAAGAATTCTTGCTTTTAGGAAGACTAAGAGCCTGGGATTTAACTCCCTTTCTGAAGTGAAACACACAGAAGAGTTGTCATCCATTGATCCCACTCTGCTTTAGAACAACAAGAACGCTCTTGCTTTCTAGTGTCTCTAAGACAGCAGGAAACATGAGTGTGCTGAGAACAACAGAAAGGTGTTTCCTACACATACAGATCATGTCTAGTCCAACTCTGCTTCTGAAACGAATACAAAGCACTGGTCCTCTAACATCCAATGCTTGTGAGTTAAGATGAGAAACGTGTGAGCTTCGTGAACGATGTAGTTCGTTTGAGCTGTAAAGTGACTGTCCTTACCTGAAATGAAGTCTTGCTTGTAGGAAGACACAGAGCCTGGGATTTAACTCCATTTCTGAAGGGAAACACACAGCACAGTTATCATCCATGGATCACACTTGGCTTTAGAGCGAGAAGGACACTCTTACTTTCTAGCGTCTCTAATACAACAGGAAATCTGAGTGTGCTCAGAACAAAAGAATGGTGTTTCCTACACATATGGACCATATCTAGTTAAACTCTGCTTCTGAAAATGAAACAAACCACAGGTCCTCTAACATCCAATGCTTGTCAATTAAGATGAGAAATGTGTGAGCTTCGTGAATGATGTAGTTCGTTTGAGCTGTAAAGTGACTGTCCTTACCTGAAACGAAGTCTTGCTTGTAGGAAGACACAGAGCCTGGGATTTAACTCCATTTCTGAAGGGAAACACACAGGACAGTTATCATCCATGGATCACACTCTGTTTTAGAGCAAGAAGAATGCTCTTGCTTTCTATATTCTCTAATACAGCAGGAAACTTGAGTGTGCTCAGAACAAAGGAACGGTTTTTCCTACTCATACGGACCATATCTAGTTCAACACTGGTTCAGAAACTGAAACAAATCACAGGTCCTCTAACATCCAATGTTTGTCAGTTAAGATGAGAAGCGTGTGAGCTTCGTGAACGATGTAGTTCGTTTGAGCTGTAAATAAACTTCCCTTACCTGAAAAGAATTCTTGCTTGTAGGAAGACTCAGAGCCTTGAATTTTACTACTTTTCTGAAGTGAAACACACAGAAGAGTTCTCATCCATTGATCACACTCTGCTTTAGAACAACAAGCACTCTCTTGCTTTCTAGCGTCTCTAAGACAGCAGGAAATCTGAGTGTGCTCAGAACAAAAGAATGGTGTTTCCTACACATAGGGACCATATCAAGTTCAACTCTGCTTCTGAAACTGAAACAAACCACAGGTCCTCTAACATCCTATGCTTGTCAGTTAAGATGAGAAACGTGTGAGCTTCGTGAACGATGTAGTTCTTTTGAGCTGTAAAGAAACTGCCCTTACCTGAAAAGAATTCTTGCTTGTAGGAAGACTCAGAGCCTTGAATTTAACTACTTTTCTGAAGTGAAACACACAGAAGAGTTCTCATCCATTGATCACACTCTGCTTTAGAACAACAAGCACGCTCTTGCTTTCTAGCGTCTCTAAGACAGCAGGAAATCTGAGTGTGCTCAGAACAAAAGAATGGTGTTTCCTACACATAGCTACCATATCAAGTTCAACTCTGATTCTGAAACTGAAACAAACCACAGGTCCTCTAACATCCTATGCTTGTCAGTTAAGATGAGAAACGTGTGAGCTTCGTGAACGATGTAGTTCTTTTGAGCTGTAAAGTGACTGCCCTTACCTGAAATGAATTCTTGCTTGTAGGAAGACACAGAGCCTGGTATTTAACTCCATTTCTGAATTGAAAAACACAGCAGAGTTCTCATCCACTGGTCATACTCTGCTTTAGAGCAAGAGGCACGCTCTTGCTTTCTAGAGTCTCTAAGACAGCAGGAAATGTGAGTGTGCTGAGAACAAAAGAACGGTGTTTCCTACACATACGGACCATATCTAGTCCAACCCTGCTTCTGAAACTGATACAAAGCACTGGACCTCTAACATCCAATGCTTGTCAATTAAGATGAGAAATGTGTGAGCTTCGTGAATGATGTAGTGTGTTTGAGCTGAAAAGTGACTTCCCTTACCTGAAACGAACTCTTCATTGTAGGAGGACACAGAGCCTGGTATTTAACTCCATTTCCGAAGGGAAACACACAGGACAGTTATCATCCATGGATCACACTCTGTTTTAGAGCAAGAAGAATGCTCTTGCTTTCTATATTCTGTAATACAGCAGGAAACTTGAGTGTGCTCAGAACAAAAGAACGGTTTTTCCTACACATACGGACCATACCTACTTCAACACTGCTTCAGAAACTGAAACAAATCACAGGCCCTCTAACATCCAATGCTTGTCATTGAAGATGAGAAACGTGTGTGCTTCGTGAACAACAAGCACGCTCTTGCTTTCTAGAGTCTCCAAGACAGCAGGAAACGTGAGTGTGCTGGGAACAAAAGAACGATGTTTCCTACACATACACACCATATGTAGTCCAACTCTGCTTCTGAAACTGATACAAAGCACTGATCCTCTAAAATCCAATTCTTGTCAATTAAGATGAGGAACGAGTGAGTTTCGTGAACGATGTAGTTCGTTTGAGCTCTAAAGAAACTGCCCTTACCTGAAAAGAATTCTTGCTTTTAGGAAGACTCAGAGCCTGGGATTTAACTCCCTTTCTGAAGTGAAACACACAGAAGAGTTGTCATCCATTGATCCCACTCTGCTTTAGAACAACAAGCACGCTCTTGATTTCTAGAGTCTCTAAGATAGCAGGAAACATGAGTGTGCTGAGAACAAAAGAACGGTGTTTCCTACACATACAGATAATGTCTATTCCAACTCTGATCTGAAACTGAAACAAACCACAGGTCCTCTAACATCCAATGCTTGTCAGTTAAGATGAGAAACGTGTGAGCTTCGTGAACGATGTAGTTCGTTTGAGCTGTAAAATGACTGCCCTTACCTGAAAGGAAGTCTTGCTTGTTGGAAGACACAGAACCTGGGATTTAACTCCTTTTCTGAAGGGAAACACACAGCACAGTTATCATCCATGGATCACACTCGGCTTTAGAGCGAGAAGGACGCTCTTGCTTTCTAGCGTCTCTAAGACAGCAGGAAATCTGAGTGTGCTCAGAACAAAAGAATGGTGTTTCCTACACATAGGGACCATATCAAGTTCAACTCTGCTTCTGAAACTGAAACAAACCACAGGTCCTCTAACATCCTATGCTTGTTAGTTAAGATGAGAAACGTGTGAGCTTCGTAAACAATGTTGTTCTTTTGAGCTTAAAGAAACTGCAGTTACCTGAAACGAAATCTTGATTGTAGGAAGACAGAGCCTGGGATTTATCTCCATTTTTGAAGGGAAAAACACAGCATAGTTCTCATCCACTGATCACACTCTGCTTTAGAGCAAGAGGCACGCTCTTGCTTTCTAGAGTCTCTAAGACAGCAGGAAACGTGTGTGTGCTGAGAACAAAAGAACGGGGTTTCCTACACATATGGACCATATCTAGTTCAACTCTGCTTCTGAAACTGAAACAAACCACAGGTCCTCTAACATCCAATGCTTGACAGATAAGATGAGAAACGTGTTAGCTTCATGAACTATGTAGATCGTTTGAGTGAAATGTGACTGCCCTTACCTGAAAAGAAGTCTTGCTTGTAGGAAGACACAGAGCCTGGGATTTAACTCCATTTCTGAAGGGAAACACACAGCATAGTTCTCATCCATTGCACACGCTCTGCTTTAGAGCAAGAAGCACGCTCTTGCTTTCCAGAGTCTCTAATACAGCAGGAAACTTGAGTTTGGTCAGAACAAAAGAACAGAATTTCCTACATATACAAACCACATCTACTTCATTTCTGCTTCTGTAACTGAAACAAACCACAGGGCCTATAATATCCAATGCTTGTCAGTTTTGATGAGAATCGTGTGAGCTTCAGGAATGATGTAGTTCGTTTGAGGTATAAATTAACTGCCCTTACCTGAAATGAAGTCTTGCTTGTAGGAAGACTCAGCCTGGGATTTAACTCCATTTCTGAAGTGAAACACACAGCAGAGTTCTCACCCATAGATCACACTCTGCTTTAGAGCAAGAAGCACGCTCTTGCTTTCCAGAGTCTCTAACACAGCAGGAAACGTGAGTGTGCTGAGAACAAAAGAACGGTGTTTCCTACACATACATACCATATCTGGTCCAACTCTGCTTCTGAAACTGATACAAAGCACTGATCCTCTAACGTAAAATGCTTGTCAGTTAAGATGGGAAACTTGTTAGCTTTGTGAACGATGTACTACGTTTGAGATGAAAAGTGACTGTGTTTACCTTAAACGAAGTCTTGCTTCTAGGAAGACACAGAGCCTGGGATTTAACCCCATTTCTGAAGTGACACTCAAAGCAGAGTTCTCATCCAAGGATCACACTGAGCTTTAGAGCAAGAAGCACGCTCTTGCTTTCCAGAGTCTCTAATACAATAGGAAACGTGAGTGTGCTCAGAACAAAAGAACGGTGTTTCCTACACATAAGGACCATATCTAGTTCAACTCTGCTTCTGAAAATGAAACAAACCACAGGTCCTCTAACATCCAATGCTTGTCAGTTAAGATGAGAAATGTGTGAGCTTCGTGAACGATGTAGTTCTTTTGAGCTATAAAGAGACTGCCCTTACCCGAAATGAATTCTTGATTGTAGGAAGACAAAGAGCCCAGTATTTAACTCCATTTCTGAATTGAAACACACAGCAGAGTTCTCATCCACTGATCCTACTCTGCTTTAAAGCGAGAAGCACGCTCTTGCATTCTAGCGTCTCTAATACAGCAGGATATCTGAGTATGCTCAGAACAAAAGAAGGGTGTTTCCTACACATACGGACCATATCTAGTTCAACTCAGCTTCTGAAACTGAAACAAACCACAGGTCCTCTAACATCAAATGCTTGTCAGTTAAGATGAGAAACGTGTGAGCTTCGTGAACGATGTAGTTCGTTTGAGCTGTAAAGAAACTGCCCTTACCTGAAAAGAATTCTTGCATTTAGGAAGACTCAGAGCCTTGGATTTAACTCCTTTTCTGAAGTGAAACACACAGAAGAGTTCTCATCCATTGATCACACTCTGCTTTAGAACAACAAGCACGCTCTTGCTTTCTAGAGTCTCTAAGACAGCAGGAAACGTGAGTGTGCTGAGAACAAAAGAATGGTGTTTCCTACACATACGGACCATATCTAGTCCAACTCTGCTTCTGAAACTGATACAAAGCACTGGACCTCTAACATCCAATGCTTGTCAATTAAGATGAGAAATGTGTGAGCTTCGTGAATGATGTAGTTCGTTTGAGCTGAAAAGTGATTTCCCTTACCTGAAACGAAGTCTTGCTTGTAGGAAGACACAGAGCCTGGGATTTATCTCCATTTTTGAAGGGAAACACACAGCATAGTTCTCATTCATGGATCACACTCTGCTTTAGAGCAAGAAGCACGCTCTTGCTTTCTAGAGGCTCTAGGGCAGCATGAAACATGAGTGTGCTGAGAACAAAAGAACAATGTTTCCTACACATACGGACCATATGTAGTCCAACTCGGCTTTGAAAATGATGCAAAGCACTGGTCCTCTAACATCCAATACTTGTCTGTTAAGATGAGAAACATGTGAGTTTCGTGAATGATGTAGTACGTTTGAACTGTAAAGAAACTGCCATTACCTGAAAGGAAGTCTTGCTTGTAGGAAGACACAGAGCCTCGGATTTAACTACATTTCTGAAGTGAAACACACAGTAGAGTTCTCATCCATTGATCACACTCTGCTTTAGAACAAGAATCATGCTCTTGCTCTAGAGTCTCTAAGACAGCAGGAAACGTGAGTATGCTGAGAACAAAAACGGTGTTTCCTACACATAAGGACCATATGTAGTCCAACTCTGCTTCCGAAACTGATACTAAGCACTGGTCCTCTAAAATCCAATTCTTGTCAGTTAAGATGAGGAACGAGTGAGTTTCGTGAACGATGTAGTTCGTTTGAGCTATAACGAAACTGCCCTTACCTGAAAAGAATTCTTGCTTTTAGGAAGACTCAGAGCCTGGGATTTAACTCCCTTTCTGAAGTGAAACACACAGAAGAGTTGTCATCCATTGATCCCACTCTGCTTTAGAACAACAAGAACGCTCTTGCTTTCTAGTGTCTCTAAGACAGCAGGAAACATGAGTGTGCTGAGAACAAAAGAAAGGTGTTTCCTACACATACAGATCATGTCTAGTCCAACTCTGCTTCTGAAACGAATACAAAGCACTGGTCCTCTAACATCCAATGCTTGTGAGTTAAGATGAGAAACGTGTGAGCTTCGTGAACGATGTAGTTCGTTTGAGCTGTAAAGTGACTGTCCTTACCTGAAATGAAGTCTTGCTTGTAGGAAGACACAGAGCCTGGGATTTAACTCCATTTCTGAAGGGAAACACACAGCACAGTTATCATCCATGGATCACACTCGGCTTTAGAGCGAGAAGGACGCTCTTGCTTTCTAGCGTCTCTAAGACAGCAGGAAATCTGAGTGTGCTCAGAACAAATGAATGGTGTTTCCTACACATAGGGACCATATCAAGTTCAACTCTGCTTCTGAAACTGAAACAAACCACAGGTCCTCTAACATCCTATGCTTGTTAGTTAAGATGAGAAACGTGTGAGCTTTGTAAACAATGTTGTTCGTTTGAGCTTAAAGAAACTGCAGTTACCTGAAACGAAATCTTGGTTGTAGGAAGACAGAGCCTGGGATTTATCTCCATTTTTGAAGGGAAAAACACAGCATAGTTCTCATCCACTGATCACACTCTGCTTTAGAGCAAGAGGCACGCTCTTGCTTTCTAGAGTCTCTAAGACCGCAGGAAACGTGTGTGTGCTGAGAACAAAAGAACGGGGTTTCCTACACATATGGACCATATCTAGTTCAACTCTGCTTCTGAAACTGAAACAAACCACAGGTCCTCTAACATCCAATGCTTGACAGATAAGATGAGAAACGTGTTAGCTTCATGAACTATGTAGATCGTTTGAGTGAAAAGTGACTGCCCTTACCTGAAAAGAAGTCTTGCTTGTAGGAAGACACAGAGCCTGGGATTTAACTCCATTTCTGAAGGGAAACACACAGCATAGTTCTCATCCATTGCACACACTCTGCTTTAGAGCAAGAAGCACGCTCTTGCTTTGCAGAGTCTCTAATACAGCAGGAAACTTGAGTTTGGTCAGAACAAAAGAACGGAATTTCCTACATATACAAACCACATCTACTTCATCTCTGCTTCTGTAACTGAAACAAACCACAGGGCCTATAATATCCAATGCTTGTCAGTTTTGATGAGAATCGTGTGAGCTTCAGGAATGATGTAGTTCGTTTGAGGTATAAATTAACTGCCCTTACCTGAAATGAAGTCTTGCTTGTAGGAAGACTCAGCCTGGGATTTAACTCCATTTCTGAAGTGAAACACACAGCAGAGTTCTCACCCATAGATCACACTCTGCTTTAGAGCAAGAAGCACGCTCTTGCTTTCCAGAGTCTCTAACACAGCAGGAAACGTGAGTGTGCTGAGAACAAAAGAACGGTGTTTCCTACACATACATACCATATCTGGTCCAACTCTGCTTCTGAAACTGATACAAAGCACTGATCCTCTAACGTAAAATGCTTGTCAGTTAAGATGGGAAACTTGTTAGCTTTGTGAACGAGGTACTACGTTTGAGATGAAAAGTGACTGTGTTTACCTGAAACGAAGTCTTGCTTCTAGGAAGACACAGAGCCTGGGATTTAACCCCATTTCTGAAGTGACACTCAAAGCAGAGTTCTCATCCAAGGATCACACTGAGCTTTAGAGCAAGAAGCACGCTCTTGCTTTCCAGAGTCTCTAATACATCAGGAAACGTGAGTGTGCTCAGAACAAAAGAACGGTGTTTCCTACACATAAGGACCATATCTAGTTCAACTCTGCTTCTGAAAATGAAACAAACCACAGGTCCTCTAACATCCAATGCTTGTCAGTTAAGATGAGAAATGTGTGAGCTTCGTGAACGATGTAGTTCTTTTGAGCTGTAAAGAAACTGCCCTTACCCGAAATGAATTCTTGATTGTAGGAAGACAAAGAGCCCAGTATTTAACTCCATTTCTGAATTGAAACACACAGCAGAGTTCTCATCCACTGATCCTACTCTGCTTTAAAGCGAGAAGCACGCTCTTGCATTCTAGCGTCTCTAATACAGCAGGATATCTGAGTATGCTCAGAACAAAAGAAGGGTGTTTCCTACACATACGGACCATATCTAGTTCAACTCTGCTTCTGAAACTGAAACAAACCACAGGTCCTCTAACATCCAATGCTTGTCAGTTAAGATGAGAAACGTGTGAGCTTCGTGAACGATGTAGTTCGTTTGAGCTGTAAAGAAACTGCCCTTACCTGAAAAGAATTCTTGCTTTTAGGAAGACTCAGAGCCTTGGATTTAACTCCTTTTCTGAAGTGAAACACACAGAAGAGTTCTCATCCATTGATCACACTCTGCTTTAGAACAACAAGAACGCTCTTGCTTTCTAGAGTCTCTAAGACAGCAGGAAACGTGAGTGTGCTGAGAACAAAAGAATGGTGTTTCCTACACATACGGACCATATCTAGTCCAACTCTGCTTCTGAAACTGATACAAAGCACTGGACCTCTAACATCCAATGCTTGTCAATTAAGATGATAAATGTGTAAGCTTCGTGAATGATGTAGTTCGTTTGAGCTGAAAAGTGACTGTCTTTACCTGAAACGAAGTCTTGCTTGTAGGAAGACACAGAGCCTGGGATTTATCTCCATTTTTGAAGGGAAACACACAGCATAGTTCTCATTCATGGATCACACTCTGCTTTAGAGCAAGAAGCACGCTCTTGCTTTCTAGAGGCTCTAGGGCAGCATGAAACATGAGTGTGCTGAGAACAAAAGAACAATGTTTCCTACACATACGGACCATATGTAGTCCAACTCGGCTTTGAAAATGATGCAAAGCACTGGTCCTCTAACATCCAATACTTGTCTGTTAAGATGAGAAACATGTGAGTTTCGTGAATGATGTAGTACGTTTGAACTGTAAAGAAACTGCCATTACCTGAAAGGAAGTCTTGCTTGTAGGAAGACACAGAGCCTCGGATTTAACTACATTTCTGAAGTGAAACACACAGTAGAGTTCTCATCCATTGATCACACTCTGCTTTAGAACAAGAATCATGCTCTTGCTCTAGAGTCTCTAAGACAGCAGGAAACGTGAGTATGCTGAGAACAAAAACGGTGTTTCCTACACATAAGGACCATATGTAGTCCAACTCTGCTTCCGAAACTGATACTAAGCACTGGTCCTCTAAAATCCAATTCTTGTCAGTTAAGATGAGGAACGAGTGAGTTTCGTGAACGATGTAGTTCGTTTGAGCTATAACGAAACTGCCCTTACCTGAAAGGAATTCTTGCTTTTAGGAAGACTCAGAGCCTGGGATTTAACTCCCTTTCTGAAGTGAAACACACAGAAGAGTTGTCATCCATTGATCCCACTCTGCTTTAGAACAACAAGAACGCTCTTGCTTTCTAGTGTCTCTAAGACAGCAGGAAACATGAGTGTGCTGAGAACAAAAGAAAGGTGTTTCCTACACATACAGATCATGTCTAGTCCAACTCTGCTTCTGAAACGAATACAAAGCACTGGTCCTCTAACATCCAATGCTTGTGAGTTAAGATGAGAAACGTGTGAGCTTCGTGAACGATGTAGTTCGTTTGAGCTGTAAAGTGACTGTCCTTACCTGAAATGAAGTCTTGCTTGTAGGAAGACACAGAGCCTGGGATTTAACTCCATTTCTGAAGGGAAACACACAGCACAGTTATCATCCATGGATCACACTCGGCTTTAGAGCGAGAAGGACACTCTTACTTTCTAGCGTCTCTAATACAACAGGAAATCTGAGTGTGCTCAGAACAAAAGAACGGTGTTTCCTACACATATGGACCATATCTAGTTAAACTCTGCTTCTGAAAATGAAACAAACCACAGGTCCTCTAACATCCAATGCTTGTCAATTAAGATGAGAAATGTGTGAGCTTCGTGAATGATGTAGTTCGTTTGAGCTGTAAAGTGACTGTCCTTACCTGAAATGAAGTCTTGCTTGTAGGAAGACACAGAGCCTGGGATTTAACTCCATTTCTGAAGGGAAACACACAGGACAGTTATCATCCATGGATCACACTCTGTTTTAGAGCAAGAAGAATGCTCTTGCTTTCTAGAGTCTCTAATACAGCAGGAAACTTGAGTGTGCTCAGAACAAAGGAACAGTTTTTCCTACTCATACGGACCATATCTAGTTCAACACTGGTTCAGAAACTGAAACAAATCACAGGTCCTCTAATATCCAATGCTTGTCAGTTAAGATGAGAAGCGTGTGAGCTTCGTGAACGATGTAGTTCGTTTGAGCTGTAAATAAACTGCCCTTACCTGAAAAGAATTCTTGCTTGTAGGAAGACTCAGAGCCTTGAATTTAACTACTTTTCTGAAGTGAAACACACAGAAGAGTTCTCATCCATTGATCACACTCTGCTTTAGAACAACAAGCACGCTCTTGCTTTCTAGCGTCTCTAAGACAGCAGGAAATCTGAGTGTGCTCAGAACAAAAGAATGGTGTTTCCTACACATAGCTACCATATCAAGTTCAACTCTGATTCTGAAACTGAAACAAACCACAGGTCCTCTAACATCCTATGCTTGTCAGTTAAGATGAGAAACGTGTGAGCTTCGTGAACGATGTAGTTCTTTTGAGCTGTAAAGTGACTGCCCTTACCTGAAATGAATTCTTGCTTGTAGGAAGACACAGAGCCTGGTATTTAACTCCATTTCTGAATTGAAAAACACAGCAGAGTTCTCATCCACTGGTCATACTCTGCTTTAGAGCAAGAGGCACGCTCTTGCT
The DNA here is from genome assembly GCA_949786385.1 of Onychomys leucogaster. Taxonomy (NCBI): domain Eukaryota; kingdom Metazoa; phylum Chordata; class Mammalia; order Rodentia; family Cricetidae; genus Onychomys; species Onychomys leucogaster. Next base: position 46,203 of record CATKUP010000362.1, read on the forward strand.
TTCTAGAGTCTCTAAGACAGCAGGAAATGTGAGTGTGCTGAGAACAAAAGAACGGTGTTTCCTACACATACGGACCATATCTAGTCCAACCCTGCTTCTGAAACTGATACAAAGCACTGGACCTCTAACATCCAATGCTTGTCAATTAAGATGAGAAATGTGTGAGCTTCGTGAATGATGTAGTTCGTTTGAGCTGAAAAGTAACTTCCCTTACCTGAAACGAACTCTTCATTGTAGGAGGACACAGAGCCTGGTATTTAACTCCATTTCCGAAGGGAAACACACAGGACAGTTATCATCCATGGATCACACTCTGTTTTAGAGCAAGAAGAATGCTCTTGCTTTCTATATTCTGTAATACAGCAGGAAACTTGAGTGTGCTCAGAACAAAAGTACGGTTTTTCCTACACATACGGACCATACCTACTTCAACACTGCTTCAGAAACTGAAACAAATCACAGGTCCTCTAACATCCAATGCTTGTCATTGAAGATGAGAAACGTGTGTGCTTCGTGAACAACAAGCACGCTCTTGCTTTCTAGAGTCTCCAAGACAGCAGGAAACATGAGTGTGCTGAGAACAAAAGAACGGTGTTTCCTACACATACGAATCATGTCTAGTCCAACTCTGCTTCTGAAACGGATACAAAGCACTGGTACTCTAACATCCAATGCTTGTCAATTAAGATGAGAAACGTGTGAGCTTCGTGAATGACGTAGTTCGTTTGAGCTGTAAAGTGACTGTCCTTACCTGAAAGGAAGTCTTGCTTGTAGGAAGACACAGAGCCTGGGATTTAACTCCTTTTCTGAAGGGAAACACAGAGCACAGTTATCATCCATGGATCACACTCGGCTTTAGAGCGAGAAGGACGCTCTTGCTTTATAGCATCTCTAAGATAGCAGGAAATCTGAGTGTACTCAGAACAAAGAATGGTGTTTCCTACACATAGGGCCCATATCAAGTTCAACTCTGTTTCTGAAACTTAAAAAAACCACAGGTCCTCTAACATCCTATGCTTGTTAGTTAAGATGAGAAACGTGTGAGCTTCGTAAACAATGTTGTTCGTTTGAGCTTAAAGAAACTGCAGTTACCTGAAACGAATTCTTGCTTGTAGGAAGACAGAGCCTGGGATTTAACTACATTACTGAACGAAAACAAACAGCATAGTTCTCATCCATGGATCACACTCGGCTTTAGAGCAAGAGGCACGCTCTTGCTTTCTAGTGTCTCTAATACAGCAGGAAACATGAGTGTGCTGAGAACAAAAGAACGGTGTTTCCTACACATATGGACCATATCTAGTTAATCTCTGCTTCTGAAAATGAAACAAACCAGAGGTCCTCTAACATCCAATGCTTGTCATTTAAGATGAGAAACGTGTGTGCTTCGTTAACGATGTAGTTCTTTGAGCTATAAAGAATCTGCCCTTACCTGAAAAGAATTCTTGCTTTTAGGAAGACTCAGAGCCTGGGATTTAACTCCCTTTCTGAAGTGAAACACACAGAAGAGTTGTCATCCATTGATCCCACTCTGCTTTAGAACAACAAGCACGCTCTTGCTTTCTAGAGTCTCTAAGACAGCAGGAAATATGAGTGTGCTGAGAACAAAAGATCGGTGTTTCCTACACATACGGATCATGTCTAGTCCAACTCTGCTTCTGAAACTGAAACAAACCACAGGTCATCTAACATCCAATGCTTCTCAGTTAAGATGAGAAACGTGTGAGCTTCGTGAACGATCTAGTTCGTTTGAGCTGTAAAGTGACTGTCCTTACCTGAAACGAAGTCTTGCTTGTAGGAAGACACAGAGCATGGGATTTAACTCCTTTTCTGAAGGGAAACACAGAGCACAGTTATCAGCCATGGATCACACTCGGCTTTAGAGTGAGAAGGACGCTCTTGCTTTCTAGTGTCTCTAATACAGCAGGAAATGTGAGTGTGCTCAGAACAAAAGAACGGTGTTTCCTAAACATATGGACCATATCTACTTAAACTCTGCTTCTGAAAATGAAACAAACCAGAGGTCCTCTAACATCCAATGCTTGTCATTTAAGATGAGAAACGTGTGTGCTTCGTGAACGATCTAGTTCGTTTGAGCTGTAAAGTGACTGTCCTTACCTGAAACGAAGTCTTGCTTGTAGGAAGACACAGAGCCTGGGATTTAACTCCTTTTCTGAAGGGAAAGACAGAGCACAGTTATCATCCATGGATCACACTCAGCTTTAGAGTGAGAAGGACGCTCTTGCTTTCTAGTGTCTCTAATACAGCAGGAAATGTGAGTGTGCTCAGAACAAAAGAACGGTGTTTCCTAAACATATGGACCATATCTACTTAAACTCTGCTTCTGAAAATGAAACAAACCAGAGGTCCTCTAACATCCAATGCTTGTCATTTAAGATGAGAAACGTGTGTGCTTTGTGAACGATGTAGTTCATTTGAGTTGTAAAGAAACTGCCCTTACCAGAAAAGAAGTCTTGCTTTTAGGAAGACTCAGAGCCTGGAATTTAACTCTATTTCTGAATTGAAACACACAGCAGAGTTCTCATCCATTCATCACACTCTGCTTTAGAACAAGAATCATGCTCTTGCTCTAGAGTCTCTAAGACAGCAGGAAACGTGAGTGTGCTGAGAACAAAAACAGTGTTTCGTACACATAAGGACCATATGTAGTCCAACTCTGCTTCCAAAACTGATACAAAGCACTGGTCCTCTAACATCCAATGATTGTCAGTTAAGATGAGAAACGTGTGAGCTTCGTGAACGATGTAGTTTGTTTGCGCTGTAAAGTGACTGTCCTTACCTGAAATGAAGTCTTGCTTGTAGGAAGACACAGAGCCTGGGATTTAACTCCATTTCTGAAGCGAAACACACAGCACAGTTATCATCCATGGATCACACTCGGCTTTAGAGCGAGAAGGACACTCTTGCTTTCTAGCATCTCTAATACAACAGGAAATCTGAGTGTGCTCAGAACAAAAGAATGGTGTTTCCTACACATAGGGACCATATCAAGTTCAACTCTGCTTCTGAAACTGAAACAAACCACAGGTCCACTAACATCCTATGCTTGTTAGTTAAGATGAGAAACGTGTGAGCTTCGTAAACAATGTTGTTCCTTTGAGCTGTAAAGAAACTGCAGTTACCTGAAATGAAGTCTTGCTTGTAGGAAGACTCAGAGCCTGGGATTTAACTCCATTTCTGAATGGAAACTAACAGCATAGTTCTCATCCATGGATCACAATCTGCTTTAGAGCAAGAGGCCGCGCTCTTGCTTTCTAGTGTCTCTAATACAGCAGGAAATGTGAGTGTGCTCAGAACAAAAGAACGGCGTTTCCTACACATATGGACAATATCTAGTTAAACTCTGCTTCTGAAAATGAAACAAACCACAGGTCCTCTAACATCCAATGCTTGTCATTTAAGAAGAGAAACGTGTGTGCTTCGTGAACGATGTAGTTCATTTGAGTTGTAAAGAAACTGCCCTTACCAGAAAAGAAGTCTTGCTTTTAGGAAGACTAAGAGCCAGCGATTTAACTCCATTTCTGAAGTGAAACACACAGAAGAGTTGTCATCCATTGATCCCACTCTGCTTTAGAACAACAAGAACGCTCTTGCTTTCTAGTGTCTCTAAGACAGCAGTAAACATGAGTGTGCTGAGAACAAAAGAGAGGTGTTTCCTACACATACAGATCATGTCTAGTCCAACTCTGCTTCTGAAACGAATACAAAGCACTGGTCCTCTAACATCCAATGCTTGTGAGTTAAGATGAGAAACTTGTGAGCTTCGTGAACGATGTAGTTCGTTTGAGCTGTAAAGTGACTGTCCTTACCTGAAATGAAGTCTTGCTTGTAGGAAGACACAGAGCCTGGGATTTAACTCCATTTCTGAAGGGAAACACACAGGACAGTTATCATCCATGGATCACACTCTGTTTTAGAGCAAGAAGAATGCTCTTGCTTTCTATATTCTCTAATACAGCAGGAAACTTGAGTGTGCTCAGAACAAAGGAACGGTTTTTCCTACTCATACGGACCATATCTAGTTCAACACTGGTTCAGAAACTGAAACAAATCACAGGTCCTCTAACATCCAATGCTTGTCAGTTAAGATGAGAAGCGTGTGAGCTTCGTGAACGATGTAGTTCGTTTGAGCTGTAAATAAACTGCCCTTACCTGAAAAGAATTCTTGCTTGTAGGAAGACTCAGAGCCTTGAATTTAACTACTTTTCTGAAGTGAAACACACAGAAGAGTTCTCATCCATTGATCACACTCTGCTTTAGAACAACAAGCACTCTCTTGCTTTCTAGCGTCTCTAAGACAGCAGGAAATCTGAGTGTGCTCAGAACAAAAGAATGGTGTTTCCTACACATAGGGACCATATGAAGTTCAACTCTGCTTCTGAAACTGAAACAAACCACAGGTCCTCTAACATCCTATGCTTGTCAGTTAAGATGAGAAACGTGTGAGCTTCGTAAACAATGTTGTTCGTTTGAGCTTAAAGAAACTGCAGTTACCTGAAACGAATTCTTGCTTGTAGGAAGACAGAGCCTGGGATTTAACTACATTACTGAACGAAAACAAACAGCATAGTTCTCATCCATGGATCACAATCTGCTTTAGAGCAAGAGGCACGCTCTTGCTTTCTAGTGTCTCTAATACAGCAGGAAACATGAGTGTGCTCAGAACAAAAGAACGGTGTTTCCTACACATATGGACCATATCTAGTTAATCTCTGCTTCTGAAAATGAAACAAACCAGAGGTCCTCTAACATCCAATGCTTGTCATTTAAGATGAGAAACGTGTGTGCTTCGTGAACGATGTAGTTCGTTTGAGCTATAAAGAATCTGCCCTTACCTGAAATGAATTCTTGCTTTTAGGAAGACTCAGAGCCTGGGATTTAACTCCCTTTCTGAAGTGAAACACACAGAAGAGTTGTCATCCATTGATCCCACTCTGCTTTAGAACAACAAGCACGCTCTTGCTTTCTAGAGTCTCTAAGACAGCAGGAAACATGAGTGTGCTGAGAACAAAAGATCGGTGTTTCCTACACATACGGATCATGTCTAGTCCAACTCTGCTTCTGAAACTGAAACAAACCACAGGTCCTCTAACATCCAATGCTTCTCAGTTAAGATGAGAAACGTGTGAGCTTCGTGAACGATCTAGTTTGTTTGAGCTGTAAAGTGACTGTCCTTACCTGAAACGAAGACTTGCTTGTAGGAAGACACAGAGCCTGGGATTTAACTCCTTTTCTGAAGGGAAAGACAGAGCACAGTTATCATCCATGGATCACACTCGGCTTTAGAGTGAGAAGGACGCTCTTGCTTTCTAGTGTCTCTAATACAGCAGGAAATGTGAGTGTGCTCAGAACAAAAGAACGGTGTTTCCTAAACATATGGACCATATCTACTTAAACTCTGCTTCTGAAAATGAAACAAACCAGAGGTCCTCTAACATCCAATGCTTGTCATTTAAGATGAGAAACGTGTGTGCTTCGTGAACGATGTAGTTCATTTGAGCTGTAAAGAAACTGCCCTTACCAGAAAAGAAGTCTTGCTTTTAGGAAGACTCAGAGCCTGGAATTTAACTCCATTTCTGAATTGAAACACACAGCAGAGTTCTCATCCATTGATCACACTCTGCTTTAGAACAAGAATCATGCTCTTGCTCTAGAGTCTCTAAGACAGCAGGAAACGTGAGTGTGCTGAGAACAAAAACAGTGTTTCGTACACATAAGGACCATATGTAGTCCAAATCTGCTTCCGAAACTGATAAAAAGCACTGGTCCTCTAACATCCAATGATTGTCAGTTAAGATGAGAAACGTGTGAGCTTCGTGAACGATGTAGTTCGTTTGCGCTGTAAAGTGACTGTCCTTACCTGAAATGAAGTCTTGCTTGTAGGAAGACACAGAGCCTGTGATTTAACTCCATTTCTGAAGGGAAACACACAGCACAGTTATCATCCATGGATCACACTCGGCTTTAGAGCGAGAAGGACACTCTTGCTTTCTAGCATCTCTAATACAACAGGAAATCTGAGTGTGCTCAGAACAAAAGAATGGTGTTTCCTACACATAGGGACCATATCAAGTTCAACTCTGCTTCTGAAACTGAAACAAACCACAGGTCCACTAACATCCTATGCTTGTTAGTTAAGAAGAGAAACGTGTGAGCGTCGTAAACAATGTTGTTCCTTTGAGCTGTAAAGAAACTGCAGTTACCTGAAATGAAGTCTTGCTTGTAGGAAGACTCAGAGCCTGGGATTTAACTCCATTACTGAACGGAAACTAACAGCATAGTTCTCATCCATGGATCACAATCTGCTTTAGAGCAAGAGGCCGCGCTCTTGCTTTCTAGTGTCTCTAATACAGCAGGAAATGTGAGTGTGCTCAGAACAAAAGAACGGCGTTTCCTACACATATGGACAATATCTAGTTAAACTCTGCTTCTGAAAATGAAACAAACCACAGGTCCTCTAACATCCAATGCTTGTCAATTAAGATGAGAAATGTGTGAGCTTCGTGAATGATGGAGTTCGTTTGAGCTGTAAAATGACTGTCCTTACCTGAAATGAATTCTTGCTTGTAGGAAGACACAGAGCCTGGGATTTAACTCCATTTCTGAAGGGAAACACCCGGGACAGTTATCATCCATGGATCACACTCTGTTTTAGAGCAAGAAGAATGCACTTGCTTTCTATATTCTCTAATACAGCAGGAAACTTGAGTGTGCTCAGAACAAAAGAACGGTTTTTCCTACACATACGGACCATATCTAGTTCAGCACTGGTTCAGAAACTGAAACAAATCACAGGTCCTCTAACATCCAATGCTTGTCATTTAAGATGAGAAACGTGTGAGCTTCGTGAACGATGTAGTTCGTTTTAGCTGTAAAGTGACTGTCCTTACCTGAAAAGAAGTCTTGCTTGTAGGAAGACTCAGAGCCTGGAATTTAACTCCATTTCTGAAGTGAAACACACAGCAGAGTTCTCATCCATGGATCACACTCGGCTTTAGAGCGAGAGGGACGCTCTTGCTTTCTAGCATCTCTAAGACAGCAGGAAATCTGAGTGTGCTCAGAACAAAAGAATGGTGTTTCCTACACATAGGGACCATATCAAGTTCAACTCTGCTTCTGAAACTGAAACAAACCACAGGTACTCTAACATCCTATGCTTGTTAGTTAAGATGAGAAACGTGTGAGCTTCGTAAACAATGTTGTTCGTTTGAGCTTAAAGAAACTGCAGTTACCTGAAACGAAGTCTTGCTTGTAGGCATACTCAGAGCCTGGGATTTAACTCCATTTCTGAACGGAAACAAACAGCATAGTTCTCATCCATGGATCACAATCTGCTTTAGAGCAAGAGGCACGCTCTTGCTTTCTAGTGTCTCTAATACAGCAGGAAACGTGAGTGTGCTGAGAACAAAAGAATGGTGTTTCCTACACATACGGACCATATCTAGTCCAACTCTGCTTCTGAAACTGATACAAAGCACTGGACCTCTAACATCCAATGCTTGTCAATTAAGATGAGAAATGTGTGAGCTTCGTGAATGATGTAGTTCGTTTGAGCTGAAAAGTGATTTCCCTTATCTGAAACGAAGTCTTGCTTGTAGGAAGACACAGAGCCTGGGATTTATCTCCATTTTTGAAGGGAAACACACAGCATAGTTCTCATTCATGGATCACACTCTGCTTTAGAGCAAGAAGCACGCTCTTGCTTTCTAGAGGCTCTAGGGCAGCATGAAACATGAGTGTGCTGAGAACAAAAGAACAATGTTTCCTACACATACGGACCATATGTAGTCCAACTCGGCTTTGAAAATGATGCAAAGCACTGGTCCTCTAACATCCAATACTTGTCTGTTAAGATGAGAAACATGTGAGTTTCGTGAATGATGTAGTACGTTTGAACTGTAAAGAAACTGCCATTACCTGAAAGGAAGTCTTGCTTGTAGGAAGACACAGAGCCTCGGATTTAACTACATTTCTGAAGTGAAACACACAGTAGAGTTCTCATCCATTGATCACACTCTGCTTTAGAACAAGAATCATGCTCTTGCTCTAGAGTCTCTAAGACAGCAGGAAACGTGAGTATGCTGAGAACAAAAACGGTGTTTCCTACACATAAGGATCATATGTAGTCCAACTCTGCTTCCGAAACTGATACTAAGCACTGGTCCTCTAAAATCCAATTCTTGTCAGTTAAGATGAGGAACGAGTGAGTTTCGTGAACGATGTAGTTCGTTTGAGCTATAACGAAACTGCCCTTACCTGAAAAGAATTCTTGCTTTTAGGAAGACTAAGAGCCTGGGATTTAACTCCCTTTCTGAAGTGAAACACACAGAAGAGTTGTCATCCATTGATCCCACTCTGCTTTAGAACAACAAGAACGCTCTTGCTTTCTAGTGTCTCTAAGACAGCAGGAAACATGAGTGTGCTGAGAACAACAGAAAGGTGTTTCCTACACATACAGATCATGTCTAGTCCAACTCTGCTTCTGAAACGAATACAAAGCACTGGTCCTCTAACATCCAATGCTTGTGAGTTAAGATGAGAAACGTGTGAGCTTCGTGAACGATGTAGTTCGTTTGAGCTGTAAAGTGACTGTCCTTACCTGAAATGAAGTCTTGCTTGTAGGAAGACACAGAGCCTGGGATTTAACTCCATTTCTGAAGGGAAACACACAGCACAGTTATCATCCATGGATCACACTCGGCTTTAGAGCGAGAAGGACACTCTTACTTTCTAGCGTCTCTAATACAACAGGAAATCTGAGTGTGCTCAGAACAAAAGAATGGTGTTTCCTACACATATGGACCATATCTCTTTAAACTCTGCTTCTGAAACTGAAACAAACCACAGGTCCTCTAACATCCAATGCTTGTCAATTAAGATGAGAAATGTGTGAGCTTCGTGAATGATGTAGTTCGTTTGAGCTTTAAAGTGACTGTCCTTACCTGAAACGAAGTCTTGCTTGTAGGAAGACACAGAGCCTGGGATTTAACGCCATTTCTGAAGGGAAACACACAGGACAGTTATCATCCATGGATCACACTCTGTTTTAGAGCAAGAAGAATGCTCTTGCTTTCTATATTCTCTAATACAGCAGGAAACTTGAGTGTGCTCAGAACAAAGGAACGGTTTTTCCTACTCATACGGACCATATCTAGTTCAACACTGGTTCAGAAACTGAAACAAATCACAGGTCCTCTAACATCCAATGCTTGTCAGTTAAGATGAGAAGCGTGTGAGCTTCGTGAACGATGTAGTTCGTTTGAGCTGTAAATAAACTGCCCTTACCTGAAAAGAATTCTTGCTTGTAGGAAGACTCAGAGCCTTGAATTTAACTACTTTTTTGAAGTGAAACACACAGAAGAGTTCTCATCCATTGATCACACTCTGCTTTAGAACAACAAGCACTCTCTTGCTTTCTAGCGTCTCTAAGACAGCAGGAAATCTGAGTGTGCTCAGAACAAAAGAATGGTGTTTCCTACACATAGGGACCATATCAAGTTCAACTCTGCTTCTGAAACTGAAACAAACCACAGGTCCTCTAACATCCTATGCTTGTCAGTTAAGATGAGAAACGTGTGAGCTTCGTAAACAATGTTGTTCGTTTGAGCTTAAAGAAACTGCAGTTACCTGAAACGAATTCTTGCTTGTAGGAAGACAGAGCCTGGGATTTAACTACATTACTGAACGAAAACAAACAGCATAGTTCTCATCCATGGATCACAATCTGCTTTAGAGCAAGAGGCACGCTCTTGCTTTCTAGTGTCTCTAATACAGCAGGAAACATGAGTGTGCTCAGAACAAAAGAACGGTGTTTCCTACACATATGGACCATATCTAGTAAATCTCTGCTTCTGAAAATGAAACAAACCAGAGGTCCTCTAACATCCAATGCTTGTCATTTAAGATGAGAAACGTGTGTGCTTCGTGAACGATGCAGTTCGTTTGAGCTATAAAGAATCTGCCCTTACCTGAAAAGAATTCTTGCTTTTAGGAAGACTCAGAGCCTGGGATTTAACTCCCTTTCTGAAGTGAAACACACAGAAGAGTTGTCATCCATTGATCCCACTCTGCTTTAGAACAACAAGCACGCTCTTGCTTTCTAGAGTCTCTAAGACAGCAGGAAACATGAGTGTGCTGAGAACAAAAGATCGGTGTTTCCTACACATACGGATCATGTCTAGTCCAACTCTGCTTCTGAAACTGAAACAAACCACAGGTCCTCTAACATCCAATGCTTCTCAGTTAAGATGAGAAACGTGTGAGCTTCGTGAACGATCTAGTTCGTTTGAGCTGTAAAGTGACTGTCCTTACCTGAAACGAAGACTTGCTTGTAGGAAGACACAGAGCCTGGGATTTAACTCCTTTTCTGAAGGGAAAGACAGAGCACAGTTATCATCCATGGATCACACTCGGCTTTAGAGTGAGAAGGACGCTCTTGCTTTCTAGTGTCTCTAATACAGCAGGAAATGTGAGTGTGCTCAGAACAAAAGAACGGTGTTTCCTAAACATATGGACCATATCTACTTAAACTCTGCTTCTGAAAATGAAACAAACCAGAGGTCCTCTAACATCCAATGCTTGTCATTTAAGATGAGAAACGTGTGTGCTTCGTGAACGATGTAGTTCATTTGAGCTGTAAAGAAACTGCCCTTACCAGAAAAGAAGTCTTGCTTTTAGGAAGACTCAGAGCCTGGAATTTAACTCCATTTCTGAATTGAAACACACAGCAGAGTTCTCATCCATTGATCACACTCTGCTTTAGAACAAGAATCATGCTCTTGCTCTAGAGTCTCTAAGACAGCAGGAAACGTGAGTGTGCTGAGAACAAAAACGGTGTTTCGTACACATAAGGACCATATGTAGTCCAACTCTGCTTCCGAAACTGATAAAAAGCACTGGTCCTCTAACATCCAATGATTGTCAGTTAAGATGAGAAACGTGTGAGCTTCGTGAACGATGTAGTTCGTTTGCGCTGTAAAGTGACTGTCCTTACCTGAAATGAAGTCTTGCTTGTAGGAAGACACAGAGCCTGGGATTTAACTCCATTTCTGAACGGAAACTAACAGCATAGTTCTCATCCATGGATCACAATCTGCTTTAGAGCAAGAGGCCGCGCTCTTGCTTTCTAGTGTCTCTAATACAGCAGGAAATGTGAGTGTGCTCAGAACAAAAGAACGGCGTTTCCTACACATATGGACAATATCTAGTTAAACTCTGCTTCTGAAAATGAAACAAACCACAGGTCCTCTAACATCCAATGCTTGTCAATTAAGATGAGAAATGTGTGAGCTTCGTGAATGATGGAGTTCGTTTGAGCTGTAAAATGACTGTCCTTACCTGAAACGAATTCTTGCTTGTAGGAAGACACAGAGCCTGGGATTTAACTCCATTTCTGAAGGGAAACACACGGGACAGTTATCATCCATGGATCACACTCTGTTTTAGAGCAAGAAGAATGCACTTGTTTCTATATTCTCTAATACAGCAGGAAACTTGAGTGTGCTCAGAACAAAAGAACGGTTTTTCCTACTCATACGGACCATATCTAGTTCAGCACTGGTTCAGAAACTGAAACAAATCACAGGTCCTCTAACATCCAATGCTTGTCATTTAAGATGAGAAACGTGTGAGCTTTGTGAATGATGTAGTTCCTTTTAGCTGTAAAGTGACTGTCCTTACCTGAAAAGAAGTCTTGCTTGTAGGAAGACTCAGAGCCTGGAATTTAACTCCATTTCTGAAGTGAAACACACAGCAGAGTTCTCATCCATGGATCACACTCGGCTTTAGAGCGAGAGGGACGCTCTTGCTTTCTAGCATCTTTAAGACAGCAGGAAATCTGAGTGTGCTCAGAACAAAAGAATGGTGTTTCCTACACATAGGGACCATATCAAGTTCAACTCTGCTTCTGAAACTGAAACAAACCACAGGTCCTCTAACATCCTATGCTTGTTAGTTAAGATGAGAAACGTGTGAGCTTCGTAAACAATGTTGTTCGTTTGAGCTTAAAGAAACTGCAGTTACCTGAAACGAAGTCTTGCTTGTAGGCATACTCAGAGCCTGGGATTTAACTCCATTTCTGAACGGAAACAAACAGCATAGTTCTCATCCATGGATCACAATCTGCTTTAGAGCAAGAGGCACGCTCTTGCTTTCTAGTGTCTCTAATACAGCAGGAAATGTGAGTGTGCTCAGAACAAAAGAACGGTGTTTCCTACACATATGGACCATATCTAGTTCAACTCTGCTTCTGAAAATGAAACAAACCACAGGTCCTCTAACATCCAATGCTTGTCAGTTAAGATGAGAAATGTGTGAGCTTCGTGAACGATGTAGTTCTTTTGAGCTATAAAGAGACTGCCCTTACCCGAAATGAATTCTTGATTGTAGGAAGACAAAGAGCCCAGTATTTAACTCCATTTCTGAATTGAAACACACAGCAGAGTTCTCATCCACTGATCCTACTCTGCTTTAAAGCGAGAAGCACGCTCTTGCATTCTAGCGTCTCTAATACAGCAGGATATCTGAGTATGCTCAGAACAAAAGAAGGGTGTTTCCTACACATACGGACCATATCTAGTTCAACTCTGCTTCTGAAACTGAAACAAACCACAGGTCCTCTAACATCCAATGCTTGTCAGTTAAGATGAGAAACGTGTGAGCTTCGTGAACGATGTAGTTCGTTTGAGCTGTAAAGAAACTGCCCTTACCTGAAAAGAATTCTTGCTTTTAGGAAGACTCAGAGCCTTGGATTTAACTCCTTTTCTGAAGTGAAACACACAGAAGAGTTCTCATCCATTGATCACACTCTGCTTTAGAACAACAAGCACGCTCTTGCTTTCTAGAGTCTCTAAGACAGCAGGAAACGTGAGTGTGCTGAGAACAAAAGAATGGTGTTTCCTACACATACGGACCATATCTAGTCCAACTCTGCTTCTGAAACTGATACAAAGCACTGGACCTCTAACATCCAATGCTTTTCAATTAAGATGAGAAATGTGTGAGCTTCGTGAATGATGTAGTTCGTTTGAGCTGAAAAGTGATTTCCCTTATCTGAAACGAAGTCTTGCTTGTAGGAAGACACAGAGCCTGGGATTTATCTCCATTTTTGAAGGGAAACACACAGCATAGTTCTCATTCATGGATCACACTCTGCTTTAGAGCAAGAAGCACGCTCTTGCTTTCTAGAGGCTCTAGGGCAGCATGAAACATGAGTGTGCTGAGAACAAAAGAACAATGTTTCCTACACATACGGACCATATGTAGTCCAACTCGGCCTTGAAAATGATGCAAAGCACTGGTCCTCTAACATCCAATACTTGTCTGTTAAGATGAGAAACATGTGAGTTTCGTGAATGATGTAGTACGTTTGAACTGTAAAGAAACTGCCATTACCTGAAAGGAAGTCTTGCTTGTAGGAAGACACAGAGCCTCGGATTTAACTACATTTCTGAAGTGAAACACACAGTAGAGTTCTCATCCGTTGATCACACTCTGCTTTAGAACAAGAATCATGCTCTTGCTCTAGAGTCTCTAAGACAGCAGGAAACGTGAGTATGCTGAGAACAAAAACGGTGTTTCCTACACATAGGACCATATGTAGTCCAACTCTGCTTCCGAAACTGATACTAAGCACTGGTCCTCTAAAATCCAATTCTTGTCAGTTAAGATGAGGAACGAGTGAGTTTCGTGAACGATGTAGTTCGTTTGAGCTATAACGAAACTGCCCTTACCTGAAAAGAATTCTTGCTTTTAGGAAGACTCAGAGCCTGGGATTTAACTCCCTTTCTGAAGTGAAACACACAGAAGAGTTGTCATCCATTGATCCCACTCTGCTTTAGAACAACAAGAACGCTCTTGCTTTCTAGTGTCTCTAAGACAGCAGGAAACATGAGTGTGCTGAGAACAAAAGAAAGGTGTTTCCTACACATACAGATCATGTCTAGTCCAACTCTGCTTCTGAAACGAATACAAAGCACTGGTCCTCTAACATCCAATGCTTGTGAGTTAAGATGAGAAACGTGTGAGCTTCGTGAACGATGTAGTTCGTTTGAGCTGTAAAGTGACTGTCCTTACCTGAAATGAAGTCTTGCTTGTAGGAAGACACAGAGCCTGGGATTTAACTCCATTTCTGAAGGGAAACACACAGCACAGTTATCATCCATGGATCACACTCGGCTTTAGAGCGAGAAGGACACTCTTACTTTCTAGCGTCTCTAATACAACAGGAAATCTGAGTGTGCTCAGAACAAAAGAATGGTGTTTCCTACACATATGGACCATATCTCTTTAAACTCTGCTTCTGAAAATGAAACAAACCACAGGTCCTCTAACATCCAATGCTTGTCAATTAAGATGAGAAATGTGTGAGCTTCGTGAATGATGTAGTTCGTTTGAGCTGTAAAGTGACTGTCCTTACCTGAAACGAAGTCTTGCTTGTAGGAAGACACAGAGCCTGGGATTTAACTCCATTTCTGAAGGGAAACACACAGGACAGTTATCATCCATGGATCACACTCTGTTTTAGAGCAAGAAGAATGCTCTTGCTTTCTATATTCTCTAATACAGCACGAAACTTGAGTGTGATCAGAACAAAGGAACGGTTTTTCCTACTCATACGGACCATATCTAGTTCAACACTGGTTCAGAAACTGAAACAAATCACAGGTCCTCTAACATCCAATGCTTGTCAGTTAAGATGAGAAGCGTGTGAGCTTCGTGAACGATGTAGTTCGTTTGAGCTGTAAATAAACTGCCCTTACCTGAAAAGAATTCTTGCTTGTAGGAAGACTCAGAGCCTTGAATTTTACTACTTTTCTGAAGTGAAACACACAGAAGAGTTCTCATCCATTGATCACACTCTGCTTTAGAACAACAAGCACTCTCTTGCTTTCTAGCGTCTCTAAGACAGCAGGAAATCTGAGTGTGCTCAGAACAAAAGAATGGTGTTTCCTACACATAGGGACCATATCAAGTTCAACTCTGCTTCTGAAACTGAAACAAACCACAGGTCCTCTAACATCCTATGCTTGTCAGTTAAGATGAGAAACGTGTGAGCTTCGTGAACGATGTAGTTCTTTTGAGCTGTAAAGAAACTGCCCTTACCTGAAAAGAATTCTTGCTTGTAGGAAGACTCAGAGCCTTGAATTTTACTACTTTTCTGAAGTGAAACACACAGAAGAGTTCTCATCCATTGATCACACTCTGCTTTAGAACAACAAGCACGCTCTTGCTTTCTAGCGTCTCTAAGACAGCAGGAAATCTGAGTGTGCTCAGAACAAAAGAATGGTGTTTCCTACACATAGCTACCATATCAAGTTCAACTCTGATTCTGAAACTGAAACAAACCACAGGTCCTCTAACATCCTATGCTTGTCAGTTAAGATGAGAAACGTGTGAGCTTCGTGAACGATGTAGTTCTTTTGAGCTGTAAAGTGACTGCCCTTACCTGAAATGAATTCTTGCTTGTAGGAAGACACAGAGCCTGGTATTTAACTCCATTTCCTAATTGAAAAACACAGCAGAGTTCTCATCCACTGGTCATACTCTGCTTTAGAGCAAGAGGCACGCTCTTGCTTTCTAGAGTCTCTAAGACAGCAGGAAATGTGAGTGTGCTGAGAACAAAAGAACGGTGTTTCCTACACATACGGACCATATCTAGTCCAACCCTGCTTCTGAAACTGATACAAAGCACTGGACCTCTAACATCCAATGCTTCTCAATTAAGATGAGAAATGTGTGAGCTTCGTGAATGATGTAGTTCGTTTGAGCTGAAAAGTGACTTCCCTTACCTGAAACGAACTCTTCATTGTAGGAGGACACAGAGCCTGGTATTTAACTCCATTTCCGAAGGGAAACACACAGGACAGTTATCATCCATGGATCACACTCTGTTTTAGAGCAAGAAGAATGCTCTTGCTTTCTATATTCTGTAATACAGCAGGAAACTTGAGTGTGCTCAGAACAAAAGAACGGTTTTTCCTACACATACGGACCATACCTACTTCAACACTGCTTCAGAAACTGAAACAAATCACAGGTCCTCTAACATCCAATGCTTGTCATTGAAGATGAGAAACGTGTGTGCTTCGTGAACAACAAGCACGCTCTTGCTTTCTAGAGTCTCCAAGACAGCAGGAAACATGAGTGTGCTGAGAACAAAAGAACAGTGTTTCCTACACATACGAATCATGTCTAGTCCAACTCTGCTTCTGAAACGGATACAAAGCACTGGTACTCTAAAATCCAATTCTTGTCAATTAAGATGAGGAACGAGTGAGTTTCGTGAACGATGTAGTTCATTTGAGCTCTAAAGAAACTGCCCTTACCTGAAAAGAATTCTTGCTTTTAGGAAGACTCAGAGCCTGGGATTTAACTCCCTTTCTGAAGTGAAACACACAGAAGAGTTGTCATCCATTGATCCCACTCTGCTTTAGAACAACAAGCACACTCTTGATTTAAGAGTCTCTAAGACAGCAGGAAACATGAGTGTGCTGAGAACAAAAGAACGGTGTTTCCTACACATACGGATAATGTCTATTCCAACTCTGCTTCTGAAACTGAAACAAACCACAGGTCCTCTAACATCCAATGCTTGTCAGTTAAGATGATAAACGTGTGAGCTTCGTGAACGATGTAGTTCGTTTGAGCTGTAAAGTGACTGCCCTTACCTGAAAGGAAGTCTTGCTTGTAGGAAGACACAGAGCATGGGATTTAACTCCTTTTCTGAAGGGAAACACAGAGCACAGTTATCATCCATGGATCACACTCGGCTTTAGAGCGAGAAGGACGCTCTTGCTTTCTAGCGTCTCTAAGACAGCAGGAAATCTGAGTGTGCTCAGAACAAAAGAATGGTGTTTCGTACACATAGGGCCCACATCAACTTCAACTCTGTTTCTGAAACTGAAAAAAACCACAGGTCCTCTAACATCCTATGCTTGTTAGTTAAGATGAGAAACGTGTGAGCTTCGTAAACAATGTTGTTCGTTTGAGCTTAAAGAAACTGCAGTTACCTGAAACGAATTCTTGCTTGTAGGAAGACAGAGCCTGGGATTTAACTACATTACTGAACGAAAACAAACAGCATAGTTCTCATCCATGGATCACAATCTGCTTTAGAGCAAGAGGCACGCTCTTGCTTTCTAGTGTCTCTAATACAGCAGGAAACATGAGTGTGCTGAGAACAAAAGAACGGTGTTTCCTACACATATGGACCATATCTAGTTAATCTCTGCTTCTGAAAATGAAACAAACCAGAGGTCCTCTAACATCCAATGCTTGTCATTTAAGATGAGAAACGTGTGTGCTTCGTGAACGATGTAGTTCGTTTGAGCTATAAAGAATCTGCCCTTACCTGAAAAGAATTCTTGCTTTTAGGAAGACTCAGAGCCTGGGATTTAACTCCCTTTCTGAAGTGAAACACACAGAAGAGTTGTCATCCATTGATCCCACTCTGCTTTAGAACAACAAGCACGCTCTTGCTTTCTAGAGTCTCTAAGACAGCAGGAAACATGAGTGTGCTGAGAACAAAAGATCGGTGTTTCCTACACATACGGATCATGTCTAGTCCAACTCTGCTTCTGAAAATGAAACAAACCACAGGTCCTCTAACATCCAATGCTTCTCAGTTAAGATGAGAAACGTGTGAGCTTCGTGAACGATCTAGTTCGTTTGAGCTGTAAAGTGACTGACCTTACCTGAAACGAAGTCTTGCTTGTAGGAAGACACAGAGCCTGGGATTTAACTCCTTTTCTGAAGGGAAAGACAGAGCACAGTTATCATCCATGGATCACACTCGGCTTTAGAGTGAGAAGGACGCTCTTGCTTTCTAGTGTCTCTAATACAGCAGGAAATGTGAGTGTGCTCAGAACAAAAGAACGGTGTTTCCTAAACATATGGACCATATCTACTTAAACTCTGCTTCTGAAAATGAAACACACCAGAGGTCCTCTAACATCCAATGCTTGTCATTTAAGATGAGAAACGTGTGTGCTTCGTGAACGATGTAGTTCATTTGAGCTGTAAAGAAACTGCCCTTACCAGAAAAGAAGTCTTGCTTTTAGGAAGACTCAGAGCCTGGAATTTAACTCCATTTCTGAATTGAAACACACAGCAGAGTTCTCATCCATTGATCACACTCTGCTTTAGAGCAAGAAGCACGCTCTTGCTTTCTAGAGGCTCTAAGACAGCAGGAAACGTGAGTGTGCTGGGAACAAAAGAACGATGTTTCCTACACATACACACCATATGTAGTCCAACTCTGCTTCTGAAACTGATACAAAGCACTGATCCTCTAAAATCCAATTCTTGTCAATTAAGATGAGGAACGAGTGAGTTTCGTGAACGATGTAGTTCGTTTGAGCTCTAAAGAAACTGCCCTTACCTGAAAAGAATTCTTGCTTTTAGGAAGACTCAGAGCCTGGGATTTAACTCCCTTTCTGAAGTGAAACACACAGAAGAGTTGTCATCCATTGATCCCACTCTGCTTTAGAACAACAAGCACGCTGTTGATTTCTAGAGTCTCTAAGAGAGCAGGAAATATGAGTGTGCTGAGAACAAAAGAACGGTGTTTCCTACACATACGGATAATGTCTATTCCAACTCTGCATCTGAAACTGAAACAAACCACAGGTCCTCTAACATCCAATGCTTGTCAGTTAAGATGAGAAACGTGTGAGCTTCGTGAACGATGTAGTTCGTTTGAGCTGTAAAGTGACTGCCCTTACCTGAAAGGAAGTCTTGCTTGTAGGAAGACATAGAGCCTGGGATTTAACTCCTTTTCTGAAGGGAAACACAGAGCACAGTTATCATCCATGGATCACACTCGGCTTTAGAGCGAGAAGGACACTCTTGCTTTCTAGCGTCTCTAAGACAGCAGGAAATCTGAGTGTGCTCAGAACAAAAGAATGGTGTTTCCTACACATAGGGACCATATCAAGTTCAACTCTGCTTCTGAAACTGAAACAAACCACAGGTCCTCTAACATCCTATGCTTGTTAGTTAAGAAGAGAAACGTGTGAGCTTCGTAAACAATGTTGTTCGTTTGAGCTTAAAGAAACTGCAGTTACCTGAAACGAAATCTTGGTTGTAGGAAGACAGAGCCTGGGATTTATCTCCATTTTTGAAGGGAAAAACACAGCATAGTTCTCATCCATTGCACACACTCTGCTTTAGAGCAAGAAGCACGCTCTTGCTTTCCAGAGTCTCTAATACAGCAGGAAACTTGAGTTTCGTCAGAACAAAAGAACGGAACTTCCTACATATACAAACCACATCTACTTCATCTCTGCTTCTGTAACTGAAACAAACCACAGGGCCTATAATATCCAATGCTTGTCAGTTTTGATGAGAATCGTGTGAGTTTCAGGAATGATGTAGTTCGTTTGAGGTATAAATTAACTGCCCTTACCTGAAATGAAGTCTTGCTTGTAGGAAGACTCAGCCTGGGATTTAACTCCATTTCTGAAGTGAAACACACAGCAGAGTTCTCACCCATAGATCACACTCTGCTTTAGAGCAAGAAGCACGCTCTTGCTTTCCAGAGTCTCTAACACAGCAGGAAACGTGAGTGTGCTGAGAACAAAAGAACGGTGTTTCCTACACATACATACCATATCTGGTCCAACTCTGCTTCTGAAACTGATACAAAGCACTGATCCTCTAACGTAAAATGCTTGTCAGTTAAGATGGGAAACTTGTTAGCTTTGTGAACGATGTACTACGTTTGAGATGAAAAGTGACTGTGTTTACCTGAAACGAAGTCTTGCTTCTAGGAAGACACAGAGCCTGGGATTTAACCCCATTTCTGAAGTGACACTCAAAGCAGAGTTCTCATCCAAGGATCACACTGAGCTTTAGAGCAAGAAGCACGCTCTTGCTTTCCAGAGTCTCTAATACATCAGGAAACGTGAGTGTGCTCAGAACAAAAGAACGGT
The DNA here is from genome assembly GCA_949786385.1 of Onychomys leucogaster. NCBI lineage: Eukaryota > Metazoa > Chordata > Mammalia > Rodentia > Cricetidae > Onychomys > Onychomys leucogaster. The sequence continues at coordinate 66,155 of CATKUP010000362.1, forward strand.
GTTTCCTACACATAAGGACCATATCTAGTTCAACTCTGCTTCTGAAATTGAAACAAACCACAGTTCCTCTAACATCGAATGCTTGTCAGTTAAGATGAGAAACGTATGAGCTTCGTGAACGATGTGGATCTTTTTTGCTGTAAAGTAACTGCCCTTACTTGAAACGAAGTCTTTCTTGTGGGAAGACTCAGAGTCTGCGATTTAACTCCATTTCTGAAGTGAAACACACAGCAAAGTTCTCATCCATTGAAAACACTCTGCTCTAGAGCAAGAACCACGCTCTTGCTTTCTAGAGTCTCTCATACAGCAGGAAACATGAGTTTGCTCGGAACAAAAGAACGGAATTTCCTACACATATGGACCATATCTTCTTCATCTCTGCTTCTGTAACTGATACAAAGCACAGGTCCTCTAACATCCAATGCTTGTCAGTTATGATGAGAAACGTTTGAGCTTCTTGAACGATGTAGTTCGTTTGAGCTGTAAAGTAACTGCCCTTACTTAGAACGAAGTCTTCCATGTAGGACGACTCAGAGACTGGGATTTAACTCCATTTCTGAAGTGAAACACACAGCAGAGTTCTCATCCATTGATCACCCTCTGCTTTAGAGCAAGAAGCACGCTCTAGCTTTGTAGAGTCTCTAAGACAGCAGGAAACGTGAGTGTGCTGAGAACAAAAGAACGGTGTTTCCTACACTTACGGACCATATCTAGTCCAACTCTGCTTCTGAAACTGATACAAAGCACAGTTCCTCTAACATCCAATGCTTGACAGATAAGATGAGAAATGTATGAGCTTCGTGAACGATGTAGATCGTTTGAGCTGTAAAGTAACTGCCCTTACTTGAAACGAAGTCTTTCTTGAGAGAAGACTCAGAGTCTCGGATTTAACTCCATTTCTGAAGTGAAACACACAGCAAAGTTCTCATCCATTGACCACACTCTGCTTTAGAGCAAGAAGCACGCTCTTGCTTTCTAGAGTCTCTCATAAAGCAGGAAACTTGAGTTTGCTCAGAACAAAAGAACGGAATTTCCTACACATACGGACCATATCTACTTCATCTCTGCTTCTGTAACTGAAACAAACCACAGGTCCTCTAACATCCAATGCTTGTCAGTTTAGATGAGAAACGTGTGAGCTTCGTGAATGATGTAGTTAGTTTGAGGTATAAATTAACTGTCCTTACCTAAAACGAAGCATTGCTTGTAGGAAGACTCAGAGTCTGGGATTTAACTCCATTTCTGAAGTGAAACACACAGCAGAGTTCTCATCCATTGATCACCCTCTGATTTAGAGCAAGAAGCACGCTCTAGCTTTCTAGAGTCTCTAAGACAGCAGGAAACGTGAGTGTGCTGAGAACAAAAGAACGGTGTTTCCTACACTTACGGACCATATCTAGTCCAACTCTGCTTCTGAAACTGATACAAAGCACAGGTCCTGTCACATCCAATGCTTGACAGATAAGATGAGAAACGTGTGAGCTTCATGAACTATGTAGTTCGTTTGAGTGAAAAGTGACTGCCCTTACCTGAAACGAAGTCTTGCTTGTAGGAAGACACAGAGCCTGGCATTTAACCCCATTTCTGAAGGGAAACATACAGCAGAGTTCTCATCCATGGATCACACTCTGCTTTTGAGCAAGAAGCACGCTCTTGCTTTCTAGAGTCTCTAATACAGCAGGAAACATGAGTGTGCTCAGAACAAAAGAACGGTGTTTCCTACACTTATAGACCACATCTAGTCCAACTCTGCTTCTGAAACTGATACAAAGCACTGGTCCTCTAACATAAAATGCTTGTCAGTTAAGATGGGAAACTTGTTAGCTCTGTGAACGATGTTCTACGTTTGAAATGAAAAGTGACTGTGTTTACCTGAAACGAAGTCTTGCTTGTGGGAAGACTCAGAGTCTGGGATTTAACTCCATTTCTGAAGTGAAACACACAGCAAAGTTCTCATCCATTGAACACACTCTGCTTTAGAGCAAGAAGCACGCTCTTGCTTTCTAGAGTCTCTCATACAGCTGGAAACTTGAGTTTGCTCAGAAGAAAAGAATGGAATTTCCTACACATACGGACCATATCTACTTCTTTTCTGCTTCTGTAACTGAAACAACCAAAGGTCCTCTAAAATCCAATGCTTGTCATTTTAGATGAGAAACGTGTGAGCTTCGTGAACATTGTAGTTAGTTTGAGCTATAAATTACCTGCCTTTACCTGAAATGAAGTATTGCTTGTAGGAAGACTCAGCCTGGGATTTAACCTCATTTCTGAAGGGAAACACACAGCAGAGTTCTCATCCAATGATCACACTCAGCTTTAGAGCAAGAAGCACGCTCTTGCTTTCCAGAGTCTCTAATACATCAGGAAACGTGAGTGTGATCAGAACAAAAGAACGGTGTTTCCTACACATACGGGCCATTTATAGTCCAACTCTGCCTCTGAAACTGATACAAAGCACTGGTCCTCTAACATGCAATGCTTGTCACTTAAGATGGGAAACTTGTTAGCGTTGTGAACGATGTAGTACGTTTGAGCTGAAAAGTGACTGCCCTTACCTGAAACGTAGTCTTGCTTGTAGGAAGACACAGAGCCTGGGATTTAACCCCATTTCTGAAGGGAAACACACAGCAGAGTTCTCATCCATGGATCACACTCTGCTTTAGAGCAAGAAGCACGCTCTTGCTTTCTAGAGTCTCTAATACAGCAGGAAATGTGAGTGTGCTCAGAACAAAAGAACGGTGTTTCCTACACATATGGACCATATCTAGTCCAACTCTGCTTCTGAAACTGATACAAAGCACTGGTCCTCTAACATAAAATGCTTCTAGTTAGGATGGGAAACTTGTTGGCTTTGTGAACGATGTACTACGTTTGAGATGAAAAGTGACTGTGTTTACCTGAAACGAAGTCTTGCTTGTAGGAAGACACAGAGCCTTGGATTTAACCCCATTTCTGAAGGGAAACACACAGCAGAGTTCTCATCCAAGGATCACACTCAGCTATAGAGCAAGAAGCACGCTCTTGCTTTCCAGAGTCTCTAATACATCAGGAAACGTAGGTGTGCTCAGAACAAAAGAACGGTGTTTCCTACACATAAGGACCGTATCTAGTTCAACTCTGCTTCTGAAACTGAAACAAACCACAATTCCTTTAACATCGAATGCTTGTCAGTTAAGATGAGAAACGTATGAGCTTTGTGAACGATGTAGTTCTTTGAGCTGTAAAGTAACTGCCCTTACTTGAAATGAAGTCTTTCTTGTGGGAAGACTCAGAGCCTGGGATTTAACTCCACTTCTGAAGTGAAACACACAGCAAAGTTCTCATCCATTTAACAAACTCTGCTTTAGAGCAAGAAGCACGCTCTTGCTTTCTAGAGTCTCTCATACAGCAGGAAACTTGAGTTTGCTCAGAACAAACGAACGGAATTTCCTACACTACGGACCATATCTACTTCATCTTTGCTTCTGTAACTGAGACAAACCACAGGTCCTCTAACATCCAATGCTTGTGAGTTTAGATGAGAAACGTGTGAGCTTCGTGAACGATGTAGTTCCTTTGAGCTGAAAAGTGACTGTGTTTACCTGAATGAAGACTTCCTTGTAGGAAGACACAGAACTTGGGATTTAACACCATTTAAGAATAGAAACACACAGCACAGTTCTCATCCATGAAACACACTCTGCTTTAGAGCAAGAGGCACGCTATTGTTTTCTATAGTCTGTAATAGACCAGGAAATGAGAGTGAGCTCAGAAAAAAAGAACGGTGTTTCCTACACATAAGGACCATATCTAGTCCAACTCTGCTTGTAAAATTGATACAAACCACACGTCCTCTAACATCCAATGCTTGTCAGTTAAGATGAGAAATGTGTGAGCTTTGTGAACGATGTAGTTCATTTGAGGTATAAATTAACTGCCCTTACCTGAAATGAAGTCTTGCTTGTAGGAAGACTCAGCCTGGGATTTAACTCCATTTCTGAAGTGAAACACACTGCAGAGTTCTCATCCATAGATCACACTCTGCTTTAGAGCAAGAAGCACACACTTGCTTTCTAGAGTCTCTTACAGCAGGAAACGTAAGTGTGCTGAGAACAAAAGAACGGTGTTTCCAAACATATGGACCATATCTAGTCCAAATCTGCTTCTGAAATTGATACAAAGCACAGGTCCTCTAACATCCAATGCTTGTCATTTAAGATGAGACACGTGGTAGCTTCATGAATGATGTAGTTCGTTTGAGCTGTAAAGTAACTGCCCTTACTTGAAACGAAGTCTTTCTTGTAGGAAGACTCAGAGCCTGGGAATTAACTCCATTTCTGAAGTGAAACACACAGCAGAGTTCTCATCCATTTATCACACCCTGATTTAGAGCAAGAAGCACGCTCTAGCTTTCTAGAGTCTCTAAGACAACAGGAAACGTGAGTGTGCTGAGAACAAAAGAACGGTGTTTCCTACACTTACGGACCATATCTAGTCCAACTCTGCTTCGAAAACTGACACAAAGCACAGGTCCTCTAACATCCGATGCTTGACATTTAAGATGAGAAGCATGTTAGCTTCATGAAAGAAGTAGTTCGTTTGAGCTGAAAAATGACTGCCCTTACCTGAGACGAAGTCTTGCTTGTAGGAAGACACAGAGCCTGGATTTTAACTCCATTTCTGAAGGGAAACACACAGCACAGTTCTCATCCATGGATCACACTCTGCTTTAGAGCAAGAAGCACTCTCTTGCTTTCCAGAGTCTCTAATACAGCAGGAAATGTGAGTGTGCTCAGAACAAAAGAACGGTGTTTCCTACACATAAGGACCATATCTAGTTCAACTCTGCTTCTGAAACTGAAACAAACCACAATTCCTCTAACATCGAATGCTTGTCAGTTAAGATGAGAAACATATGAGCTTTGTGAACGATGTAGTTCGTTTGAGCTGTAAAGTAACTGCCCTTACTTGAAACGAAGTCTTTCTTGTGGGAAGACTCAGAGTCTGGTATTTAACTCGATTTCTGAAGTGAAACACACAGCAAAGTTCTCATCCATTGAAAACACTCTGCTCTAGAGCAAGAAACACGCTCTTGCTTTCTAGAGTCTCTCATACAGCAGGAAACATGAGTTTGCTCAGAACAAAAGAACAGAATTTCCTACACATACGGACCATATCTACTTCATCTCTGCTTCTGTAACTGAAACAAACCACAGGTCCTCTAACATCCAATGCTTGTCAGTTTAGATGAGAAACGTGTGAGCTTCGTGAACGATGTAGTTAGTTTGAGGTATAAATTAACTGCCCTTACCTGAAACGAATTCTTGCTTGTAGGAAGACTCAGCTTGGGATTTAACTCCATTTCTGAAGGGAAACACACAGCAATGTTCTCATCCATGGATCACACTCTGCTTAAGAGCAAGAAGCACACTCTTGCTTTCTAGAGACTCTAAGACAGCAGGAAATCTGAGTCTGCCCAGAAGAAAAGAACGGTGTTTCCTACACATACGGACCATATCTAGTCCAACTCTTCTTCTGAAACTGAAACAAAGCACTGGTCCTCTAACATCCAATGCTTGTCAATTCAGATGAGAAACGTGTGAGCTTCGTGAAAGATGTAGTTTGTTTGAGCAGAAAACTGACTGCCCTTACCTGAAACGAATTCTTGCTTGTTTGAAGACTCAGAGCCTGGGATTTAAGTCCATTTCTGAAGGGAAACACACAGCATAGTTCTCATTCATGGATCACACTCTGCTTAAGAGCAAGAAGCACACTCTTGCTTTCTAGAGACTCTAAGACAGCAGGAAATCTGACTCTGCCCAGAAGAAAAGAACGGTGTTTCCTACACATACGGACTATATATAGTCCAAATCTTCTGAAACTGATAGATGCACTGGTCCTCTAACATCCAATGCTTGTCAGTTAAGATGAGAAACGTGTGAGCTTTGTGAATGATGTAGTTCCTTTGAACTGAAAAGTGACTGCCCTTACCTGAAACGAAGTCTTGCTTGTAGTAAGACAGAGAGCCTGGGATTTAAGTCCATTTCTGAAGTGAAACACACAGCAGTGTTCTCATCCATTGATCACACTCTGCTTTAGAACAAGAAGCACGATCTTGCTTTCTAGAGTCTCTAAGACAGCAGGAAACGTGAGTGTGCTGAGAACAAAAGAACGGTGTTTCCTACACATACGGACCATATCTAGTCCAACTCTTCTTCTGAAACTGATACAAAGCACTGGTCCTTTAACATCCAATGCTTGTCAATTAAGATGAGAATCGTGTGATCTTCGTGAAAGATGTAGTTCGTTTGAGCAGAAAACTGACTGCCCTTACCTGAAACGAAGTCTTGCTTGTAGGAAGACTCAGAGCCTGGGATTTAACTCCATTTCTGAAGGGAAACACACAGCATAGTTCTCATTCATGGATCACACTCTGCTTTAGAGCGAGAAGCACGCTCATGCTTTCTAGAGTCTCTAAGACAGCAGGAAATGTTAGTGTGCTGAGAACAAAAGAACGGTGTTTCCTACACATAGGGACCATATCTAGTCCAACTCTGCTTCTGAAACTGAAACAAAGCACGGGTCCTCTAACATGCAATGCTTGTCTGTTAAGATGAGAAACGTGTGAGCTCCGTGAAAGATGTAGTTCCTTTGAGCAGAAAACTGACTGCCCTTACCTGAAACGAAGTCTTGCTTGTAGGAAGACATAGAGCCTGGGATTTAACTCCATTTCTGAAGGGAAACACACAGCATAGTTCTCATCCATGGATCACTCTCTGCTTTAGAGCGAGAAGCACACTCTTGCTTTATAGAGTCTCTAATACAGCAGGAAATCTGAGTGTGCCCAGAACAAAAGAACGCTGTTTCCTACACATAAGGACAATATGTAATCCAAATCTTCTTCTGAAACTGATAGAATGCACTGGTCCTCTAACATCCAATGCTTGTCAGTTAAGATGAGAAACTTTTGAGCTTCGTGAAAGATGTAGTTCGTTTGAGCAGAAAAGTGACTGCCCTTACCTGAAACGAAGTCTTGCTTGTAGGAAGACTCAGAGCATGGGATTTAACTCCATTTCTGAAGTGAAACACACAGCAGTGTTCTCATCCATTGATCACACTCTGCTTTAGAACAAGAAGCACAATCATGCTTTCTAGAGTCTCTAAGACAGCAGGAAACGTGAGTTTGCTGAGAACAAAAGAACGGTGTTTCCTACACATACGGACCATATCTAGTCCAACTCTGCTTCTGAAACTGATACAAAGCACTGGTCCTCTAACATCCAATGCTTGTCAGTTAAGATGAGAAACATGTGAGCTCCGTGAACGATGTAGTTCATTTGAGCTGAAAAGTGACTGCCCTTACCTGAAACGAAGTCTTGCTTGTAGGAAGACACAGAGCCTGGGATTTAACTCCTTTTCTGAAGGGAAACACACAGCATAGTTCTCATCCATGGATCACACTCTGCTTTAGAGCGAAAAGCACGCTCTTGCTTTCTAAAGTCTCTAAGACAGCAGGAAACGTGAGTGTGCTGAGAACAAAAGAACGGTGTTTCCTACAGATATGGACCATATCTAGTCCAACTCTTCTTCTGAAACTGATACAAAGCACTGGTCCTCTAACATCCAATGATTGTCTGTTAAGATGAGAAACGTGTGAGCTCAGTGAACAATGTAGATGGTTTGAGCAGAAAAGTGACTGCTCTTACCTGAAACGAAGTCTTGCTTGTAGGAATACACAGAACCTGGGATTTAACTCCATTTCTGAAGGGAAACATACAGCATAGTTCTCATCCATGGATCACACTCTGCTTTAGAGCGAGAAGCACGCTCATGCTTTCTAGAGTCTCTAAGACAGCAGGAAACGTGAGTGTGCTGAGAACAAAAGAACGGTGTTTCCTACACATACGGACCATATCTAGTCCAACTCTTCTTCTGAAACTGATACAAAGCACTGACCCTCTAAAATCCAATGCTTGTCAATTAAGATGAGAAACGTGTGAGCTTCGTGAACGATGTAGTTCTTTGAGCAGAAAACTGACTGCCCTTACCTGAAACGAAGTCTTGCTTGTAGGAAGACACAGAGCCTGGGATTTAACTCCATTTCTGAAGTGAAACACACAGCATAGTTCTCATCCATTGATCACACTCTGCTTTAGAACAAGAAGCACGCTCTTGATTTCTGGAATCTCTAAGACAGCAGGAAACGTGAGATTGCTGAGACCAAAAGAACGGTGTTTCATACACATACGGACCATATTTAGTCCAACTCTGCTTCTGAAACTGATAGAATGCACTGGTCCTCTAACATCCAATGCTTGTCAGTTAAGATGAGAAACTTTTGAGCTTCGTGAAAGATGTAGTTCGTTTGAGCAGAAAAGTGACTGCCCTTACCTGAAACGAAGTCTTGCTTGTAGGAAGACTCAAAGCATGGGATTTAACTCCATTTCTGAAGTGAAACACACAGCAGTGTTCTCATCCATTGATCACACTCTGCTTTAGAACAAGAAGCACAATCATGCTTTCTAGAGTCTCTAAGACAGCAGGAAACGTGAGTTTGCTGAGAACAAAAGAACGGTGTTTCCTACACATACGGACCATATCTAGTCCAACTCTGCTTCTGAAACTGATACAAAGCACTGGTCCTCTAACATCCAATGCTTGTCATTTAAGATGAGAAACATGTGAGCTCCGTGAACGATGTAGTTCATTTGAGCTGAAAAGTGACTGCCCTTACCTGAAACGAAGTCTTGCTTGTAGGAAGACACAGAGCCTGGGATTTAACTCCTTTTCTGAAGGGAAACACACAGCATAGTTCTCATCCATGGATCACACTCTGCTTTAGGGCGAGAAGCACTCTCATGCTTTCTAGAGTCTCTAAGACAGCAGGAAACGTGAGTGTGCTGAGAACAAAAGAACGGTGTTTCCTACACATACGGACCATATCTAGTCCAACTCTTCTTCTGAAACTGATACAAAGCACTGGTCCTCTAACATCCAATGCTTGTCAATTAAGATGAGAAACGTGTGAGCTTCGTGAACGATGTAGTTCGTTTGAGCAGAAAACTGACAGCCCTTACCTGAAACGAAGTCTTGCTTGTAGGAAGACTCAGAGCCTGGGATTTAACTCCATTTCTGAAGTGAAACACACAACATAGTTCTCATCCATTGATCACACTCTGCTTTAGAACAAGAAGCACGCTCTTGCTTTCTAGAATCTGTAAGACAGCAGGAAACGTGAGTTTGCTGAGAACAAAAGAACGGTGTTACCTACACATACGGACCATATCTAGTCCAACTCTGCTTCTGAAACTGATAAAAAGCACTGGTCCTCTACCATCCAATGCTTGTCTGTTAAGATGAGAATCGAGTGAGCTCCGTGAAAGATGTAGTTCGTTTGAGCTGAAAAGTGACTGCCCTTACCTGAAACGAAGTCTTGCTTGTAGGAAGACATAGAGCCTGGGATTTAACTACTTTTCTGAAGGGAAACACACAGCATAGTTTTCATCCATGGATCACACTCTGCTTTAGAGCGAGAAGCACGCTCTTGCTTTCTAAACTCTCTAAGACAGCAGGAAACGTGAGTGTGCAGAGAACAAAAGCACGGTGTTTCCTACACATAGGGACCATATCTAGTCCAACTCTGCTTCTGAAACTGATACAAAGCACTGACCCTCTAACATCCAATGCTTGTCAGTTAAGATGAGAAACGTGTGAGCTTCGTGAACGATGTAGTTCCTTTGAGCTGAAAAGTGACTGCCCTTACCTGAAACGAAGTCTTGCTTGTAGGAAGACTCAGAGCCTGGGATTTAACTCCCTTTCTGAAGTGAAACACACAGAAGAGTTGTCATCCATGGATCCCACTCTGCTTTAGAACAACAAGCACACTCTTGATTTAAGAGTCTCTAAGACAGCAGGAAACATGAGTGTGCTGAGAACAAAAGAACGGTGTTTCCTACACATACGGATAATGTCTATTCCAACTCTGCTTCTGAAACTGAAACAAACCACAGGTCCTCTAACATCCAATGCTTGTCAGTTAAGATGATAAACGTGTGAGCTTCGTGAACGATGTAGTTCGTTTGAGCTGTAAAGTGACTGCCCTTACCTGAAAGGAAGTCTTGCTTGTAGGAAGACACAGAGCATGGGATTTAACTCCTTTTCTGAAGGGAAACACAGAGCACAGTTATCATCCATGGATCACACTCGGCTTTAGAGCGAGAAGGACGCTCTTGCTTTCTAGCGTCTCTAAGACAGCAGGAAATCTGAGTGTGCTCAGAACAAAAGAATGGTGTTTCGTACACATAGGGCCCACATCAACTTCAACTCTGTTTCTGAAACTGAAAAAAACCACAGGTCCTCTAACATCCTATGCTTGTTAGTTAAGATGAGAAACGTGTGAGCTTCGTAAACAATGTTGTTCGTTTGAGCTTAAAGAAACTGCAGTTACCTGAAACGAATTCTTGCTTGTAGGAAGACAGAGCCTGGGATTTAACTACATTACTGAACGAAAACAAACAGCATAGTTCTCATCCATGGATCACAATCTGCTTTAGAGCAAGAGGCACGCTCTTGCTTTCTAGTGTCTCTAATACAGCAGGAAACATGAGTGTGCTGAGAACAAAAGAACGGTGTTTCCTACACATATGGACCATATCTAGTTAATCTCTGCTTCTGAAAATGAAACAAACCAGAGGTCCTCTAACATCCAATGCTTGTCATTTAAGATGAGAAACGTGTGTGCTTCGTGAACGATGTAGTTCGTTTGAGCTATAAAGAATCTGCCCTTACCTGAAAAGAATTCTTGCTTTTAGGAAGACTCAGAGCCTGGGATTTAACTCCCTTTCTGAAGTGAAACACACAGAAGAGTTGTCATCCATTGATCCCACTCTGCTTTAGAACAACAAGCACGCTCTTGCTTTCTAGAGTCTCTAAGACAGCAGGAAACATGAGTGTGCTGAGAACAAAAGATCGGTGTTTCCTACACATACGGATCATGTCTAGTCCAACTCTGCTTCTGAAAATGAAACAAACCACAGGTCCTCTAACATCCAATGCTTCTCAGTTAAGATGAGAAACGTGTGAGCTTCGTGAACGATCTAGTTCGTTTGAGCTGTAAAGTGACTGACCTTACCTGAAACGAAGTCTTGCTTGTAGGAAGACACAGAGCCTGGGATTTAACTCCTTTTCTGAAGGGAAAGACAGAGCACAGTTATCATCCATGGATCACACTCGGCTTTAGAGTGAGAAGGACGCTCTTGCTTTCTAGTGTCTCTAATACAGCAGGAAATGTGAGTGTGCTCAGAACAAAAGAACGGTGTTTCCTAAACATATGGACCATATCTACTTAAACTCTGCTTCTGAAAATGAAACACACCAGAGGTCCTCTAACATCCAATGCTTGTCATTTAAGATGAGAAACGTGTGTGCTTCGTGAACGATGTAGTTCATTTGAGCTGTAAAGAAACTGCCCTTACCAGAAAAGAAGTCTTGCTTTTAGGAAGACTCAGAGCCTGGAATTTAACTCCATTTCTGAATTGAAACACACAGCAGAGTTCTCATCCATTGATCACACTCTGCTTTAGAGCAAGAAGCACGCTCTTGCTTTCTAGAGGCTCTAAGACAGCAGGAAACGTGAGTGTGCTGGGAACAAAAGAACGATGTTTCCTACACATACACACCATATGTAGTCCAACTCTGCTTCTGAAACTGATACAAAGCACTGATCCTCTAAAATCCAATTCTTGTCAATTAAGATGAGGAACGAGTGAGTTTCGTGAACGATGTAGTTCGTTTGAGCTCTAAAGAAACTGCCCTTACCTGAAAAGAATTCTTGCTTTTAGGAAGTCTCAGAGCCTGGGATTTAACTCCCTTTCTGAAGTGAAACACACAGAAGAGTTGTCATCCATTGATCCCACTCTGCTTTAGAACAACAAGCACGCTGTTGATTTCTAGAGTCTCTAAGAGAGCAGGAAATATGAGTGTGCTGAGAACAAAAGAACGGTGTTTCCTACACATACGGATAATGTCTATTCCAACTCTGCATCTGAAACTGAAACAAACCACAGGTCCTCTAACATCCAATGCTTGTCAGTTAAGATGAGAAACGTGTGAGCTTCGTGAACGATGTAGTTCGTTTGAGCTGTAAAGTGACTGCCCTTACCTGAAAGGAAGTCTTGCTTGTAGGAAGACATAGAGCCTGGGATTTAACTCCTTTTCTGAAGGGAAACACAGAGCACAGTCATCATCCATGGATCACACTCGGCTTTAGAGCGAGAAGGACACTCTTGCTTTCTAGCGTCTCTAAGACAGCAGGAAATCTGAGTGTGCTCAGAACAAAAGAATGGTGTTTCCTACACATAGGGACCATATCAAGTTCAACTCTGCTTCTGAAACTGAAACAAACCACAGGTCCTCTAACATCCTATGCTTGTTAGTTAAGAAGAGAAACGTGTGAGCTTCGTAAACAATGTTGTTCGTTTGAGCTTAAAGAAACTGCAGTTACCTGAAACGAAATCTTGGTTGTAGGAAGACAGAGCCTGGGATTTATCTCCATTTTTGAAGGGAAAAACACAGCATAGTTCTCATCCATTGCACACACTCTGCTTTAGAGCAAGAAGCACGCTCTTGCTTTCCAGAGTCTCTAATACAGCAGGAAACTTGAGTTTCGTCAGAACAAAAGAACGGAACTTCCTACATATACAAACCACATCTACTTCATCTCTGCTTCTGTAACTGAAACAAACCACAGGGCCTATAATATCCAATGCTTGTCAGTTTTGATGAGAATCGTGTGAGTTTCAGGAATGATGTAGTTCGTTTGAGGTATAAATTAACTGCCCTTACCTGAAATGAAGTCTTGCTTGTAGGAAGACTCAGCCTGGGATTTAACTCCATTTCTGAAGTGAAACACACAGCAGAGTTCTCACCCATAGATCACACTCTGCTTTAGAGCAAGAAGCACGCTCTTGCTTTCCAGAGTCTCTAACACAGCAGGAAACGTGAGTGTGCTGAGAACAAAAGAACGGTGTTTCCTACACATACATACCATATCTGGTCCAACTCTGCTTCTGAAACTGATACAAAGCACTGATCCTCTAACGTAAAATGCTTGTCAGTTAAGATGGGAAACTTGTTAGCTTTGTGAACGATGTACTACGTTTGAGATGAAAAGTGACTGTGTTTACCTGAAACGAAGTCTTGCTTCTAGGAAGACACAGAGCCTGGGATTTAACCCCATTTCTGAAGTGACACTCAAAGCAGAGTTCTCATCCAAGGATCACACTGAGCTTTAGAGCAAGAAGCACGCTCTTGCTTTCCAGAGTCTCTAATACATCAGGAAACGTGAGTGTGCTCAGAACAAAAGAACGGTGTTTCCTACACATAAGGACCATATCTAGTTCAACTCTGCTTCTGAAATTGAAACAAACCACAGTTCCTCTAACATCGAATGCTTGTCAGTTAAGATGAGAAACGTATGAGCTTCGTGAACGATGTGGATCTTTTTTGCTGTAAAGTAACTGCCCTTACTTGAAACGAAGTCTTTCTTGTGGGAAGACTCAGAGTCTGCGATTTAACTCCATTTCTGAAGTGAAACACACAGCAAAGTTCTCATCCATTGAAAACACTCTGCTCTAGAGCAAGAACCACGCTCTTGCTTTCTAGAGTCTCTCATACAGCAGGAAACATGAGTTTGCTCGGAACAAAAGAACGGAATTTCCTACACATATGGACCATATCTTCTTCATCTCTGCTTCTGTAACTGATACAAAGCACAGGTCCTCTAACATCCAATGCTTGTCAGTTATGATGAGAAACGTTTGAGCTTCTTGAACGATGTAGTTCGTTTGAGCTGTAAAGTAACTGCCCTTACTTAGAACGAAGTCTTCCATGTAGGACGACTCAGAGACTGGGATTTAACTCCATTTCTGAAGTGAAACACACAGCAGAGTTCTCATCCATTGATCACCCTCTGCTTTAGAGCAAGAAGCACGCTCTAGCTTTGTAGAGTCTCTAAGACAGCAGGAAACGTGAGTGTGCTGAGAACAAAAGAACGGTGTTTCCTACACTTACGGACCATATCTAGTCCAACTCTGCTTCTGAAACTGATACAAAGCACAGTTCCTCTAACATCCAATGCTTGACAGATAAGATGAGAAATGTATGAGCTTCGTGAACGATGTAGATCGTTTGAGCTGTAAAGTAACTGCCCTTACTTGAAACGAAGTCTTTCTTGAGGGAAGACTCAGAGTCTCGGATTTAACTCCATTTCTGAAGTGAAACACACAGCAAAGTTCTCATCCATTGACCACACTCTGCTTTAGAGCAAGAAGCACGCTCTTGCTTTCTAGAGTCTCTCATAAAGCAGGAAACTTGAGTTTGCTCAGAACAAAAGAACGGAATTTCCTACACATACGGACCATATCTACTTCATCTCTGCTTCTGTAACTGAAACAAACCACAGGTCCTCTAACATCCAATGCTTGTCAGTTTAGATGAGAAACGTGTGAGCTTCGTGAATGATGTAGTTAGTTTGAGGTATAAATTAACTGTCCTTACCTAAAACGAAGCATTGCTTGTAGGAAGACTCAGCCTGGGATTTAACCCCATTTCTGAAGGGAAACACACAGCATAGTTCTCATTCAAGGATTACACTCAGCTTTAGAGCAAGAAGCACGCTCTTGCTTTCCAGAGTCTCTAATACATCAGGAAACGTCAGTGTGCTCAGAACAAATGAAAGGTGTTTCCTACACTTACGGACCATATCTCGTTCAACTCTGCTTCTGAAACTGAAACAAACCACAGGTCCTCTAACATCCAATGCTTGTCAGGTAAGATGAGAAACGTTTGAGCTTCTTGAACGATGTAGTTGGTTTGAGCTGTAAAGTAACTGCCCTTACTTAAAACGAAGTCTTCCTTGTAGGAAGACTCAGAGTCTGGGATTTAACTCCATTTCTGAAGTGAAACACACAGCAGAGTTCTCATCCATTGATCACCCTCTGATTTAGAGCAAGAAGCACGCTCTAGCTTTCTAGAGTCTCTAAGACAGCAGGAAACGTGAGTGTGCTGAGAACAAAAGAACGGTGTTTCCTACACTTACGGACCATATCTAGTCCAACTCTGCTTCTGAAACTGATACAAAGCACAGGTCCTGTCACATCCAATGCTTGACAGATAAGATGAGAAACGTGTGAGCTTCATGAACTATGTAGTTCGTTTGAGTGAAAAGTGACTGCCCTTACCTGAAACGAAGTCTTGCTTGTAGGAAGACACAGAGCATGGCATTTAACCCCATTTCTGAAGGGAAACATACAGCAGAGTTCTCATCCATGGATCACACTCTGCTTTTGAGCAAGAAGCACGCTCTTGCTTTCTAGAGTCTCTAATACAGCAGGAAACATGAGTGTGCTCAGAACAAAAGAACGGTGTTTCCTACACTTATAGACCACATCTAGTCCAACTCTGCTTCTGAAACTGATACAAAGCACTGGTCCTCTAACATAAAATGCTTGTCAGTTAAGATGGGAAACTTGTTAGCTCTGTGAACGATGTTCTACGTTTGAAATGAAAAGTGACTGTGTTTACCTGAAACGAAGTCTTGCTTGTGGGAAGACTCAGAGTCTGGGATTTAACTCCATTTCTGAAGTGAAACACACAGCAAAGTTCTCATCCATTGAACACACTCTGCTTTAGAGCAAGAAGCACGCTCTTGCTTTCTAGAGTCTCTCATACAGCTGGAAACTTGAGTTTGCTCAGAAGAAAAGAATGGAATTTCCTACACATACGGACCATATCTACTTCTTTTCTGCTTCTGTAACTGAAACAACCAAAGGTCCTCTAACATCCAATGCTTGTCATTTTAGATGAGAAACGTGTGAGCTTCGTGAACATTGTAGTTAGTTTGAGCTATAAATTACCTGCCTTTACCTGAAATGAAGTATTGCTTGTAGGAAGACTCAGCCTGGGATTTAACCTCATTTCTGAAGGGAAACACACAGCAGAGTTCTCATCCAATGATCACACTCAGCTTTAGAGCAAGAAGCACGCTCTTGCTTTCCAGAGTCTCTAATACATCAGGAAACGTGAGTGTGATCAGAACAAAAGAACGGTGTTTCCTACACATACGGGCCATTTATAGTCCAACTCTGCCTCTGAAACTGATACAAAGCACTGGTCCTCTAACATGCAATGCTTGTCACTTAAGATGGGAAACTTGTTAGCGTTGTGAACGATGTAGTACGTTTGAGCTGAAAAGTGACTGCCCTTACCTGAAACGTAGTCTTGCTTGTAGGAAGACACAGAGCCTGGGATTTAACCCCATTTCTGAAGGGAAACACACAGCAGAGTTCTCATCCATGGATCACACTCTGCTTTAGAGCAAGAAGCACGCTCTTGCTTTCTAGAGTCTCTAATACAGCAGGAAACGTGAGTGTGCTCAGAACAAAAGAACGGTGTTTCCTACACATATGGACCATATCTAGTCCAACTCTGCTTCTGAAACTGATACAAAGCACTGGTCCTCTAACATAAAATGCTTCTAGTTAGGATGGGAAACTTGTTGGCTTTGTGAACGATGTACTACGTTTGAGATGAAAAGTGACTGTGTTTACCTGAAACGAAGTCTTGCTTGTAGGAAGACACAGAGCCTTGGATTTAACCCCATTTCTGAAGGGAAACACACAGCAGAGTTCTCATCCAAGGATCACACTCAGCTATAGAGCAAGAAGCACGCTCTTGCTTTCCAGAGTCTCTAATACATCAGGAAACGTAGGTGTGCTCAGAACAAAAGAACGGTGTTTCCTACACATAAGGACCGTATCTAGTTCAACTCTGCTTCTGAAACTGATACAAACCACAATTCCTTTAACATCGAATGCTTGTCAGTTAAGATGAGAAACGTATGAGCTTTGTGAACGATGTAGTTCTTTGAGCTGTAAAGTAACTGCCCTTACTTGAAATGAAGTCTTTCTTGTGGGAAGACTCAGAGCCTGGGATTTAACTCCACTTCTGAAGTGAAACACACAGCAAAGTTCTCATCCATTTAACAAACTCTGCTTTAGAGCAAGAAGCACGCTCTTGCTTTCTAGAGTCTCTCATACAGCAGGAAACTTGAGTTTGCTCAGAACAAACGAACGGAATTTCCTACACTACGGACCATATCTACTTCATCTTTGCTTCTGTAACTGAGACAAACCACAGGTCCTCTAACATCCAATGCTTGTGAGTTTAGATGAGAAACGTGTGAGCTTCGTGAACGATGTAGTTCCTTTGAGCTGAAAAGTGACTGTGTTTACCTGAATGAAGACTTCCTTGTAGGAAGACACAGAACTTGGGATTTAACACCATTTAAGAATAGAAACACACAGCACAGTTCTCATCCATGAAACACACTCTGCTTTAGAGCAAGAGGCACGCTATTGTTTTCTATAGTCTGTAATAGACCAGGAAATGAGAGTGAGCTCAGAAAAAAAGAACGGTGTTTCCTACACATAAGGACCATATCTAGTCCAACTCTGCTTGTAAAATTGATACAAACCACACGTCCTCTAACATCCAATGCTTGTCAGTTAAGATGAGAAATGTGTGAGCTTTGTGAACGATGTAGTTCATTTGAGGTATAAATTAACTGCCCTTACCTGAAATGAAGTCTTGCTTGTAGGAAGACTCAGCCTGGGATTTAACTCCATTTCTGAAGTGAAACACACTGCAGAGTTCTCATCCATAGATCACACTCTGCTTTAGAGCAAGAAGCACACACTTGCTTTCTAGAGTCTCTTACAGCAGGAAACGTAAGTGTGCTGAGAACAAAAGAACGGTGTTTCCAAACATATGGACCATATCTAGTCCAAATCTGCTTCTGAAATTGATACAAAGCACAGGTCCTCTAACATCCAATGCTTGTCATTTAAGATGAGACACGTGGTAGCTTCATGAATGATGTAGTTCGTTTGAGCTGTAAAGTAACTGCCCTTACTTGAAACGAAGTCTTTCTTGTAGGAAGACTCAGAGCCTGGGAATTAACTCCATTTCTGAAGTGAAACACACAGCAGAGTTCTCATCCATTTATCACACCCTGATTTAGAGCAAGAAGCACGCTCTAGCTTTCTAGAGTCTCTAAGACAACAGGAAACGTGAGTGTGCTGAGAACAAAAGAACGGTGTTTCCTACACTTACGGACCATATCTAGTCCAACTCTGCTTCGAAAACTGACACAAAGCACAGGTCCTCTAACATCCGATGCTTGACATTTAAGATGAGAAGCATGTTAGCTTCATGAAAGAAGTAGTTCGTTTGAGCTGAAAAATGACTGCCCTTACCTGAGACGAAGTCTTGCTTGTAGGAAGACACAGAGCCTGGATTTTAACTCCATTTCTGAAGGGAAACACACAGCACAGTTCTCATCCATGGATCACACTCTGCTTTAGAGCAAGAAGCACTCTCTTGCTTTCCAGAGTCTCTAATACAGCAGGAAATGTGAGTGTGCTCAGAACAAAAGAACGGTGTTTCCTACACATAAGGACCATATCTAGTTCAACTCTGCTTCTGAAACTGAAACAAACCACAATTCCTCTAACATCGAATGCTTGTCAGTTAAGATGAGAAACATATGAGCTTTGTGAACGATGTAGTTCGTTTGAGCTGTAAAGTAACTGCCCTTACTTGAAACGAAGTCTTTCTTGTGGGAAGACTCAGAGTCTGGTATTTAACTCGATTTCTGAAGTGAAACACACAGCAAAGTTCTCATCCATTGAAAACACTCTGCTCTAGAGCAAGAAACACGCTCTTGCTTTCTAGAGTCTCTCATACAGCAGGAAACATGAGTTTGCTCAGAACAAAAGAACAGAATTTCCTACACATACGGACCATATCTACTTCATCTCTGCTTCTGTAACTGAAACAAACCACAGGTCCTCTAACATCCAATGCTTGTCAGTTTAGATGAGAAACGTGTGAGCTTCGTGAACGATGTAGTTAGTTTGAGGTATAAATTAACTGCCCTTACCTGAAACGAATTCTTGCTTGTAGGAAGACTCAGCTTGGGATTTAACTCCATTTCTGAAGGGAAACACACAGCAATGTTCTCATCCATGGATCACACTCTGCTTAAGAGCAAGAAGCACACTCTTGCTTTCTAGAGACTCTAAGACAGCAGGAAATCTGAGTCTGCCCAGAAGAAAAGAACGGTGTTTCCTACACATACGGACCATATCTAGTCCAACTCTTCTTCTGAAACTGAAACAAAGCACTGGTCCTCTAACATCCAATGCTTGTCAATTCAGATGAGAAACGTGTGAGCTTCGTGAAAGATGTAGTTTGTTTGAGCAGAAAACTGACTGCCCTTACCTGAAACGAATTCTTGCTTGTTTGAAGACTCAGAGCCTGGGATTTAAGTCCATTTCTGAAGGGAAACACACAGCATAGTTCTCATTCATGGATCACACTCTGCTTAAGAGCAAGAAGCACACTCTTGCTTTCTAGAGACTCTAAGACAGCAGGAAATCTGAGTCTGCCCAGAAGAAAAGAACGGTGTTTCCTACACATACGGACTATATATAGTCCAAATCTTCTGAAACTGATAGATGCACTGGTCCTCTAACATCCAATGCTTGTCAGTTAAGATGAGAAACGTGTGAGCTTTGTGAATGATGTAGTTCCTTTGAACTGAAAAGTGACTGCCCTTACCTGAAACGAAGTCTTGCTTGTAGTAAGACAGAGAGCCTGGGATTTAAGTCCATTTCTGAAGTGAAACACACAGCAGTGTTCTCATCCATTGATCACACTCTGCTTTAGAACAAGAAGCACGATCTTGCTTTCTAGAGTCTCTAAGACAGCAGGAAACGTGAGTGTGCTGAGAACAAAAGAACGGTGTTTCCTACACATACGGACCATATCTAGTCCAACTCTTCTTCTGAAACTGATACAAAGCACTGGTCCTTTAACATCCAATGCTTGTCAATTAAGATGAGAATCGTGTGATCTTCGTGAAAGATGTAGTTCGTTTGAGCAGAAAACTGACTGCCCTTACCTGAAACGAAGTCTTGCTTGTAGGAAGACTCAGAGCCTGGGATTTAACTCCATTTCTGAAGGGAAACACACAGCATAGTTCTCATTCATGGATCACACTCTGCTTTAGAGCGAGAAGCACGCTCATGCTTTCTAGAGTCTCTAAGACAGCAGGAAATGTTAGTGTGCTGAGAACAAAAGAACGGTGTTTCCTACACATAGGGACCATATCTAGTCCAACTCTGCTTCTGAAACTGAAACAAAGCACGGGTCCTCTAACATGCAATGCTTGTCTGTTAAGATGAGAAACGTGTGAGCTCCGTGAAAGATGTATTCCTTTGAGCAGAAAACTGACTGCCCTTACCTGAAACGAAGTCTTGCTTGTAGGAAGACATAGAGCCTGGGATTTAACTCCATTTCTGAAGGGAAACACACAGCATAGTTCTCATCCATGGATCACTCTCTGCTTTAGAGCGAGAAGCACACTCTTGCTTTATAGAGTCTCTAATACAGCAGGAAATCTGAGTGTGCCCAGAACAAAAGAACGCTGTTTCCTACACATAAGGACAATATGTAATCCAAATCTTCTTCTGAAACTGATAGAATGCACTGGTCCTCTAACATCCAATGCTTGTCAGTTAAGATGAGAAACTTTTGAGCTTCGTGAAAGATGTAGTTCGTTTGAGCAGAAAAGTGACTGCCCTTACCTGAAACGAAGTCTTGCTTGTAGGAAGACTCAGAGCATGGGATTTAACTCCATTTCTGAAGTGAAACACACAGCAGTGTTCTCATCCATTGATCACCCTCTGCTTTAGAACAAGAAGCACAATCATGCTTTCTAGAGTCTCTAAGACAGCAGGAAACGTGAGTTTGCTGAGAACAAAAGAACGGTGTTTCCTACACATACGGACCATATCTAGTCCAACTCTGCTTCTGAAACTGATACAAAGCACTGGTCCTCTAACATCCAATGCTTGTCAGTTAAGATGAGAAACATGTGAGCTCCGTGAACGATGTAGTTCATTTGAGCTGAAAAGTGACTGCCCTTACCTGAAACGAAGTCTTGCTTGTAGGAAGACACAGAGCCTGGGATTTAACTCCTTTTCTGAAGGGAAACACACAGCATAGTTCTCATCCATGGATCACACTCTGCTTTAGAGCGAAAAGCACGCTCTTGCTTTCTAAAGTCTCTAAGACAGCAGGAAACGTGAGTGTGCTGAGAACAAAAGAACGGTGTTTCCTACAGATATGGACCATATCTAGTCCAACTCTTCTTCTGAAACTGATACAAAGCACTGGTCCTCTAACATCCAATGATTGTCTGTTAAGATGAGAAACGTGTGAGCTCAGTGAACAATGTAGATGGTTTGAGCAGAAAAGTGACTGCTCTTACCTGAAACGAAGTCTTGCTTGTAGGAATACACAGAACCTGGGATTTAACTCCATTTCTGAAGGGAAACATACAGCATAGTTCTCATCCATGGATCACACTCTGCTTTAGAGCGAGAAGCACGCTCATGCTTTCTAGAGTCTCTAAGACAGCAGGAAACGTGAGTGTGCTGAGAACAAAAGAACGGTGTTTCCTACACATACGGACCATATCTAGTCCAACTCTTCTTCTGAAACTGATACAAAGCACTGACCCTCTAAAATCCAATGCTTGTCAATTAAGATGAGAAACGTGTGAGCTTCGTGAACGATGTAGTTCTTTGAGCAGAAAACTGACTGCCCTTACCTGAAACGAAGTCTTGCTTGTAGGAAGACACAGAGCCTGGGATTTAACTCCATTTCTGAAGTGAAACACACAGCATAGTTCTCATCCATTGATCACACTCTGCTTTAGAACAAGAAGCACGCTCTTGATTTCTGGAATCTCTAAGACAGCAGGAAACGTGAGATTGCTGAGACCAAAAGAACGGTGTTTCATACACATACGGACCATATTTAGTCCAACTCTGCTTCTGAAACTGATAGAATGCACTGGTCCTCTAACATCCAATGCTTGTCAGTTAAGATGAGAAACTTTTGAGCTTCGTGAAAGATGTAGTTCGTTTGAGCAGAAAAGTGACTGCCCTTACCTGAAACGAAGTCTTGCTTGTAGGAAGACTCAAAGCATGGGATTTAACTCCATTTCTGAAGTGAAACACACAGCAGTGTTCTCATCCATTGATCACACTCTGCTTTAGAACAAGAAGCACAATCATGCTTTCTAGAGTCTCTAAGACAGCAGGAAACGTGAGTTTGCTGAGAACAAAAGAACGGTGTTTCCTACACATACGGACCATATCTAGTCCAACTCTGCTTCTGAAACTGATACAAAGCACTGGTCCTCTAACATCCAATGCTTGTCATTTAAGATGAGAAACATGTGAGCTCCGTGAACGATGTAGTTCATTTGAGCTGAAAAGTGACTGCCCTTACCTGAAACGAAGTCTTGCTTGTAGGAAGACACAGAGCCTGGGATTTAACTCCTTTTCTGAAGGGAAACACACAGCATAGTTCTCATCCATGGATCACACTCTGCTTTAGAGCGAGAAGCACGCTCTTGCTTTCTAAAGTCTCTAAGACAGCAGGAAACGTGAGTGTGCTGAGAACAAAGAACGGTGTTTCCTACACATATGGACCATATCTAGTCCAACTCTTCTTCTGAAACTGATACAAAGCACTGGTCCTCTAACATCCAATGATTGTCTGTTAAGATGAGAAACGTGTGAGCTCAGTGAACAATGTAGATGGTTTGAGCAGAAAAGTGAATGCTCTTACCTGAAACGAAGTCTTGCTTGTAGGAATACACAGAGCCTGGGATTTAACTCCATTTCTGAAGGGAAACACACAGCATAGTTCTCATCCATGGATCACACTCTGCTTTAGGGCGAGAAGCACTCTCATGCTTTCTAGAGTCTCTAAGACAGCAGGAAACGTGAGTGTGCTGAGAACAAAAGAACGGTGTTTCCTACACATACGGACCATATCTAGTCCAACTCTTCTTCTGAAACTGATACAAAGCACTGGTCCTCTAACATCCAATGCTTGTCAATTAAGATGAGAAACGTGTGAGCTTCGTGAACGATGTAGTTCGTTTGAGCAGAAAACTGACAGCCCTTACCTGAAACGAAGTCTTGCTTGTAGGAAGACTCAGAGCCTGGGATTTAACTCCATTTCTGAAGTGAAACACACAACATAGTTCTCATCCATTGATCACACTCTGCTTTAGAACAAGAAGCACGCTCTTGCTTTCTAGAATCTGTAAGACAGCAGGAAACGTGAGTTTGCTGAGAACAAAAGAACGGTGTTACCTACACATACGGACCATATCTAGTCCAACTCTGCTTCTGAAACTGATAAAAAGCACTGGTCCTCTACCATCCAATGCTTGTCTGTTAAGATGAGAATCGAGTGAGCTCCGTGAAAGATGTAGTTCGTTTGAGCTGAAAAGTGACTGCCCTTACCTGAAACGAAGTCTTGCTTGTAGGAAGACATAGAGCCTGGGATTTAACTACTTTTCTGAAGGGAAACACACAGCATAGTTTTCATCCATGGATCACACTCTGCTTTAGAGCGAGAAGCACGCTCTTGCTTTCTAAACTCTCTAAGACAGCAGGAAACGTGAGTGTGCAGAGAACAAAAGCACGGTGTTTCCTACACATAGGGACCATATCTAGTCCAACTCTGCTTCTGAAACTGATACAAAGCACTGACCCTCTAACATCCAATGCTTGTCAGTTAAGATGAGAAACGTGTGAGCTTCGTGAACGATGTAGTTCCTTTGAGCTGAAAAGTGACTGCCCTTACCTGAAACGAAGTCTTGCTTGTAGGAAGACTCAGAGCCTGGGAATTAACTCCATTTCTGAAGTGAAACACACAGCAGAGTTCTCATCCATTTATCACACCCTGCTTTAGAGCAAGAAGCACGCTCTAGCTTTCTAGATTCTCTAAGACAACAGGAAACGTGAGTGTGCTGAGAACAAAAGAACGGTGTTTCCTACACTTATGGACCATATCTAGTCCAACTCTGCGTCTAAAACTGACACAAAGCACAGGTCCTCTAACATCCGATGCTTGTCATTTAAGATGAGAAACATGTGAGCTTCATGAAAGAAGTAGTTCGTTTGAGCTGAAAAATGACTGCCCTTACCTGAGACGAAGTCTTGCTTGTAGGAAGACACAGAGCCTGGATTTTAACTCCATTTCTGAAGGGAAACACACAGCACAGTTCTCATCCATGGATCACACTCTGCTTTAGAGCAAGAAGCACTCTCTTGCTTTCCAGAGTCTCTAATACAGCAGGATATGTGAGTGTGCTCAGAACAAAAGAACGGTGTTTCCTACACATAAGGACCATATCTAGTTCAACTCTGCTTCTGAAACTGAAACAAACCACAATTCCTCTAACATCGAATGCTTGACAGTTAAGATGAGAAACGTATGAGCTTTGTGAACGATGTAGTTCGTTTGAGCTGTAGAGTAACTGCCCTTACTTGAAACGAAGTCTTTCTTGTGGGAAGACTCAGAGTCTGGATTTCTGAAGTGAAACAAAAAGCAAAGATCTCATCCATTGAAAACACTCTGCTCTAGAGCAAGAAACACGCTCTTGCTTTCTAGAGTCTCTCATACAGCAGGAAACATGAGTTTGCTCAGAACAAAAGAACAGAATTTCCTACACATACAGACCATATCTACTTCATCTCTGCTTCTGTAACTGAAACAAACCACAGGTCCTCTAACATCCAATGCTTGTCAGTTTAGATGAGAAACGTGTGAGCTTCGTGAACGATGTAGTTAGTTTGAGGTATAAATTAACTGCCCTTACCTGAAACGAATTCTTGCTTGTAGGAAGACTCAGCCTGGGATTTAACTCCATTTCTGAAGTGAAACACACAGCAATGTTCTCATCCATGGATCACACTCTGCTTAAGAGCAAGAAGCACACTCTTGCTTTCTAGAGACTCTAAGACAGCAGGAAATCTGAGTCTGCCCAGAAGAAAAGAACAATGTTTCCTACACATACGGACCATATCTAGTCCAACTCTTCTTCTGAAACTGATACAAAGCACTGGTCCTCTAACATCCAATGCTTGTCAATTAAGATGAGAAACGTGTGAGCTTCGTGAAAGATGTAGTTTGTTTGAGCAGAAAACTGACTGCCCTTACCTGAAACGAATTCTTGCTTGTAGGAAGACTCAGAGCCTGGGATTTAAGTCCATTTCTGAAGGGAAACACACAGCATAGTTCTCATCCATGGATCACACTCTGCTTAAGAGCAAGAAGCACATTCTTGCTTTCTAGAGACTCTAAGACAGCAGGAAATCTGAGTCTGCCCAGAAGAAAAGAACGGTGTTTCCTACACATACGGACTATATATAGTCCAAATCTTCTGAAACTGATAGAATGCACTGGTCCTCTAACATCCAATGCTTGTCAGTTAAGATGAGAAACTTTTGAGCTTCGTGAAAGATGTAGTTCGTTTGAGCAGAAAAGTGACTGCCCTTACCTGAAACGAAGTCTTGCTTGTAGTAAGACAGAGAGCCTGGGATTTAAGTCCATTTCTGAAGTGAAACACACAGCAGTGTTCTCATCTATTGATCACACTCTGCTTTAGAACAAGAAGCACGATCTTGCTTTCTAGAGTCTCTAAGACAGCAGGAAACGTGAGTGTGCTGAGAACAAAAGAACGGTGTTTCCTACACATACGGACCATATCTAGTCCAACTCTTCTTCTGAAACTGATACAAAGCACTGGTCCTTTAACATCCAATGCTTGTCAATTAAGATGAGAAACGTGTGAGCTTCGTGAACGATGTAGTTCGTTTGAGCAGAAAACTGACAGCCCTTACCTGAAACGAAGTCTTGCTTGTAGGAAGACTCAGAGCCTGGGATTTAACTCCATTTCTGAAGTGAAACACACAGCATAGTTCTCATCCATTGATCACACTCTGCTTTAGAACAAGAAGCAAGCTCTTGCTTTCTAGAATCTGTAAGACAGCAGGAAACGTGAGTTTGCTGAGAACAAAAGAACGGTGTTACCTACACATACGGACCATATCTAGTCCAACTCTGCTTCTGAAACTGATACAAAGCACTGGTCCTCTACCATCCAATGCTTGTCTGTTAAGATGAGAATCGAGTGAGCTCCGTGAAAGATGTAGTTCCTTTGAGCTGAAAAGTGACTGCCCTTACCTGAAACGAAGTCTTGCTTGTAGGAAGACATAGAGCCTGGGATTTAACTACTTTTCTGAAGGGAAACACACAGCATAGTTTTCATCCATGGATCACACTCTGCTTTAGAGCGAGAAGCACGCTCTTGCTTTCTAAACTCTCTAAGACAGCAGGAAACGTGAGTGTGCAGAGAACAAAAGCACGGTGTTTCCTACACATACGGACCATATCTAGTCCAACTCTGCTTCTGAAACTGATACAAAGCACTGACCCTCTAACATTCAATGCTTGTCAGTTAAGATGAGAAACGTGTGAGCTTCGTGAACGATGTAGTTCGTTTGAGCTGAAAAGTGACTGCCCTTACCTGAAACGAAGTCTTGCTTGTAGGAAGACTCAGAGCCTGGGAATTAACTCCATTTCTGAAGTGAAACACACAGCAGAGTTCTCATCCATTTATCACACCCTGCTTTAGAGCAAGAAGCACGCTCTAGCTTTCTAGAGTCTCTAAGACAACAGGAAACGTGAGTGTGCTGAGAACAAAAGAACGGTGTTTCCTACACTTATGGACCATATCTAGTCCAACTCTGCTTCTAAAACTGACACAAAGCACAGGTCCTCTAACATCCGATGCTTGTCATTTAAGATGAGAAACATGTGAGCTTCATGAAAGAAGTAGTTCGTTTGAGCTGAAAAATGACTGCCCTTACCTGAGACGAAGTCTTGCTTGTAGGAAGACACAGAGCCTGGATTTTAACTCCATTTCTGAAGGGAAACACACAGCACAGTTCTCATCCATGGATCACACTCTGCTTTAGAGCATGAAGCACTCTCTTGCTTTCCAGAGTCTCTAATACAGCAGGATATGTGAGTGTGCTCAGAACAAAAGAACGGTGTTTCCTACACATAAGGACCATATCTAGTTCAACTCTGCTTCTGAAACTGAAACAAACCACAATTCCTCTAACATCGAATGCTTGACAGTTAAGATGAGAAACGTATGAGCTTTGTGAACGATGTAGTTCGTTTGAGCTGTAAAGTAACTGCCCTTACTTGAAACGAAGTCTTTCTTGTGGGAAGACTCAGAGTCTGGTATTTAACTCGATTTCTGAAGTGAAACACATAGGAAAGTTCTCATCCATTGAAAACACTCTGCTCTAGAGCAAGAAACACGCTCTTGCTTTCTAGCATCTCTAAGACAGCAGGAAATCTGAGTGTGCTCAGAACAAAAGAATGGTGTTTCCTACACATAGGGACCATATCAAGTTCAACTCTGCTTCTGAAACTGAAACAAACCACAGGTCCTCTAACATCCTATGCTTGTTAGTTAAGATGAGAAACGTGTGAGCTTCGTAAACAATGTTGTTCGTTTGAGCTTAAAGAAACTGCAGTTACCTGAAACGAAGTCTTGCTTGTAGGCATACTCAGAGCCTGGGATTTAACTCCATTTCTGAACGGAAACAAACAGCATAGTTCTCATCCATGGATCACAATCTGCTTTAGAGCAAGAGGCACGCTCTTGCTTTCTAGTGTCTCTAATACAGCAGGAAATGTGAGTGTGCTCAGAACAAAAGAACGGTGTTTCCTACACATATGGACCATATCTAGTTCAACTCTGCTTCTGAAAATGAAACAAACCACAGGTCCTCTAACATCCAATGCTTGTCAGTTAAGATGAGAAATGTGTGAGCTTCGTGAACGATGTAGTTCTTTTGAGCTATAAAGAGACTGCCCTTACCCGAAATGAATTCTTGATTGTAGGAAGACAAAGAGCCCAGTATTTAACTCCATTTCTGAATTGAAACACACAGCAGAGTTCTCATCCACTGATCCTACTCTGCTTTAAAGCGAGAAGCACGCTCTTGCATTCTAGCGTCTCTAATACAGCAGGATATCTGAGTATGCTCAGAACAAAAGAAGGGTGTTTCCTACACATACGGACCATATCTAGTTCAACTCTGCTTCTGAAACTGAAACAAACCACAGGTCCTCTAACATCAAATGCTTGTCAGTTAAGATGAGAAACGTGTGAGCTTCGTGAACGATGTAGTTCGTTTGAGCTGTAAAGAAACTGCCCTTACCTGAAAAGAATTCTTGCTTTTAGGAAGACTCAGAGCCTTGGATTTAACTCCTTTTCTGAAGTGAAACACACAGAAGAGTTCTCATCCATTGATCACACTCTGCTTTAGAACAACAAGCACGCTCTTGCTTTCTAGAGTCTCTAAGACAGCAGGAAACGTGAGTGTGCTGAGAACAAAAGAATGGTGTTTCCTACACATACGGACCATATCTAGTCCAACTCTGCTTCTGAAACTGATACAAAGCACTGGACCTCTAACATCCAATGCTTGTCAATTAAGATGAGAAATGTGTGAGCTTCGTGAATGATGTAGTTCGTTTGAGCTGAAAAGTGATTTCCCTTATCTGAAACGAAGTCTTGCTTGTAGGAAGACACAGAGCCTGGGATTTATCTCCATTTTTGAAGGGAAACACACAGCATAGTTCTCATTCATGGATCACACTCTGCTTTAGAGCAAGAAGCACGCTCTTGCTTTCTAGAGGCTCTAGGGCAGCATGAAACATGAGTGTGCTGAGAACAAAAGAACAATGTTTCCTACACATACGGACCATATGTAGTCCAACTCGGCCTTGAAAATGATGCAAAGCACTGGTCCTCTAACATCCATTACTTGTCTGTTAAGATGAGAAACATGTGAGTTTCGTGAATGATGTAGTACGTTTGAACTGTAAAGAAACTGCCATTACCTGAAAGGAAGTCTTGCTTGTAGGAAGACACAGAGCCTCGGATTTAACTACATTTCTGAAGTGAAACACACAGTAGAGTTCTCATCCGTTGATCACACTCTGCTTTAGAACAAGAATCATGCTCTTGCTCTAGAGTCTCTAAGACAGCAGGAAACGTGAGTATGCTGAGAACAAAAACGGTGTTTCCTACACATAGGACCATATGTAGTCCAACTCTGCTTCCGAAACTGATACTAAGCACTGGTCCTCTAAAATCCAATTCTTGTCAGTTAAGATGAGGAACGAGTGAGTTTCGTGAACGATGTAGTTCGTTTGAGCTATAACGAAACTGCCCTTACCTGAAAAGAATTCTTGCTTTTAGGAAGACTCAGAGCCTGGGATTTAACTCCCTTTCTGAAGTGAAACACACAGAAGAGTTGTCATCCATTGATCCCACTCTGCTTTAGAACAACAAGAACGCTCTTGCTTTCTAGTGTCTCTAAGACAGCAGGAAACATGAGTGTGCTGAGAACAAAAGAAAGGTGTTTCCTACACATACAGATCATGTCTAGTCCAACTCTGCTTCTGAAACGAATACAAAGCACTGGTCCTCTAACATCCAATGCTTGTGAGTTAAGATGAGAAACGTGTGAGCTTCGTGAACGATGTAGTTCGTTTGAGCTGTAAAGTGACTGTCCTTACCTGAAATGAAGTCTTGCTTGTAGGAAGACACAGAGCCTGGGATTTAACTCCATTTCTGAAGGGAAACACACAGCACAGTTATCATCCATGGATCACACTCGGCTTTAGAGCGAGAAGGACACTCTTACTTTCTAGCGTCTCTAATACAACAGGAAATCTGAGTGTGCTCAGAACAAAAGAATGGTGTTTCCTACACATATGGACCATATCTCTTTAAACTCTGCTTCTGAAAATGAAACAAACCACAGGTCCTCTAACATCCAATGCTTGTCAATTAAGATGAGAAATGTGTGAGCTTCGTGAATGATGTAGTTCGTTTGAGCTGTAAAGTGACTGTCCTTACCTGAAACGAAGTCTTGCTTGTAGGAAGACACAGAGCCTGGAATTTAACTCCATTTCTGAAGGGAAACACACAGGACAGTTATCATCCATGGATCACACTCTGTTTTAGAGCAAGAAGAATGCTCTTGCTTTCTATATTCTCTAATAGAGCACGAAACTTGAGTGTGCTCAGAACAAAGGAACGGTTTTTCCTACTCATACGGACCATATCTAGTTCAACACTGGTTCAGAAACTGAAACAAATCACAGGTCCTCTAACATCCAATGCTTGTCAGTTAAGATGAGAAGCGTGTGAGCTTCGTGAACGATGTAGTTCGTTTGAGCTGTAAATAAACTGCCCTTACCTGAAAAGAATTCTTGCTTGTAGGAAGACTCAGAGCCTTGAATTTTACTACTTTTCTGAAGTGAAACACACAGAAGAGTTCTCATCCATTGATCACACTCTGCTTTAGAACAACAAGCACTCTCTTGCTTTCTAGCGTCTCTAAGACAGCAGGAAATCTGAGTGTGCTCAGAACAAAAGAATGGTGTTTGCTACACATAGGGACCATATCAAGTTCAACTCTGCTTCTGAAACTGAAACAAACCACAGGTCCTCTAACATCCTATGCTTGTCAGTTAAGATGAGAAACGTGTGAGCTTCGTGAACGATGTAGTTCTTTTGAGCTGTAAAGAAACTGCCCTTACCTGAAAAGAATTCTTGCTTGTAGGAAGACTCAGAGCCTTGAATTTAACTACTTTTCTGAAGTGAAACACACAGAAGAGTTCTCATCCATTGATCACACTCTGCTTTAGAACAACAAGCACGCTCTTGCTTTCTAGCGTCTCTAAGACAGCAGGAAATCTGAGTGTGCTCAGAACAAAAGAATGGTGTTTCCTACACATAGCTACCATATCAAGTTCAACTCTGATTCTGAAACTGAAACAAACCACAGGTCCTCTAACATCCTATGCTTGTCAGTTAAGATGAGAAACGTGTGAGCTTCGTGAATGATGTAGTTCTTTTGAGCTGTAAAGTGACTGCCCTTACCTGAAATGAATTCTTGCTTGTAGGAAGACACAGAGCCTGGTAGTTAACTCCATTTCCTAATTGAAAAACACAGCAGAGTTCTCATCCACTGGTCATACTCTGCTTTAGAGCAAGAGGCACGCTCTTGCTTTCTAGAGTCTCTAAGACAGCAGGAAATGTGAGTGTGCTGAGAACAAAAGAACGGTGTTTCCTACACATACGGACCATATCTAGTCCAACCCTGCTTCTGAAACTGATACAAAGCACTGGACCTCTAACATCCAATGCTTCTCAATTAAGAGGAGAAATGTGTGAGCTTCGTGAATGATGTAGTTCGTTTGAGCTGAAAAGTGACTTCCCTTACCTGAAACGAACTCTTCATTGTAGGAGGACACAGAGCCTGGTATTTAACTCCATTTCCGAAGGGAAACACACAGGACAGTTATCATCCATGGATCACACTCTGTTTTAGAGCAAGAAGAATGCTCTTGCTTTCTATATTCTGTAATACAGCAGGAAACTTGAGTGTGCTCAGAACAAAAGAACGGTTTTTCCTACACATACGGACCATACCTACTTCAACACTGCTTCAGAAACTGAAACAAATCACAGGTCCTCTAACATCCAATGCTTGTCATTGAAGATGAGAAACGTGTGTGCTTCGTGAACAACAAGCACGCTCTTGCTTTCTAGAGTCTCCAAGACAGCAGGAAACATGAGTGTGCTGAGAACAAAAGAACGGTGTTTCCTACACATACGAATCATGTCTAGTCCAACTCTGCTTCTGAAACGGATACAAAGCACTGGTACTCTAAAATCCAATTCTTGTCAATTAAGATGAGGAACGAGTGAGTTTCGTGAACGATGTAGTTCATTTGAGCTCTAAAGAAACTGCCCTTACCTGAAAAGAATTCTTGCTTTTAGGAAGACTCAGAGCCTGGGATTTAACTCCCTTTCTGAAGTGAAACACACAGAAGAGTTGTCATCCATTGATCCCACTCTGCTTTAGAACAACAAGCACACTCTTGATTTCTAGAGTCTCTAAGACAGCAGGAAACATGAGTGTGATGAGAACAAAAGAACGGTGTTTCCTACACATATGGATAATGTCTATTCCAACTCTGCTTCTGAAACTGAAACAAACCACAGGTCCTCTAACATCCAATGCTTGTCAGTTAAGATGATAAACGTGTGAGCTTCGTGAACGATGTAGTTCGTTTGAGCTGTAAAGTGACTGCCCTTACCTGAAAGGAAGTCTTGCTTGTAGGAAGACACAGAGCCTGGGATTTAACTCCTTTTCTGAAGGGAAACACAGAGCACAGTTATCATCCATGGATCACACTCGGCTTTAGAGCGAGAAGGACGCTCTTGCTTTCTAGCGTCTCTAAGACAGCAGGAAATCTGAGTGTGCTCAGAACAAAAGAATGGTGTTTCGTACACATAGGGCCCACATCAACTTCAACTCTGTTTCTGAAACTGAAAAAAACCACAGGTCCTCTAACATCCTATGCTTGTTAGTTAAGATGAGAAACATGTGAGCTTCGTAAACAATGTTGTTCGTTTGAGCTTAAAGAAACTGCAGTTACCTGAAACGAATTCTTGCTTGTAGGAAGACAGAGCCTGGGATTTAACTACATTACTGAACGAAAACAAACAGCATAGTTCTCATCCATGGATCACAATCTGCTTTAGAGCAAGAGGCACGCTCTTGCTTTCTAGTGTCTCTAATACAGCAGGAAACATGAGTGTGCTGAGAACAAAAGAACGGTGTTTCCTACACATATGGACCATATCTAGTTAATCTCTGCTTCTGAAAATGAAACAAACCAGAGGTCCTCTAACATCCAATGCTTGTCATTTAAGATGAGAAACGTGTGTGCTTCGTGAACGATGTAGTTCGTTTGAGCTATAAAGAATCTGCCCTTACCTGAAAAGAATTCTTGCTTTTAGGAAGACTCAGAGCCTGGGATTTAACTCCCTTTCTGAAGTGAAACACACAGAAGAGTTGTCATCCATTGATCCCACTCTGCTTTAGAACAACAATCACGCTCTTGCTTTCTAGAGTCTCTAAGACAGCAGGAAACATGAGTGTGCTGAGAACAAAAGATCGGTGTTTCCTACACATACGGATCATGTCTAGTCCAACTCTGCTTCTGAAAATGAAACAAACCACAGGTCCTCTAACATCCAATGCTTCTCAGTTAAGATGAGAAACGTGTGAGCTTCGTGAACGATCTAGTTCGTTTGAGCTGTAAAGTGACTGACCTTACCTGAAACGAAGTCTTGCTTGTAGGAAGACACAGAGCCTGGGATTTAACTCCTTTTCTGAAGGGAAAGACAGAGCACAGTTATCATCCATGGATCACACTCGGCTTTAGAGTGAGAAGGACGCTCTTGCTTTCTAGTGTCTCTAATACAGCAGGAAATGTGAGTGTGCTCAGAACAAAAGAACGGTGTTTCCTAAACATATGGACCATATCTACTTAAACTCTGCTTCTGAAAATGAAACAAACCAGAGGTCCTCTAACATCCAATGCTTGTCATTTAAGATGAGAAACGTGTGTGCTTCGTGAACGATGTAGTTCATTTGAGCTGTAAAGAAACTGCCCTTACCAGAAAAGAAGTCTTGCTTTTAGGAAGACTCAGAGCCTGGAATTTAACTCCATTTCTGAATTGAAACACACAGCAGAGTTCTCATCCATTGATCACACTCTGCTTTAGAGCAAGAAGCAGGCTCTTGCTTTCTAGAGGCTCTAAGACAGCAGGAAATGTGAGTGTGCTGGGAACAAAAGAACGATATTTCCTACACATACACACCATATGTAGTCCAACTCTGCTTCTGAAACTGATACAAAGCACTGATCCTCTAAAATCCAATTCTTGTCAATTAAGATGAGGAACGAGTGAGTTTCGTGAACGATGTAGTTCGTTTGAGCTCTAAAGAAACTGCCCTTACCTGAAAAGAATTCTTGCTTTTAGGAAGACTCAGAGCCTGGGATTTAACTCCCTTTCTGAAGTGAAACACACAGAAGAGTTGTCATCCATTGATCCCACTCTGCTTTAGAACAACAAGCACGCTCTTGATTTCTAGAGTCTCTAAGAGAGCAGGAAATATGAGTGTGCTGAGAACAAAAGAACAGTGTTTCCTACACATACGGATAATGTCTATTCCAACTCTGCATATGAAACTGAAACAAACCACAGGTCCTCTAACATCCAATGCTTGTCAGTTAAGATGAGAAACGTGTGAGCTTCGTGAACGATGTAGTTCGTTTGAGCTGTAAAGTGACTGCCCTTACCTGAAAGGAAGTCTTGCTTGTAGGAAGACACAGAGCCTGGGATTTAACTCCATTTCTGAAGGGAAACACACAGCACAGTTATCATCCATGGATCACACTCGGCTTTAGAGCGAGAAGGACACTCTTACTTTCTAGCGTCTCTAATACAACAGGAAATCTGAGTGTGCTCAGAACAAAAGAATGGTGTTTCCTACACATATGGACCATATCTCTTTAAACTCTGCTTCTGAAAATGAAACAAACCACAGGTCCTCTAACATCCAATGCTTGTCAATTAAGATGAGAAATGTGTGAGCTTCGTGAATGATGTAGTTCGTTTGAGCTGTAAAGTGACTGTCCTTACCTGAAACGAAGTCTTGCTTGTAGGAAGACACAGAGCCTGGAATTTAACTCCATTTCTGAAGGGAAACACACAGGACAGTTATCATCCATGGATCACACTCTGTTTTAGAGCAAGAAGAATGCTCTTGCTTTCTATATTCTCTAATAGAGCACGAAACTTGAGTGTGCTCAGAACAAAGGAACGGTTTTTCCTACTCATACGGACCATATCTAGTTCAACACTGGTTCAGAAACTGAAACAAATCACAGGTCCTCTAACATCCAATGCTTGTCAGTTAAGATGAGAAGCGTGTGAGCTTCGTGAACGATGTAGTTCGTTTGAGCTGTAAATAAACTGCCCTTACCTGAAAAGAATTCTTGCTTGTAGGAAGACTCAGAGCCTTGAATTTTACTACTTTTCTGAAGTGAAACACACAGAAGAGTTCTCATCCATTGATCACACTCTGCTTTAGAACAACAAGCACTCTCTTGCTTTCTAGCGTCTCTAAGACAGCAGGAAATCTGAGTGTGCTCAGAACAAAAGAATGGTGTTTGCTACACATAGGGACCATATCAAGTTCAACTCTGCTTCTGAAACTGAAACAAACCACAGGTCCTCTAACATCCTATGCTTGTCAGTTAAGATGAGAAACGTGTGAGCTTCGTGAACGATGTAGTTCTTTTGAGCTGTAAAGAAACTGCCCTTACCTGAAAAGAATTCTTGCTTGTAGGAAGACTCAGAGCCTTGAATTTAACTACTTTTCTGAAGTGAAACACACAGAAGAGTTCTCATCCATTGATCACACTCTGCTTTAGAACAACAAGCACGCTCTTGCTTTCTAGCGTCTCTAAGACAGCAGGAAATCTGAGTGTGCTCAGAACAAAAGAATGGTGTTTCCTACACATAGCTACCATATCAAGTTCAACTCTGATTCTGAAACTGAAACAAACCACAGGTCCTCTAACATCCTATGCTTGTCAGTTAAGATGAGAAACGTGTGAGCTTCGTGAATGATGTAGTTCTTTTGAGCTGTAAAGTGACTGCCCTTACCTGAAATGAATTCTTGCTTGTAGGAAGACACAGAGCCTGGTATTTAACTCCATTTCCTAATTGAAAAACACAGCAGAGTTCTCATCCACTGGTCATACTCTGCTTTAGAGCAAGAGGCACGCTCTTGCTTTCTAGAGTCTCTAAGACAGCAGGAAATGTGAGTGTGCTGAGAACAAAAGAACGGTGTTTCCTACACATACGGACCATATCTAGTCCAACCCTGCTTCTGAAACTGATACAAAGCACTGGACCTCTAACATCCAATGCTTCTCAATTAAGAGGAGAAATGTGTGAGCTTCGTGAATGATGTAGTTCGTTTGAGCTGAAAAGTGACTTCCCTTACCTGAAACGAACTCTTCATTGTAGGAGGACACAGAGCCTGGTATTTAACTCCATTTCCGAAGGGAAACACACAGGACAGTTATCATCCATGGATCACACTCTGTTTTAGAGCAAGAAGAATGCTCTTGCTTTCTATATTCTGTAATACAGCAGGAAACTTGAGTGTGCTCAGAACAAAAGAACGGTTTTTCCTACACATACGGACCATACCTACTTCAACACTGCTTCAGAAACTGAAACAAATCACAGGTCCTCTAACATCCAATGCTTGTCATTGAAGATGAGAAACGTGTGTGCTTCGTGAACAACAAGCACGCTCTTGCTTTCTAGAGTCTCCAAGACAGCAGGAAACATGAGTGTGCTGAGAACAAAAGAACGGTGTTTCCTACACATACGAATCATGTCTAGTCCAACTCTGCTTCTGAAACGGATACAAAGCACTGGTACTCTAAAATCCAATTCTTGTCAATTAAGATGAGGAACGAGTGAGTTTCGTGAACGATGTAGTTCATTTGAGCTCTAAAGAAACTGCCCTTACCTGAAAAGAATTCTTGCTTTTAGGAAGACTCAGAGCCTGGGATTTAACTCCCTTTCTGAAGTGAAACACACAGAAGAGTTGTCATCCATTGATCCCACTCTGCTTTAGAACAACAAGCACACTCTTGATTTCTAGAGTCTCTAAGACAGCAGGAAACATGAGTGTGATGAGAACAAAAGAACGGTGTTTCCTACACATATGGATAATGTCTATTCCAACTCTGCTTCTGAAACTGAAACAAACCACAGGTCCTCTAACATCCAATGCTTGTCAGTTAAGATGATAAACGTGTGAGCTTCGTGAACGATGTAGTTCGTTTGAGCTGTAAAGTGACTGCCCTTACCTGAAAGGAAGTCTTGCTTGTAGGAAGACACAGAGCCTGGGATTTAACTCCTTTTCTGAAGGGAAACACAGAGCACAGTTATCATCCATGGATCACACTCGGCTTTAGAGCGAGAAGGACGCTCTTGCTTTCTAGCGTCTCTAAGACAGCAGGAAATCTGAGTGTGCTCAGAACAAAAGAATGGTGTTTCGTACACATAGGGCCCACATCAACTTCAACTCTGTTTCTGAAACTGAAAAAAACCACAGGTCCTCTAACATCCTATGCTTGTTAGTTAAGATGAGAAACATGTGAGCTTCGTAAACAATGTTGTTCGTTTGAGCTTAAAGAAACTGCAGTTACCTGAAACGAATTCTTGCTTGTAGGAAGACAGAGCCTGGGATTTAACTACATTACTGAACGAAAACAAACAGCATAGTTCTCATCCATGGATCACAATCTGCTTTAGAGCAAGAGGCACGCTCTTGCTTTCTAGTGTCTCTAATACAGCAGGAAACATGAGTGTGCTGAGAACAAAAGAACGGTGTTTCCTACACATATGGACCATATCTAGTTAATCTCTGCTTCTGAAAATGAAACAAACCAGAGGTCCTCTAACATCCAATGCTTGTCATTTAAGATGAGAAACGTGTGTGCTTCGTGAACGATGTAGTTCGTTTGAGCTATAAAGAATCTGCCCTTACCTGAAAAGAATTCTTGCTTTTAGGAAGACTCAGAGCCTGGGATTTAACTCCCTTTCTGAAGTGAAACACACAGAAGAGTTGTCATCCATTGATCCCACTCTGCTTTAGAACAACAATCACGCTCTTGCTTTCTAGAGTCTCTAAGACAGCAGGAAACATGAGTGTGCTGAGAACAAAAGATCGGTGTTTCCTACACATACGGATCATGTCTAGTCCAACTCTGCTTCTGAAAATGAAACAAACCACAGGTCCTCTAACATCCAATGCTTCTCAGTTAAGATGAGAAACGTGTGAGCTTCGTGAACGATCTAGTTCGTTTGAGCTGTAAAGTGACTGACCTTACCTGAAACGAAGTCTTGCTTGTAGGAATCACAGAGCCTGGGATTTAACTCCTTTTCTGAAGGGAAAGACAGAGCACAGTTATCATCCATGGATCACACTCGGCTTTAGAGTGAGAAGGACGCTCTTGCTTTCTAGTGTCTCTAATACAGCAGGAAATGTGAGTGTGCTCAGAACAAAAGAACGGTGTTTCCTAAACATATGGACCATATCTACTTAAACTCTGCTTCTGAAAATGAAACAAACCAGAGGTCCTCTAACATCCAATGCTTGTCATTTAAGATGAGAAACGTGTGTGCTTCGTGAACGATGTAGTTCATTTGAGCTGTAAAGAAACTGCCCTTACCAGAAAAGAAGTCTTGCTTTTAGGAAGACTCAGAGCCTGGAATTTAACTCCATTTCTGAATTGAAACACACAGCAGAGTTCTCATCCATTGATCACACTCTGCTTTAGAGCAAGAAGCAGGCTCTTGCTTTCTAGAGGCTCTAAGACAGCAGGAAATGTGAGTGTGCTGGGAACAAAAGAACGATATTTCCTACACATACACACCATATGTAGTCCAACTCTGCTTCTGAAACTGATACAAAGCACTGATCCTCTAAAATCCAATTCTTGTCAATTAAGATGAGGAACGAGTGAGTTTCGTGAACGATGTAGTTCGTTTGAGCTCTAAAGAAACTGCCCTTACCTGAAAAGAATTCTTGCTTTTAGGAAGACTCAGAGCCTGGGATTTAACTCCCTTTCTGAAGTGAAACACACAGAAGAGTTGTCATCCATTGATCCCACTCTGCTTTAGAACAACAAGCACGCTCTTGATTTCTAGAGTCTCTAAGAGAGCAGGAAATATGAGTGTGCTGAGAACAAAAGAACAGTGTTTCCTACACATACGGATAATGTCTATTCCAACTCTGCATCTGAAACTGAAACAAACCACAGGTCCTCTAACATCCAATGCTTGTCAGTTAAGATGAGAAACGTGTGAGCTTCGTGAACGATGTAGTTCGTTTGAGCTGTAAAGTGACTGCCCTTACCTGAAAGGAAGTCTTGCTTGTAGGAAGACATAGAGCCTGGGATTTAACTCCTTTTCTGAAGGGAAACACAGAGCACAGTTATCATCCATGGATCACACTCGGCTTTAGAGCGAGAAGGACACTCTTGCTTTCTAGCGTCTCTAAGACAGCAGGAAATCTGAGTGTGCTCAGAACAAAAGAATGGTGTTTCCTACACATAGGGACCATATCAAGTTCAACTCTGCTTCTGAAACTGAAACAAACCACAGGTCCTCTAACATCCTATGCTTGTTAGTTAAGAAGAGAAACGTGTGAGCTTCGTAAACAATGTTGTTCGTTTGAGCTTAAAGAAACTGCAGTTACCTGAAACGAAATCTTGGTTGTAGGAAGACAGAGCCTGGGATTTATCTCCATTTTTGAAGGGAAAAACACAGCATAGTTCTCATCCACTGATCACACTCTGCTTTAGAGCAAGAGGCACGCTCTTGCTTTCTAGAGTCTCTAAGACCGCAGGAAACGTGTGTGTGCTGAGAACAAAAGAACGGGGTTTCCTACACATATGGACCATATCTAGTTCAACTCTGCTTCTGAAACTGAAACAAACCACAGGTCCTCTAACATCCAATGCTTGACAGATAAGATGAGAAACGTGTTAGCTTCATGAACTATGTAGATCGTTTGAGAGAAAAGTGACTGCCCTTACCTGAAAAGAAGTCTTGCTTGTAGGAAGACACAGAGCCTGGGATTTAACTCCATTTCTGAAGGGAAACACACAGCATAGTTCTCATCCATTGCACACACTCTGCTTTAGAGCAAGAAGCACGCTCTTGCTTTCCAGAGTCTCTAATACAGCAGGAAACTTGAGTTTGGTCAGAACAAAAGAACGGAATTTCCTACATATACAAAGCCCATCTACTTCATCTCTGCTTCTGTAACTGAAACAAACCACAGGGCCTATAATATCCAATGCTTGTCAGTTTTGATGAGAATCGTGTGAGTTTCAGGAATGATGTAGTTCGTTTGAGGTATAAATTAACTGCCCTTACCTGAAATGAAGTCTTGCTTGTAGGAAGACTCAGCCTGGGATTTAACTCCATTTCTGAAGTGAAACACACAGCAGAGTTCTCACCCATAGATCACACTCTGCTTTAGAGCAAGAAGCACGCTCTTGCTTTCCAGAGTCTCTAACACAGCAGGAAACGTGAGTGTGCTGAGAACAAAAGAACGGTGTTTCCTACACATACATACCATATCTGGTCCAACTCTGCTTCTGAAACTGATACAAAGCACTGATCCTCTAACGTAAAATGCTTGTCAGTTAAGATGGGAAACTTGTTAGCTTTGTGAACGATGTACTACGTTTGAGATGAAAAGTGACTGTGTTTACCTGAAACGAAGTCTTGCTTCTAGGAAGACACAGAGCCTGGGATTTAACCCCATTTCTGAAGTGACACTCAAAGCAGAGTTCTCATCCAAGGATCACACTGAGCTTTAGAGCAAGAAGCACGCTCTTGCTTTCCAGAGTCTCTAATACATCAGGAAACGTGAGTGTGCTCAGAACAAAAGAACGGTGTTTCCTACACATAAGGACCATATCTAGTTCAACTCTGCTTTTGAAACTGAAACAAACCACAGTTCCTCTAACATCGAATGCTTGTCAGTTAAGATGAGAAACGTATGAGCTTCGTGAACGATGTGGATCTTTTTTGCTGTAAAGTAACTGCCCTTACTTGAAACGAAGTCTTTCTTGTGGGAATACTCAGAGTCTGCGATTTAACTCCATTTCTGAAGTGAAACACACAGCAAAGTTCTCATCCATTGAAAACACTCTGCTCTAGAGCAAGAACCACGCTCTTGCTTTCTAGAGTCTCTCATACAGCAGGAAACATGAGTTTGCTTGGAACAAAAGAATGGAATTTCCTACACATACGGACCATATCTTCTTCATCTCTGCTTCTGTAACTGATACAAAGCACAGGTCCTCTAACATCCAATGCTTGTCAGTTATGATGAGAAACGTTTGAGCTTCTTGAACGATGTAGTTCGTTTGAGCTGTAAAGTAACTGCCCTTACTTAGAACGAAGTCTTCCATGTAGGACGATTCAGAGACTGGGATTTAACTCCATTTCTGAAGTGAAACACACAGCAGAGTTCTCATCCATTGATCACCCTCTGCTTTAGAGCAAGAAGCACGCTCTAGCTTTGTAGAGTCTCTAAGACAGCAGGAAACGTGAGTGTGCTGAGAACAAAAGAACGGTGTTTCCTACACTTACGGACCATATCTAGTCCAACTCTGCTTCTGAAACTGATACAAAGCACAGTTCCTCTAACATCCAATGCTTGACAGATAAGATGAGAAATGTATGAGCTTCGTGAACGATGTAGATCGTTTGAGCTGTAAAGTAACTGCCCTTACTTGAAACGAAGTCTTTCTTGAGGGAAGACTCAGAGTCTCGGATTTAACTCCATTTCTGAAGTGAAACACACAGCAAAGTTCTCATCCATTGACCACACTCTGCTTTAGAGCAAGAAGCACGCTCTTGCTTTCTAGAGTCTCTCATAAAGCAGGAAACTTGAGTTTGCTCAGAACAAAAGAACGGAATTTCCTACACATATGGACCATATCTACTTCATCTCTGCTTCTGTAACTGAAACAAACCACAGGTCCTCTAACATCCAATGCTTGTCAGTTTAGATGAGAAACGTGTGAGCTTCGTGAATGATGTAGTTAGTTTGAGGTATAAATTAACTGTCCTTACCTAAAACGAAGCATTGCTTGTAGGAAGACTCAGCCTGGGATTTAACCCCATTTCTGAAGGGAAACACACAGCATAGTTCTCATTCAAGGATTACACTCAGCTTTAGAGCAAGAAGCACGCTCTTGCTTTCCAGAGTCTCTAATACATCAGGAAACGTCAGTGTGCTCAGAACAAATGAAAGGTGTTTCCTACACTTACGGACCATATCTCGTTCAACTCTGCTTCTGAAACTGAAACAAACCACAGGTCCTCTAACATCCAATGCTTGTCAGGTAAGATGAGAAACGTTTGAGCTTCTTGAACGATGTAGTTGGTTTGAGCTGTAAAGTAACTGCCCTTACTTAAAAAGAAGTCTTCCTTGTAGGAAGACTCAGAGTCTGGGATTTAACTCCATTTCTGAAGTGAAACACACAGCAGAGTTCTCATCCATTGATCACCCTCTGATTTAGAGCAAGAAGCACGCTCTAGCTTTCTAGAGTCTCTAAGACAGCAGGAAACGTGAGTGTGCTGAGAACAAAAGAACGGTGTTTCCTACACTTACGGACCATATCTAGTCCAACTCTGCTTCTGAAACTGATACAAAGCACAGGTCCTGTCACATCCAATGCTTGACAGATAAGATGAGAAACGTGTGAGCTTCATGAACTATGTAGTTCGTTTGAGTGAAAAGTGACTGCCCTTACCTGAAACGAAGTCTTGCTTGTAGGAAGACACAGAGCCTGGCATTTAACCCCATTTCTGAAGGGAAACATACAGCAGAGTTCTCATC
This sequence comes from Onychomys leucogaster, assembly GCA_949786385.1. Lineage (NCBI taxonomy): Eukaryota > Metazoa > Chordata > Mammalia > Rodentia > Cricetidae > Onychomys > Onychomys leucogaster. The sequence continues at coordinate 108,541 of CATKUP010000362.1, forward strand.
CATGGATCACACTCTGCTTTTGAGCAAGAAGCACGCTCTTGCTTTCTAGAGTCTCTAATACAGCAGGAAACATGAGTGTGCTCAGAACAAAAGAACGGTGTTTCCTACACTTATAGACCACATCTAGTCCAACTCTGCTTCTTAAACTGATACAAAGCACTGGTCCTCTAACATAAAATGCTTGTCAGTTAAGATGGGAAACTTGTTAGCTCTGTGAACGATGTTCTACGTTTGAAATGAAAAGTGACTGTGTTTACCTGAAACGAAGTCTTGCTTGTGGGAAGACTCAGAGTCTGGGATTTAACTCCATTTCTGAAGTGAAACACACAGCAAAGTTCTCATCCATTGAAAACACTCTGCTTTAGAGCAAGAAGCACGCTCTTGCTTTCTAGAGTCTCTCATACAGCTGGAAACTTGAGTTTGCTCAGAAGAAAAGAATGGAATTTCCTACACATACGGACCATATCTACTTCTTTTCTGCTTCTGTAACTGAAACAACCAAAGGTCCTCTAACATCCAATGCTTGTCATTTTAGATGAGAAACGTGTGAGCTTCGTGAACATTGTAGTTAGTTTGAGCTATAAATTACCTGCCTTTACCTGAAATGAAGTATTGCTTGTAGGAAGACTCAGCTTGGGATTTAACCTCATTTCTGAAGGGAAACACACAGCAGAGTTCTCATCCAATGATCACACTCAGCTTTAGAGCAAGAAGCACGCTCTTGCTTTCCAGAGTCTCTAATACATCAGGAAACGTGAGTGTGATCAGAACAAAAGAACGGTGTTTCCTACACATACGGGCCATTTATAGTCCAACTCTGCCTCTGAAACTGATACAAAGCACTGGTCCTCTAACATGCAATGCTTGTCACTTAAGATGGGAAACTTGTTAGCGTTGTGAACGATGTAGTACGTTTGAGCTGAAAAGTGACTGCCCTTACCTGAAACGTAGTCTTGCTTGTAGGAAGACACAGAGCCTGGGATTTAAACCCATTTCTGAAGGGAAACACACAGCAGAGTTCTCATCCATGGATCACACTCTGCTTTAGAGCAAGAAGCACGCTCTTGCTTTCTAGAGTCTCTAATACAGCAGGAAACGTGAGTGTGCTCAGAACAAAAGAACGGTGTTTCCTACACATATGGACCATATCTAGTCCAACTCTGCTTCTGAAACTGATACAAAGCACTGGTCCTCTAACATAAAATGCTTCTAGTTAGGATGGGAAACTTGTTGGCATTGTGAACGATGTACTACGTTTGAGATGAAAAGTGACTGTGTTTACCTGAAACGAAGTCTTGCTTGTAGGAAGACACAGAGCCTTGGATTTAACCCCATTTCTGAAGGGAAACACACAGCAGAGTTCTCATCCAAGGATCACACTCAGCTATAGAGCAAGAAGCACGCTCTTGCTTTCCAGAGTCTCTAATACATCAGGAAACGTAGGTGTGCTCAGAACAAAAGAACGGTGTTTCCTACACATAAGGACCGTATCTAGTTCAACTCTGCTTCTGAAACTGAAACAAACCACAATTCCTTTAACATCGAATGCTTGTCAGTTAAGATGAGAAACGTATGAGCTTTGTGAACGATGTAGTTCTTTGAGCTGTAAAGTAACTGCCCTTACTTGAAATGAAGTCTTTCTTGTGGGAAGACTCAGAGCCTGGGATTTAACTCCACTTCTGAAGTGAAACACACAGCAAAGTTCTCATCCATTTAACAAACTCTGCTTTAGAGCAAGAAGCACGCTCTTGCTTTCTAGAGTCTCTCATACAGCAGGAAACTTGAGTTTGCTCAGAACAAACGAACGGAATTTCCTACACTACGGACCATATCTACTTCATCTTTGCTTCTGTAACTGAGACAAACCACAGGTCCTCTAACATCCAATGCTTGTGAGTTTAGATGAGAAACGTGTGAGCTTCGTGAACGATGTAGTTCCTTTGAGCTGAAAAGTGACTGTGTTTACCTGAAAGAAGACTTCCTTGTAGGAAGACACAGAACTTGGGATTTAACACCATTTAAGAATAGAAACACACAGCACAGTTCTCATCCATGAAACACACTCTGATTTAGAGCAAGAGGCACGCTATTGTTTTCTATAGTCTGTAATAGACCAGGAAAAGAGAGTGAGCTCAGAAAAAAAGAACGGTGTTTCCTACACATAAGGACCATATCTAGTCCAACTCTGCTTGTAAAATTGATACAAACCACACGTCCTCTAACATCCAATGCTTGTCAGTTAAGATGAGAAATGTGTGAGCTTCGTGAACGATGTAGTTCATTTGAGGTATAAATTAACTGCCCTTACCTGAAATGAAGTCTTGCTTGTAGGAAGACTCAGCCTGGGATTTAACTCCATTTCTGAAGTGAAACACACTGCAGAGTTCTCATCCATAGATCACACTCTGCTTTAGAGCAAGAAGCACACACTTGCTTTCTAGAGTCTCTTACAGCAGGAACCGTAAGTGTGCTGAGAACAAAAGAACGGTGTTTCCAAACATATGGACCATATCTAGTCCAAATCTGCTTCTGAAATTGATACAAAGCACAGGTCCTCTAACATCCAATCCTTGTCATTTAAGATGAGACACGTGGTAGCTTCATGAATGATGTAGTTCGTTTGAGCTGTAAAGTAACTGCCCTTACTTGAAACGAAGTCTTTCTTGTAGGAAGACTCAGAGCCTGGGAATTAACTCCATTTCTGAAGTGAAACACACAGCAGAGTTCTCATCCATTTATCACACCCTGATTTAGAGCAAGAAGCACGCTCTAGCTTTCTAGAGTCTCTAAGACAACAGGAAACGTGAGTGTGCTGAGAACAAAAGAACGGTGTTTCCTACACTTACGGACCATATCTAGTCCAACTCTGCTTCGAAAATTGACACAAAGCACAGGTCCTCTAACATCCGATGCTTGACATTTAAGATGAGAAGCATGTGAGCTTCATGAAAGAAGTAGTTCGTTTGAGCTGAAAAATGACTGCCCTTACCTGAGACGAAGTCTTGCTTGTAGGAAGACACAGAGCCTGGATTTTAACTCCATTTCTGAAGGGAAACACACAGCACAGTTCTCATCCATGGATCACACTCTGCTTTAGAGCAAGAAGCACTCTCTTGCTTTCCAGAGTCTCTAATACAGCAGGAAATGTGAGTGTGCTCAGAACAAAAGAACGGTGTTTCCTACACATAAGGACCATATCTAGTTCAACTCTGCTTCTGAAACTGAAACAAACCACAATTCCTCTAACATCGAATGCTTGTCAGTTAAGATGAGAAACATATGAGCTTTGTGAACCATGTAGTTCGTTTGAGCTGTAAAGTAACTGCCCTTACTTGAAACGAAGTCTTTCTTGTGGGAAGACTCAGAGTCTGGGATTTAACTCGATTTCTGAAGTGAAACACTCAGCAAAGTTCTCATCCATTGAAAACACTCTGCTCTAGAGCAAGAAACACGCTCTTGCTTTCTAGAGTCTCATACAGCAGGAAACATGAGTTTGCTCAGAACAAAAGAACAGAATTTCCTACACATACGGACCATATCTACTTCATCTCTGCTTCTGTAACTGAAACAAACCACAGGTCCTCTAACATCCAATGCTTGTCAGTTTAGATGAGAAACGTGTGAGCTTCGTGAACGATGTAGTTAGTTTGAGGTATAAATTAACTGCCCTTACCTGAAACGAATTCTTGCTTGTAGGAAGACTCAGCTTGGGATTTAACTCCATTTCTGAAGGGAAACACACAGCAATGTTCTCATCCATGGATCACACTCTGCTTAAGAGCAAGAAGCACACTCTTGCTTTCTAGAGACTCTAAGACAGCAGGAAATCTGAGTCTGCCCAGAAGAAAAGAACGGTGTTTACTACACATACGGACCATATCTAGTCCAACTCTTCTTCTGAAACTGAAACAAAGCACTGGTCCTCTAACATCCAATGCTTGTCAATTCAGATGAGAAACGTGTGAGCTTCGTGAAAGATGTAGTTTGTTTGAGCAGAAAACTGACTGCCCTTACCTGAAACGAATTCTTGCTTGTTTGAAGACTCAGAGCCTGGGATTTAAGTCCATTTCTGAAGGGAAACACACAGCATAGTTCTCATCCATGGATCACACTCTGCTTAAGAGCAAGAAGCACACTCTTGCTTTCTAGAGACTCTAAGACAGCAGGAAATCTGACTCTGCCCAGAAGAAAAGAACGGTGTTTCCTACACATACGGACTATATATAGTCCAAATCTTCTGAAACTGATAGAATGCACTGGTCCTCTAACATCCAATGCTTGTCAGTTAAGATGAGAAACGTGTGAGCTTTGTGAATGATGTAGTTCCTTTGAACTGAAAAGTGACTGCCCTTACCTGAAACGAAGTCTTGCTTGTAGTAAGACAGAGAGCCTGGGATTTAAGTCCATTTCTGAAGTGAAACACACAGCAGTGTTCTCATCCATTGATCACACTCTGCTTTAGAACAAGAAGCACGATCTTGCTTTCTAGAGTCTCTAAGACAGCAGGAAACGTGAGTGTGCTGAGAACAAAAGAACGGTGTTTCCTACACATACGGACCATATCTAGTCCAACTCTTCTTCTGAAACTGATACAAAGCACTGGTCCTTTAACATCCAATGCTTGTCAATTAAGATGAGAATCGTGTGATCTTCGTGAAAGATGTAGTTCGTTTGAGCAGAAAACTGACTGCCCTTACCTGAAACGAAGTCTTGCTTGTAGGAAGACTCAGAGCCTGGGATTTAACTCCATTTCTGAAGGGAAACACACAGCATAGTTCTCATTCATGGATCACACTCTGCTTTAGAGCGAGAAGCACGCTCATGCTTTCTAGAGTCTCTAAGACAGCAGGAAATGTTAGTGTGCTGAGAACAAAAGAACGGTGTTTCCTACACATAGGGACCATATCTAGTCCAACTCTGCTTCTGAAACTGAAACAAAGCACGGGTCCTCTAACAGGCAATGCTTGTCTGTTAAGATGAGAAACGTGTGAGCTCCGTGAAAGATGTAGTTCGTTTGAGCAGAAAACTGACTGCCCTTACCTGAAACGAAGTCTTGCTTGTAGGAAGACATAGAGCCTGGGATTTAACTCCATTTCTGAAGGGAAACACACAGCATAGTTCTCATCCATGGATCACTCTCTGCTTTAGAGCGAGAAGCACACTCTTACTTTATAGAGTCTCTAATACAGCAGGAAATCTGAGTGTGCCCAGAACAAAAGAACGCTGTTTCCTACACATAAGGACAATATGTAATCCAAATCTTCTTCTGAAACTGATAGAATGCACTGGTCCTCTAACATCCAATGCTTGTCAGTTAAGATGAGAAACTTTTGAGCTTCGTGAAAGATGTAGTTCGTTTGAGCAGAAAAGTGACTGCCCTTACCTGAAACGAAGTCTTGCTTGTAGGAAGACTCAGAGCATGGGATTTAACTCCATTTCTGAAGTGAAACACACAGCAGTGTTCTCATCCATTGATCACACTCTGCTTTAGAACAAGAAGCACAATCATGCTTTCTAGAGTCTCTAAGACAGCAGGAAACGTGAGTTTGCTGAGAACAAAAGAACGGTGTTTCCTACACATACGGACCATATCTAGTCCAACTCTGCTTCTGAAACTGATACAAAGCACTGGTCCTCTAACATCCAATGCTTGTCAGTTAAGATGAGAAACATGTGAGCTCCGTGAACGATGTAGTTCATTTGAGCTGAAAAGTGACTGCCCTTACCTGAAACGAAGTCTTGCTTGTAGGAAGACACAGAGCCTGGGATTTAACTCCTTTTCTGAAGGGAAACACACAGCATAGTTCTCATCCATGGATCACACTCTGCTTTAGAGCGAAAAGCACGCTCTTGCTTTCTAAAGTCTCTAAGACAGCAGGAAACGTGAGTGTGCTGAGAACAAAAGAACGGTGTTTCCTACAGATATGGACCATATCTAGTCCAACTCTTCTTCTGAAACTGATACAAAGCACTGGTCCTCTAACATCCAATGATTGTCTGTTAAGATGAGAAACGTGTGAGCTCAGTGAACAATGTAGATGGTTTGAGCAGAAAAGTGACTGCTCTTACCTGAAACGAAGTCTTGCTTGTAGGAATACACAGAGCCTGGGATTTAACTCCATTTCTGAAGGGAAACACACAGCATAGTTCTCATCCATGGATCACACTCTGCTTTAGAGCGAGAAGCACGCTCATGCTTTCTAGAGTGTCTAAGACAGCAGGAAACGTGAGTGTGCTGAGAACAAAAGTACGGTGTTTCCTACACATACGAACCATATCTAGTCCAACTCTTCTTCTGAAACTGATACAAAGCACTGACCCTCTAAAATCCAATGCTTGTCAATTAAGATGAGAAACGTGTGAGCTTCGTGAACGATGTAGTTCGTTTGAGCAGAAAACTGACTGCCCTTACCTGAAACGAAGTCTTGCTTGTAGGAAGACACAGAGCCTGGGATTTAACTCCATTTCTGAAGTGAAACACACAGCATAGTTCTCATCCATTGATCACACTCTGCTTTAGAACAAGAAGCACGCTCTTGATTTCTGGAATCTCTAAGACAGCAGGAAACGTGAGATTGCTGAGACCAAAAGAACGGTGTTTCCTACACATACGGACCATATTTAGTCCAACGCTGCTTCTGAAACTGATAGAATGCACTGGTCCTCTAACATCCAATGCTTGTCAGTTAAGATGAGAAACTTTTGAGCTTCGTGAAAGATGTAGTTCGTTTGAGCAGAAAAGTGACTGCCCTTACCTGAAACGAAGTCTTGCTTGTAGGAAGACTCAGAGCATGGGATTTAACTCCATTTCTGAAGTGAAACACACAGCAGTGTTCTCATCCATTGATCACACTCTGCTTTAGAACAAGAAGCACAATCCTGCTTTCTAGAGTCTCTAAGACAGCAGGAAACGTGAGTTTGCTGAGAACAAAAGAACGGTGTTTCCTACACATACGGACCATATCTAGTCCAACTCTGCTTCTGAAACTGATACAAAGCACTGGTCCTCTAACATCCAATGATTGTCTGTTAAGATGAGAAACGTGTGAGCTCAGTGAACAATGTAGATGGTTTGAGCAGAAAAGTGAATGCTCTTACCTGAAACGAAGTCTTGCTTGTAGGAATACACAGAGCCTGGGATTTAACTCCATTTCTGAAGGGAAACACACAGCATAGTTCTCATCCATGGATCACACTCTGCTTTAGGGCGAGAAGCACTCTCATGCTTTCTAGAGTCTCTAAGACAGCAGGAAACGTGAGTGTGCTGAGAACAAAAGAACGGTGTTTCCTACACATACAGACCATATCTAGTCCAACTCTTCTTCTGAAACTGATACAAAGCACTGGTCCTCTAACATCCAATGCTTGTCAATTAAGATGAGAAACGTGTGAGCTTCGTGAACGATGTAGTTCGTTTGAGCAGAAAACTGACAGCCCTTACCTGAAACGAAGTCTTGCTTGTAGGAAGACATAGAGCCTGGGATTTAACTACTTTTCTGAAGGGAAACACACAGCATAGTTTTCATCCATGGATCACACTCTGCTTTAGAGCGAGAAGCACGCTCTTGCTTTCTAAACTCTCTAAGACAGCAGGAAACGTGAGTGTGCTGAGAACAAAAGCACGGTGTTTCCTACACATACGGACCATATCTAGTCCAACTCTGCTTCTGAAACTGATACAAAGCACTGACCCTCTAACATCCAATGCTTGTCAGTTAAGATGAGAAACGTGTGAGCTTCGTGAACGATGTAGTTCCTTTGAGCTGAAAAGTGACTGCCCTTACCTGAAACGAAGTCTTGCTTGTAGGAAGACTCAGAGCCTGGGAATTAACTCCATTTCTGAAGTGAAACACACAGCAGAGTTCTCATCCATTTATCACACCCTGCTTTAGAGCAAGAAGCACGCTCTAGCTTTCTAGAGTCTCTAAGACAACAGGAAACGTGAGTGTGCTGAGAACAAAAGAACGGTGTTTCCTACACATACGGACCATATCTAGTCCAACTCATCTTCTGAAACTGATACAAAGCACGGACCCTCTAAAATCCAATGCTTGTCAATTAAGATGATAAACATGTGAGCTTCGTGAACGATGTAGTTCATTTGAGCAGAAAACTGACTGCCTTTACCTGAAACGAAGTCTTGCTTGTAGGAAGACACAGAGCCTGGGATTTAACTCCATTTCTGAAGTGAAACACACAGCATAGTTCTCATCCATTGATCACACTCTGCTTTAGAACAAGAAGCACGCTCTTGATTTCTGGAATCTCTAAGACAGCAGGAAACGTGAGATTGCTGAGACCAAAAGAACGGTGTTTCCTACACATACGGACCATATTTAGTCCAACTCTGCTTCTGAAACTGATAGAATGCACTGGTCCTCTAACATCCAATGCTTGTCAGTTAAGATGAGAAACTTTTGAGCTTCGTGAAAGATGTAGTTCGTTTGAGCAGAAAAGTGACTGCCCTTACCTGAAACGAAGTCTTGCTTGTAGGAAGACTCAGAGCATGGGATTTAACTCCATTTCTGAAGTGAAACACACAGCAGTGTTCTCATCCATTGATCACACTCTGCTTTAGAACAAGAAGCACAATCATGCTTTCTAGAGTCTCTAAGACAGCAGGAAACGTGAGTTTGCTGAGAACAAAAGAACGGTGTTTCCTACACATACGGACCATATGTAGTCCAACTCTGCTTCTGAAACTGATACAAAGCACTGGTCCTCTAACATCCAATGCTTGTCAGTTAAGATGAGAAACATGTGAGCTCCGTGAACGATGTAGTTCATTTGAGCTGAAAAGTGACTGCCCTTACCTGAAACGAAGTCTTGCTTGTAGGAAGACACAGAGCCTGGGATTTAACTCCTTTTCTGAAGGGAAACACACAGCATAGTTCTCATCCATGGATCACACTCTGCTTTAGAGCGAGAAGCACGCTCTTGCTTTCTAAAGTCTCTAAGACAGCAGGAAACGTGAGTGTGCTGAGAACAAAGAACGGTGTTTCCTACACATATGGACCATATCTAGTCCAACTCTTCTTCTGAAACTGATACAAAGCACTGGTCCTCTAACATCCAATGATTGTCTGTTAAGATGAGAAACGTGTGAGCTCAGTGAACAATGTAGATGGTTTGAGCAGAAAAGTGAATGCTCTTACCTGAAACGAAGTCTTGCTTGTAGGAATACACAGAGCCTGGGATTTAACTCCATTTCTGAAGGGACACACAGCATAGTTCTCATCCATGGATCACACTCTGCTTTAGGGCGAGAAGCACTCTCATGCTTTCTAGAGTCTCTAAGACAGCAGGAAACGTGAGTGTGCTGAGAACAAAAGAACGGTGTTTCCTACACATACGGACCATATCTAGTCCAACTCTTCTTCTGAAACTGATACAAAGCACTGGTCCTCTAACATCCAATGCTTGTCAATTAAGATGAGAATCGTGTGATCTTCGTGAAAGATGTAGTTCGTTTGAGCAGAAAACTGACTGCCCTTACCTGAAACGAAGTCTTGCTTGTAGGAAGACTCAGAGCCTGGGATTTAACTCCATTTCTGAAGGGAAACACACAGCATAGTTCTCATTCATGGATCACACTCTGCTTTAGAGCGAGAAGCACGCTCATGCTTTCTAGAGTCTCTAAGACAGCAGGAAATGTTAGTGTGCTGAGAACAAAAGAACGGTGTTTCCTACACATAGGGACCATATCTAGTCCAACTCTGCTTCTGAAACTGAAACAAAGCACGGGTCCTCTAACAGGCAATGCTTGTCTGTTAAGATGAGAAACGTGTGAGCTTCGTGAAAGATGTAGTTCGTTTGAGCAGAAAAGTGACTGCCCTTACCTGAAACGAAGTCTTGCTTGTAGGAAGACTCAGAGCATGGGATTTAACTCCATTTCTGAAGTGAAACACACAGCAGTGTTCTCATCCATTGATCACACTCTGCTTTAGAACAAGAAGCACAATCATGCTTTCTAGAGTCTCTAAGACAGCAGGAAACGTGAGTTTGCTGAGAACAAAAGAACGGTGTTTCCTACACATACGGACCATATCTAGTCCAACTCTGCTTCTGAAACTGATACAAAGCACTGGTCCTCTAACATCCAATGATTGTCTGTTAAGATGAGAAACGTGTGAGCTCAGTGAACAATGTAGATGGTTTGAGCAGAAAAGTGAATGCTCTTACCTGAAACGAAGTCTTGCTTGTAGGAATACACAGAGCCTGGGATTTAACTCCATTTCTGAAGGGAAACACACAGCATAGTTCTCATCCATGGATCACACTCTGCTTTAGGGCGAGAAGCACTCTCATGCTTTCTAGAGTCTCTAAGACAGCAGGAAACGTGAGTGTGCTGAGAACAAAAGAACGGTGTTTCCTACACATACAGACCATATCTAGTCCAACTCTTCTTCTGAAACTGATACAAAGCACTGGTCCTCTAACATCCAATGCTTGTCAATTAAGATGAGAAACGTGTGAGCTTCGTGAACGATGTAGTTCGTTTGAGCAGAAAACTGACAGCCCTTACCTGAAACGAAGTCTTGCTTGTAGGAAGACATAGAGCCTGGGATTTAACTACTTTTCTGAAGGGAAACACACAGCATAGTTTTCATCCATGGATCACACTCTGCTTTAGAGCGAGAAGCACGCTCTTGCTTTCTAAACTCTCTAAGACAGCAGGAAACGTGAGTGTGCAGAGAACAAAAGCACGGTGTTTCCTACACATACGGACCATATCTAGTCCAACTCTGCTTCTGAAACTGATACAAAGCACTGACCCTCTAACATCCAATGCTTGTCAGTTAAGATGAGAAACGTGTGAGCTTCGTGAACGTTGTAGTTCCTTTGAGCTGAAAAGTGACTGCCCTTACCTGAAACGAAGTCTTGCTTGTAGGAAGACTCAGAGCCTGGGAATTAACTCCATTTCTGAAGTGAAACACACAGCAGAGTTCTCATCCATTTATCACACCCTGCTTTAGAGCAAGAAGCACGCTCTAGCTTTCTAGAGTCTCTAAGACAACAGGAAACGTGAGTGTGCTGAGAACAAAAGAACGGTGTTTCCTACACATACGGACCATATCTAGTCCAACTCATCTTCTGAAACTGATACAAAGCACGGACCCTCTAAAATCCAATGCTTGTCAATTAAGATGATAAACATGTGAGCTTCGTGAACGATGTAGTTCATTTGAGCAGAAAACTGACTGCCTTTACCTGAAACGAAGTCTTGCTTGTAGGAAGACACAGAGCCTGGGATTTAACTCCATTTCTGAAGTGAAACACACAGCATAGTTCTCATCCATTGATCACACTCTGCTTTAGAACAAGAAGCACGCTCTTGATTTCTGGAATCTCTAAGACAGCAGGAAACGTGAGATTGCTGAGACCAAAAGAACGGTGTTTCCTACACATACGGACCATATTTAGTCCAACTCTGCTTCTGAAACTGATAAAATGCACTGGTCCTCTAACATCCAATGCTTGTCAGTTAAGATGAGAAACTTTTGAGCTTCGTGAAAGATGTAGTTCGTTTGAGCAGAAAAGTGACTGCCCTTACCTGAAACGAAGTCTTGCTTGTAGGAAGACTCAGAGCATGGGATTTAACTCCATTTCTGAAGTGAAACACACAGCAGTGTTCTCATCCATTGATCACACTCTGCTTTAGAACAAGAAGCACAATCATGCTTTCTAGAGTCTCTAAGACAGCAGGAAACGTGAGTTTGCTGAGAACAAAAGAACGGTGTTTCCTACACATATGGACCATATCTAGTCCAACTCTTCTTCTGAAACTGATACAAAGCACTGGTCCTCTAACATCCAATGATTGTCTGTTAAGATGAGAAACGTGTGAGCTCAGTGAACAATGTAGATGGTTTGAGCAGAAAAGTGAATGCTCTTACCTGAAACGAAGTCTTGCTTGTAGGAATACACAGAGCCTGGGATTTAACTCCATTTCTGAAGGGAAACACACAGCATAGTTCTCATCCATGGATCACACTCTGCTTTAGGGCGAGAAGCACTCTCATGCTTTCTAGAGTCTCTAAGACAGCAGGAAACGTGAGTGTGCTGAGAACAAAAGAACGGTGTTTCCTACACATACGGACCATATCTAGTCCAACTCTTCTTCTGAAACTGATACAAAGCACTGGTCCTCTAACATCCAATGCTTGTCAATTAAGATGAGAAACGTGTGAGCTTCGTGATCGATGTAGTTCGTTTGAGCAGAAAACTGACAGCCCTTACCTGAAACGAAGTCTTGCTTGTAGGAAGTCTCAGAGCCTGGGATTTAACTCCATTTCTGAAGTGAAACACACAACATAGTTCTCATCCATTGATCACACTCTGCTTTAGAACAAGAAGCACGCTCTTGCTTTCTAGAATCTGTAAGAGAGCAGGAAACGTGAGTTTGCTGAGAACAAAAGAACGGTGTTACCTACACATACGGACCATATCTAGTCCAACTCTGCTTCTGAAACTGATACAAAGCACTGGTCCTCTACCATCCAATGCTTGTCTGTTAAGATGAGAATCGAGTGAGCTCCGTGAAAGATGTAGTTCGTTTGAGCTGAAAAGTGACTGCCCTTACCTGAAACGAAGTCTTGCTTGTAGGAAGACATAGAGCCTGGGATTTAACTACTTTTCTGAAGGGAAACACACAGCATAGTTTTCATCCATGGATCACACTCTGCTTTAGAGCGAGAAGCACGCTCTTGCATTCTAAACTCTCTAAGACAGCAGGAAACGTGAGTGTGCAGAGAACAAAAGCACGGTGTTTCCTACACATAGGGACCATATCTAGTCCAACTCTGCTTCTGAAACTGATACAAAGCACTGACCCTCTAACATCCAATGCTTGTCAGTTAAGATGAGAAACGTGTGAGCTTCGTGAACGATGTAGTTCGTTTGAGCTGAAAAGTGACTGCCCTTACCTGAAACGAAGTCTTGCTTGTAGGAAGACTCAGAGCCTGGGAATTAACTCCATTTCTGAAGTGAAACACACAGCAGAGTTCTCATCCATTTATCACACCCTGCTTTAGAGCAAGAAGCACGCTCTAGCTTTCTAGATTCTCTAAGACAACAGGAAACGTGAGTGTGCTGAGAACAAAAGAACGGTGTTTCCTACACTTATGGACCATATCTAGTCCAACTCTGCTTCTAAAACTGACACAAAGCACAGGTCCTCTAACATCCGATGCTTGTCATTTAAGATGAGAAACATGTGAGCTTCATGAAAGAAGTAGTTCGTTTGAGCTGAAAAATGACTGCCCTTACCTGAGACGAAGTCTTGCTTGTAGGAAGACACAGAGCCTGGATTTTAACTCCATTTCTGAAGGGAAACACACAGCACAGTTCTCATCCATGGATCACACTCTGCTTTAGAGCAAGAAGCACTCTCTTGCTTTCCAGAGTCTCTAATACAGCAGGATATGTGAGTGTGCTCAGAACAAAAGAACGGTGTTTCCTACACATAAGGACCATATCTAGTTCAACTCTGCTTCTGAAACTGAAACAAACCACAATTCCTCTAACATCGAATGCTTGACAGTTAAGATGAGAAACGTATGAGCTTTGTGAACGATGTAGTTCGTTTGAGCTGTAGAGTAACTGCCCTTACTTGAAACGAAGTCTTTCTTGTGGGAAGACTCAGAGTCTGGATTTCTGAAGTGAAACACACAGCAAAGTTCTCATCCATTGAAAACACTCTGCTCTAGAGCAAGAAACACGCTCTTGCTTTCTAGAGTCTCTCATACAGCAGGAAACATGAGTTTGCTCAGAACAAAAGAACAGAATTTCCTACACATACGGACCATATCTACTTCATCTCTGCTTCTGTAACTGAAACAAACCACAGGTCCTCTAACATCCAATGCTTGTCAGTTTAGATGAGAAACGTGTGAGCTTCGTGAACGATGTAGTTAGTTTGTGGTATAAATTAACTGCCCTTACCTGAAACGAATTCTTGCTTGTAGGAAGACTCAGCCTGGGATTTAACTCCATTTCTGAAGTGAAACACACAGCAATGTTCTCATCCATGGATCACACTCTGCTTAAGAGCAAGAAGCACACTCTTGCTTTCTAGAGACTCTAAGACAGCAGGAAATCTGAGTCTGCCCAGAAGAAAAGAACAATGTTTCCTACACATACGGACCATATCTAGTCCAACTCTTCTTCTGAAACTGATACAAAGCACTGGTCCTCTAACATCCAATGCTTGTCAATTAAGATGAGAAACGTGTGAGCTTCGTGAAAGATGTAGTTTGTTTGAGCAGAAAACTGACTGCCCTTACCTGAAACGAATTCTTGCTTGTAGGAAGACTCAGAGCCTGGGATTTAAGTCCATTTCTGAAGGGAAACACACAGCATAGTTCTCATCCATGGATCACACTCTGCTTAAGAGCAAGAAGCACATTCTTGCTTTCTAGAGACTCTAAGACAGCAGGAAATCTGAGTCTGCCCAGAAGAAAAGAACGGTGTTTCCTACACATACGGACTATATATAGTCCAAATCTTCTGAAACTGATAGAATGCACTGGTCCTCTAACATCCAATGGTTGTCAGTTAAGATGAGAAACGTGTGAGCTTTGTGAATGATGTAGTTCCTTTGAACTGAAAAGTGACTGCCCTTACCTGAAACGAAGTCTTGCTTGTAGTAAGACAGAGAGCCTGGGATTTAAGTCCATTTCTGAAGTGAAACACACAGCAGTGTTCTCATCTATTGATCACACTCTGCTTTAGAACAAGAAGCACGATCTTGCTTTCTAGAGTCTCTAAGACAGCAGGAAACGTGAGTGTGCTGAGAACAAAAGAACGGTGTTTCCTACACATACGGACCATATCTAGTCCAACTCTTCTTCTGAAACTGATACAAAGCACTGGTCCTTTAACATCCAATGCTTGTCAATTAAGATGAGAAACGTGTGAGCTTCGTGAACGATGTAGTTCGTTTGAGCAGAAAACTGACAGCCCTTACCTGAAACGAAGTCTTGCTTGTAGGAAGACTCAGAGCCTGGGATTTAACTCCATTTCTGAAGTGAAACACACAGCATAGTTCTCATCCATTGAGCACACTCTGCTTTAGAACAAGAAGCAAGCTCTTGCTTTCTAGAATCTGTAAGACAGCAGGAAATGTGAGTTTGCTGAGAACAAAAGAACGGTGTTACCTACACATACGGACCATATCTAGTCCAACTCTGCTTCTGAAACTGATACAAAGCACTGGTCCTCTACCATCCAATGCTTGTCTGTTAAGATGAGAATCGAGTGAGCTCCGTGAAAGATGTAGTTCGTTTGAGCTGAAAAGTGACTGCCCTTACCTGAAACGAAGTCTTGCTTGTAGGAAGACATAGAGCCTGGGATTTAACTACTTTTCTGAAGGGAAACACACAGCATAGTTTTCATCCATGGATCACACTCTGCTTTAGAGCGAGAAGCACGCTCTTGCTTTCTAAACTCTCTAAGACAGCAGGAAACGTGAGTGTGCAGAGAACAAAAGCACGGTGTTTCCTACACATACGGACCATATCTAGTCCAACTCTGCTTCTGAAACTGATACAAAGCACTGACCCTCTAACATTCAATGCTTGTCAGTTAAGATGAGAAACATGTGAGCTTCGTGAACGATGTAGTTCCTTTGAGCTGAAAAGTGACTGCCCTTACCTGAAACGAAGTCTTGCTTGTAGGAAGACTCAGAGCCTGGGAATTAACTCCATTTCTGAAGTGAAACACACAGCAGAGTTCTCATCCATTTATCACACCCTGCTTTAGAGCAAGAAGCACGCTCTAGCTTTCTAGAGTCTCTAAGACAACAGGAAACGTGAGTGTGCTGAGAACAAAAGAACGGTGTTTCCTACACTTACGGACCATATCTAGTCCAACTCTGCTTCTAAAACTGACACAAAGCACAGGTCCTCTAACATCCGATGCTTGTCATTTAAGATGAGAAACATGTGAGCTTCATGAAAGAAGTAGTTCGTTTGAGCTGAAAAATGACTGCCCTTACCTGAGACGAAGTCTTGCTTGTAGGAAGACACAGAGCCTGGAATTTAACTCCATTTCTGAAGGGAAACACACAGCACAGTTCTCATCCATGGATCACACTCTGCTTTAGAGCAAGAAGCACTCTCTTGCTTTCCAGAGTCTCTAATACAGCAGGATATGTGAGTGTGCTCAGAACAAAAGAATGGTGTTTCCTACACATAAGGACCATATCTAGTTCAACTCTGCTTCTGAAACTGAAACAAACCACAATTCCTCTAACATCGAATGCTTGACAGTTAAGATGAGAAACGTATGAGCTTTGTGAACGATGTAGTTCGTTTGAGCTGTAAAGTAACTGCCCTTACTTGAAACGAAGTCTTTCTTGTGGGAAGACTCAGAGTCTGGGATTTAACTCGATTTCTGAAGTGAAACACACAGCAAAGTTCTCATCCATTGAAAACACTCTGCTCTAGAGCAAGAAACACGCTCTTGCTTTCTAGAGTCTCTCATACAGCAGGAAACATGAGTTTGCTCAGAACAAAAGAACAGAATTTCCTACACATACGGACCATATCTACTTCATCTCTGCTTCTGTAACTGAAACAAACCACAGGTCCTCTAACATCCAATGCTTGTCAGTTTAGATGAGAAACGTGTGAGCTTCGTGAACGATGTAGTTAGTTTGAGGTATAAATTAACTGCCCTTACCTGAAACGAATTCTTGCTTGTAGGAAGACTCAGCTTGGGATTTAACTCCATTTCTGAAGGGAAACACACAGCAATGTTCTCATCCATGGATCACACTCTGCTTAAGAGCAAGAAGCACACTCCTGCTTTCTAGATACTCTAAGACAGCAGGAAATCTGAGTCTGCCCAGAAGAAAAGAACGGTGTTTCCTACACATACGGACCATATCTAGTCCAACTCTTCTTCTGAAACTGAAACAAAGCACTGGTCCTCTAACATCCAATGCTTGTCAATTCAGATGAGAAACGTGTGAGCTTCGTGAAAGATGTAGTTTGTTTGAGCAGAAAACTGACTGCCCTTACCTGAAACGAATTCTTGCTTGTTTGAAGACTCAGAGCCTGGGATTTAAGTCCATTTCTGAAGGGAAACACACAGCATAGTTCTCATCCATGGATCACACTCTGCTTAAGAGCAAGAAGCACACTCTTGCTTTCTAGAGACTCTAAGACAGCAGGAAATCTGAGTCTGCCCAGAAGAAAAGAACGGTGTTTCCTACACATACGGACTATATATAGTCCAAATCTTCTGAAACTGATAGAATGCACTGGTCCTCTAACATCCAATGCTTGTCAGTTAAGATGAGAAACGTGTGAGCTTTGTGAATGATGTAGTTCCTTTGAACTGAAAAGTGACTGCCCTTACCTGAAACGAAGTCTTGCTTGTAGTAAGACAGAGAGCCTGGGATTTAAGTCCATTTCTGAAGTGAAACACACAGCAGTGTTCTCATCCATTGATCACACTCTGCTTTAGAACAAGAAGCACGATCTTGCTTTCTAGAGTCTCTAAGACAGCAGGAAACGTGAGTGTGCTGAGAACAAAAGAACGGTGTTTCCTACACATACGGACCATATCTAGTCCAACTCTTCTTCTGAAACTGATACAAAGCACTGGTCCTTTAACATCCAATGCTTGTCAATTAAGATGAGAATCGTGTGATCTTCGTGAAAGATGTAGTTCGTTTGAGCAGAAAACTGACTGCCCTTACCTGAAACGAAGTCTTGCTTGTAGGAAGACTCAGAGCCTGGGATTTAACTCCATTTCTGAAGGGAAACACACAGCATAGTTCTCATTCATGGATCACACTCTGCTTTAGAGCGAGAAGCACGCTCATGCTTTCTAGAGTCTCTAAGACAGCAGGAAATGTTAGTGTGCTGAGAACAAAAGAACGGTGTTTCCTACACATAGGGACCATATCTAGTCCAACTCTGCTTCTGAAACTGAAACAAAGCACGGGTCCTCTAACATGCAATGCTTGTCTGTTAAGATGAGAAACGTGTGAGCTCCGTGAAAGATGTAGTTCGTTTGAGCAGAAAACTGACTGCCCTTACCTGAAACGAAGTCTTGCTTGTAGGAAGACATAGAGCCTGGGATTTAACTCCATTTCTGAAGGGAAACACACAGCATAGTTCTCATCCATGGATCACTCTCTGCTTTAGAGCGAGAAGCACACTCTTGCTTTATAGAGTCTCTAATACAGCAGGAAATCTGAGTGTGCCCAGAACAAAAGAACGCTGTTTCCTACACATAAGGACAATATGTAATCCAAATCTTCTTCTGAAACTGATAGAATGCACAGGTCCTCTAACATCCAATGCTTGTCAGTTAAGATGAGAAACTTTTGAGCTTCGTGAAAGATGTAGTTCGTTTGAGCAGAAAAGTGACTGCCCTTACCTGAAACGAAGTCTTGCTTGTAGGAAGACTCAGAGCATGGGATTTAACTCCATTTCTGAAGTGAAACACACAGCAGTGTTCTCATCCATAGATCACACTCTGCTTTAGAACAAGAAGCACAATCATGCTTTCTAGAGTCTCTAAGACAGCAGGAAACGTGAGTTTGCTGAGAACAAAAGAACGGTGTTTCCTACACATACGGACCATATCTAGTCCAACTCTGCTTCTGAAACTGATACAAAGCACTGGTCCTCTAACATCCAATGCTTGTCAGTTAAGATGAGAAACATGTGAGCTCCGTGAACGATGTAGTTCATTTGAGCTGAAAAGTGACTGCCCTTACCTGAAACGAAGTCTTGCTTGTAGGAAGACACAGAGCCTGGGATTTAACTCCTTTTCTGAAGGGAAACACACAGCATAGTTCTCATCCATGGATCACACTCTGCTTTAGAGCGAGAAGCACGCTCTTGCTTTCTAAAGTCTCTAAGACAGCAGGAAACGTGAGTGTGCTGAGAACAAAAGAACGGTGTTTCCTACAGATATGGACCATATCTAGTCCAACTCTTCTTCTGAAACTGATACAAAGCACTGGTCCTCTAACATCCAATGATTGTCTGTTAAGATGAGAAACGTGTGAGCTCAGTGAACAATGTAGATGGTTTGAGCAGAAAAGTGACTGCTCTTACCTGAAACGAAGTCTTGCTTGTAGGAATACACAGAGCCTGGGATTTAACTCCATTTCTGAAGGGAAACACACAGCATAGTTCTCATCCATGGATCACACTCTGCTTTAGAGCGAGAAGCACGCTCATGCTTTCTAGAGTCTCTAAGACAGCAGGAAACGTGAGTGTGCTGAGAACAAAAGAACGGTGTTTCCTACACATACGGACCATATCTAGTCCAACTCTTCTTCTGAAACTGATACAAAGCACTGACCCTCTAAAATCCAATGCTTGTCAATTAAGATGAGAAACGTGTGAGCTTCGTGAACGATGTAGTTCGTTTGAGCAGAAAACTGACTGCCCTTACCTGAAACGAAGTCTTGCTTGTAGGAAGACACAGAGCCTGGGATTTAACTCCATTTCTGAAGTGAAACACACAGCATAGTTCTCATCCATTGATCACACTCTGCTTTAGAACAAGAAGCACGCTCTTGATTTCTGGAATCTCTAAGACAGCAGGAAACGTGAGATTGCTGAGACCAAAAGAACGGTGTTTCCTACACATACGGACCATATTTAGTCCAACTCTGCTTCTGAAACTGATAGAATGCACTGGTCCTCTAACATCCAATGCTTGTCAGTTAAGATGAGAAACTTTTGAGCTTCGTGAAAGATGTAGTTCGTTTGAGCAGAAAAGTGACTGCCCTTACCTGAAACGATGTCTTGCTTGTAGGAAGACTCAGAGCATGGGATTTAACTCCATTTCTGAAGTGAAACACACAGCAGTGTTCTCATCCATTGATCACACTCTGCTTTAGAACAAGAAGCACAATCATGCTTTCTAGAGTCTCTAAGACAGCAGGAAACGTGAGTTTGCTGAGAACAAAAGAACGGTGTTTCCTACACATACGGACCATATCTAGTCCAACTCTGCTTCTGAAACTGATACAAAGCACTGGTCCTCTACCATCCAATGCTTGTCTGTTAAGATGAGAATCGAGTGAGCTCCGTGAAAGATGTAGTTCGTTTGAGCTGAAAAGTGACTGCCCTTACCTGAAACGAAGTCTTGCTTGTAGGAAGACATAGAGCCTGGGATTTAACTACTTTTCTGAAGGGAAACACACAGCATAGTTTTCATCCATGGATCACACTCTGCTTTAGAGCGAGAAGCACGCTCTTGCTTTCTAAACTCTCTAAGACAGCAGGAAACGTGAGTGTGCAGAGAACAAAAGCACGGTGTTTCCTACACATACGGACCATATCTAGTCCAACTCTGCTTCTGAAACTGATACAAAGCACTGACCCTCTAACATTCAATGCTTGTCAGTTAAGATGAGAAACATGTGAGCTTCGTGAACGATGTAGTTCCTTTGAGCTGAAAAGTGACTGCCCTTACCTGAAACGAAGTCTTGCTTGTAGGAAGACTCAGAGCCTGGGAATTAACTCCATTTCTGAAGTGAAACACACAGCAGAGTTCTCATCCATTTATCACACCCTGCTTTAGAGCAAGAAGCACGCTCTAGCTTTCTAGAGTCTCTAAGACAACAGGAAACGTGAGTGTGCTGAGAACAAAAGAACGGTGTTTCCTACACTTACGGACCATATCTAGTCCAACTCTGCTTCTAAAACTGACACAAAGCACAGGTCCTCTAACATCCGATGCTTGTCATTTAAGATGAGAAACATGTGAGCTTCATGAAAGAAGTAGTTCGTTTGAGCTGAAAAATGACTGCCCTTACCTGAGACGAAGTCTTGCTTGTAGGAAGACACAGAGCCTGGATTTTAACTCCATTTCTGAAGGGAAACACACAGCACAGTTCTCATCCATGGATCACACTCTGCTTTAGAGCAAGAAGCACTCTCTTGCTTTCCAGAGTCTCTAATACAGCAGGATATGTGAGTGTGCTCAGAACAAAAGAACGGTGTTTCCTACACATAAGGACCATATCTAGTTCAACTCTGCTTCTGAAACTGAAACAAACCACAATTCCTCTAACATCGAATGCTTGACAGTTAAGATGAGAAACGTATGAGCTTTGTGAACGATGTAGTTCGTTTGAGCTGTAAAGTAACTGCCCTTACTTGAAACGAAGTCTTTCTTGTGGGAAGACTCAGAGTCTGGATTTCTGAAGTGAAACACACAGCAAAGTTCTCATCCATTGAAAACACTCTGCTCTAGAGCAAGAAACACGCTCTTGCTTTCTAGAGTCTCTCATACAGCAGGAAACATGAGTTTGCTCAGAACAAAAGAACAGAATTTCCTACACATACGGACCATATCTACTTCATCTCTGCTTCTGTAACTGAAACAAACCACAGGTCCTCTAACATCCAATGCTTGTCAGTTTAGATGAGAAACGTGTGAGCTTCGTGAACGATGTAGTTAGTTTGAGGTATAAATTAACTGCCCTTACCTGAAACGAATTCTTGCTTGTAGGAAGACTCAGCTTGGGATTTAACTCCATTTCTGAAGGGAAACACACAGCAATGTTCTCATCCATGGATCACACTCTGCTTAAGAGCAAGAAGCACACTCCTGCTTTCTAGATACTCTAAGACAGCAGGAAATCTGAGTCTGCCCAGAAGAAAAGAACGGTGTTTCCTACACATACGGACCATATCTAGTCCAACTCTTCTTCTGAAACTGAAACAAAGCACTGGTCCTCTAACATCCAATGCTTGTCAATTCAGATGAGAAACGTGTGAGCTTCGTGAAAGATGTAGTTTGTTTGAGCAGAAAACTGACTGCCCTTACCTGAAACGAATTCTTGCTTGTTTGAAGACTCAGAGCCTGGGATTTAATTCCATTTCTGAAGGGAAACACACAGCATAGTTCTCATCCATGGATCACACTCTGCTTAAGAGCAAGAAGCACACTCTTGCTTTCTAGAGACTCTAAGACAGCAGGAAATCTGACTCTGCCCAGAAGAAAAGAACGGTGTTTCCTACACATACGGACTATATATAGTCCAAATCTTCTGAAACTGATAGAATGCACTGGTCCTCTAACATCCAATGCTTGTCAGTTAAGATGAGAAACGTGTGAGCTTTGTGAATGATGTAGTTCCTTTGAACTGAAAAGTGACTGCCCTTACCTGAAACGAAGTCTTGCTTGTAGTAAGACAGAGAGCCTGGGATTTAAGTCCATTTCTGAAGTGAAACACACAGCAGTGTTCTCATCCATTGATCACACTCTGCTTTAGAACAAGAAGCACGATTTTGCTTTCTAGAGTCTCTAAGACAGCAGGAAACGTGAGTGTGCTGAGAACAAAAGAACGGTGTTTCCTACACATACGGACCATATCTAGTCCAACTCTTCTTCTGAAACTGATACAAAGCACTGGTCCTTTAACATCCAATGCTTGTCAATTAATATGAGAATCGTGTGATCTTCGTGAAAGATGTAGTTCGTTTGAGCAGAAAACTGACTGCCCTTACCTGAAACGAAGTCTTGCTTGTAGGAAGACTCAGAGCCTGGGATTTAACTCCATTTCTGAAGGGAAACACACAGCATAGTTCTCATTCATGGATCACACTCTGCTTTAGAGCGAGAAGCACGCTCATGCTTTCTAGAGTCTCTAAGACAGCAGGAAATGTTAGTGTGCTGAGAACAAAAGAACAGTGTTTCCTACACATAGGGACCATATCTAGTCCAACTCTGCTTCTGAAACTGAAACAAAGCACGGGTCCTCTAACATGCAATGCTTGTCTGTTAAGATGAGAAACGTGTGAGCTCCGTGAAAGATGTAGTTCGTTTGAGCAGAAAACTGACTGCCCTTACCTGAAACGAAGTCTTGCTTGTAGGAAGACATAGAGCCTGGGATTTAACTCCATTTCTGAAGGGAAACACACAGCATAGTTCTCATCCATGGATCACTCTCTGCTTTAGAGCGAGAAGCACACTCTTGCTTTATAGAGTCTCTAATACAGCAGGAAATCTGAGTGTGCCCAGAACAAAAGAACGCTGTTTCCTACACATAAGGACAATATGTAATCCAAATCTTCTTCTGAAACTGATAGAATGCACAGGTCCTCTAACATCCAATGCTTGTCAGTTAAGATGAGAAACTTTTGAGCTTCGTGAAAGATGTAGTTCGTTTGAGCAGAAAAGTGACTGCCCTTACCTGAAACGAAGTCTTGCTTGTAGGAAGACTCAGAGCATGGGATTTAACTCCATTTCTGAAGTGAAACACACAGCAGTGTTCTCATCCATTGATCACACTCTGCTTTAGAACAAGAAGCACAATCATGCTTTCTAGAGTCTCTAAGACAGCAGGAAACGTGAGTTTGCTGAGAACAAAAGAACGGTGTTTCCTACACATACGGACCATATCTAGTCCAACTCTGCTTCTGAAACTGATACAAAGCACTGGTCCTCTAACATCCAATGCTTGTCAGTTAAGATGAGAAACATGTGAGCTCCGTGAACGATGTAGTTCATTTGAGCTGAAAAGTGACTGCCCTTACCTGAAACGAAGTCTTGCTTGTAGGAAGACACAGAGCCTGGGATTTAACTCCTTTTCTGAAGGGAAACACACAGCATAGTTCTCATCCATGGATCACACTCTGCTTTAGAGCAAGAAGCACGCTCTTGCTTTCTAAAGTCTCTAAGACAGCAGGAAACGTGAGTGTGCTGAGAACAAAAGAACGGTGTTTCCTACAGATATGGACCATATCTAGTCCAACTCTTCTTCTGAAACTGATACAAAGCACTGGTCCTCTAACATCCAATGATTGTCTGTTAAGATGAGAAACGTGTGAGCTCAGTGAACAATGTAGATGGTTTGAGCAGAAAAGTGACTGCTCTTACCTGAAACGAAGTCTTGCTTGTAGGAATACACAGAGCCTGGGATTTAACTCCATTTCTGAAGGGAAACACACAGCATAGTTCTCATCCATGGATCACACTCTGCTTTAGAGCGAGAAGCACGCTCATGCTTTCTAGAGTCTCTAAGACAGCAGGAAACGTGAGTGTGCTGAGAACAAAAGAACGGTGTTTCCTACACATACGGACCATATCTAGTCCAACTCTTCTTCTGAAACTGATACAAAGCACTGACCCTCTAAAATCCAATGCTTGTCAATTAAGATGAGAAACGTGTGAGCTTCGTGAACGATGTAGTTCGTTTGAGCAGAAAACTGACTGCCCTTACCTGAAACGAAGTCTTGCTTGTAGGAAGACACAGAGCCTGGGATTTAACTCCATTTCTGAAGTGAAACACACAGCATAGTTCTCATCCATTGATCACACTCTGCTTTAGAACAAGAAGCACGCTCTTGATTTCTGGAATCTCTAAGACAGCAGGAAACGTGAGATTGCTGAGACCAAAAGAACGGTGTTTCCTACACATACGGACCATATTTAGTCCAACTCTGCTTCTGAAACTGATAGAATGCACTGGTCCTCTAACATCCAATGTTTGTCAGTTAAGATGAGAAACTTTTGAGCTTCGTGAAAGATGTAGTTCGTTTGAGCAGAAAAGTGACTGCCCTTACCTGAAACGATGTCTTGCTTGTAGGAAGACTCAGAGCATGGGATTTAACTCCATTTCTGAAGTGAAACACACAGCAGTGTTCTCATCCATTGATCACACTCTGCTTTAGAACAAGAAGCACAATCATGCTTTCTAGAGTCTCTAAGACAGCAGGAAACGTGAGTTTGCTGAGAACAAAAGAACGGTGTTTCCTACACATACGGACCATATCTAGTCCAACTCTGCTTCTGAAACTGATACAAAGCACTGGTCCTCTAACATCCAATGCTTGTCATTTAAGATGAGAAACATGTGAGCTCCGTGAACGATGTAGTTCATTAAAGCTGAAAAGTGACTGCCCTTACCTGAAACGAAGTCTTGCTTGTAGGAAGACACAGAGCCTGGGATTTAACTCCTTTTCTGAAGGGAAACACACAGCATAGTTCTCATCCATGGATCACACTCTGCTTTAGAGCGAGAAGCACGCTCTTGCTTTCTAAAGTCTCTAAGACAGCAGGAAACGTGAGTGTGCAGAGAACAAAAGAACGGTGTTTCCTACACATATGGACCATATCTAGTCCAACTCTTCTTCTGAAACTGATACAAAGCACTGGTCCTCTAACATCCAATGATTGTCTGTTAAGATGAGAAACGTGTGAGCTCAGTGAACAATGTAGATGGTTTGAGCAGAAAAGTGAATGCTCTTACCTGAAACGAAGTCTTGCTTGTAGGAATACACAGAGCCTGGGATTTAACTCCATTTCTGAAGGGAAACACACAGCATAGTTCTCATCCATGGATCACACTCTGCTTTAGGGCGAGAAGCACTCTCATGCTTTCTAGAGTCTCTAAGACAGCAGGAAACGTGAGTGTGCTAAGAACAAAAGAACGGTGTTTCCTACACATACGGACCATATCTAGTCCAACTCTTCTTCTGAAACTGATACAAAGCACTGGTCCTCTAACATCCAATGCTTGTCAATTAAGATGAGAAACGTGTGAGCTTCGTGAACGATGTAGTTCGTTTGAGCAGAAAACTGACAGCCCTTACCTGAAACGAAGTCTTGCTTGTAGGAAGACTCAGAGCCTGGGATTTAACTCCATTTCTGAAGTGAAACACACAACAGAGTTCTCATCCATTGATCACACTCTGCTTTAGAACAAGAAGCACGCTCTTGCATTCTAGAATCTGTAAGACAGCAGGAAACGTGAGTTTGCTGAGAACAAAAGAACGGTGTTACCTACACATACGGACCATATCTAGTCCAACTCTACCTGTGAAACTGATACAAAGCACTGGTCCTCTACCATCCAATGCTTGTCTGTTAAGATGAGAATCGAGTGAGCTCCATGAAAGATGTTTTCGTTTGAGCTGAAAAGTGACTGCCCTTACCTGAAACGAAGTCTTGCTTGTAGGAAGACATAGAGCCTGGGATTTAACTACTTTTCTGAAGGGAAACACACAGCATAGTTTTCATCCATGGATCACACTCTGCTTTAGAGCGAGAAGCACGCTCTTGCTTTCTAAACTCTCTAAGACAGCAGGAAACGTGAGTGTGCAGAGAACAAAAGCACGGTGTTTCCTACACATACGGACCATATCTAGTCCAACTCTGCTTCTGAAACTGATACAAAGCACTGACCCTCTAACATCTAATGCTTGTCAGTTAAGATGAGAAACGTGTGAGCTTCGTGAACGATGTAGTTCCTTTGAGCTGAAAAGTGACTGCCCTTACCTGAAATGAAGTCTTGCTTGTAGGAAGACTCAGAGCCTGGGAATTAACTCCATTTCTGAAGTGAAACACACAGCAGAGTTCTCATCCATTTATCACACCCTGCTTTAGAGCAAGAAGCACGCTCTAGCTTTCTAGAGTCTCTAAGACAACAGGAAACGTGAGTGTGATTAGAACAAAAGAACGGTGTTTCCTACACATACGGACCATATCTAGTCCAACTCTTCTTCTGAAACTGATACAAAGCACTGCCCCTCTAAAATCCAATGCTTGTCAATTAAGATGATAAAGGTGTGAGCTTCGTGAACGATGTAGTTCGTTTGAGCAGAAAACTGACTGCCTTTACCTGAAACGAAGTCTTGCTTGTAGGAAGACACAGAGCCTGGGATTTAACTCCATTTCTGAAGTGAAACACACAGCATAGTTCTCATCCATTGATCACACTCTGCTTTAGAACAAGAAGCACGCTCTTGATTTCTGGAATATCTAAGACAGCAGGAAACGTGAGATTGCTGAGACCAAAAGAACGGTGTTTCCTACATATACGGACCATATTTAGTCCAACTCTGCTTCAGAAACTGATAGAATGCACTGGTCCTCTAACATCCAATGCTTGTCAATTAAGATGAGAAACGTGTGAGCTTCGTGAACGATGTAGTTCGTTTGAGCAGAAAACTGACAGCCCTTACCTGAAACGAAGTCTTGCTTGTAGGAAGACTCAGAGCCTGGGATTTAACTCCATTTCTGAAGTGAAACACACAACATAGTTCTCATCCATTGATCACACTCTGCTTTAGAACAAGAAGCACGCTCTTGATTTCTGGAATCTGTAAGACAGCAGGAAACGTGAGATTGCTGAGACCAAAAGAACGGTGTTTCCTACACATACGGACCATATTTAGTCCAACTCTGCTTCTGAAACTGATAGAATGCACTGGTCCTCTAACATCCAATGCTTGTCAGTTAAGATGAGAAACTTTTGAGCTTCGTGAAAGATGTAGTTCGTTTGAGCAGAAAAGTGACTGCCCTTACCTGAAACGATGTCTTGCTTGTAGGAAGACTCAGAGCATGGGATTTAACTCCATTTCTGAAGTGAAACACACAGCAGTGTTCTCATCCATTGATCACACTCTGCTTTAGAACAAGAAGCACAATCATGCTTTCTAGAGTCTCTAAGACAGCAGGAAACGTGAGTTTGCTGAGAACAAAAGAACGGTGTTTCCTACACATACGGACCATATCTAGTCCAACTCTGCTTCTGAAACTGATACAAAGCACTGGTCCTCTAACATCCAATGCTTGTCATTTAAGATGAGAAACATGTGAGCTCCGTGAACGATGTAGTTCATTAAAGCTGAAAAGTGACTGCCCTTACCTGAAACGAAGTCTTGCTTGTAGGAAGACACAGAGCCTGGGATTTAACTCCTTTTCTGAAGGGAAACACACAGCATAGTTCTCATCCATGGATCACACTCTGCTTTAGAGCGAGAAGCACGCTCTTGCTTTCTAAAGTCTCTAAGACAGCAGGAAACGTGAGTGTGCAGAGAACAAAAGAACGGTGTTTCCTACACATATGGACCATATCTAGTCCAACTCTTCTTCTGAAACTGATACAAAGCACTGGTCCTCTAACATCCAATGATTGTCTGTTAAGATGAGAAACGTGTGAGCTCAGTGAACAATGTAGATGGTTTGAGCAGAAAAGTGAATGCTCTTACCTGAAACGAAGTCTTGCTTGTAGGAATACACAGAGCCTGGGATTTAACTCCATTTCTGAAGGGAAACACACAGCATAGTTCTCATCCATGGATCACACTCTGCTTTAGGGCGAGAAGCACTCTCATGCTTTCTAGAGTCTCTAAGACAGCAGGAAACGTGAGTGTGCTAAGAACAAAAGAACGGTGTTTCCTACACATACGGACCATATCTAGTCCAACTCTTCTTCTGAAACTGATACAAAGCACTGGTCCTCTAACATCCAATGCTTGTCAATTAAGATGAGAAACGTGTGAGCTTCGTGAACGATGTAGTTCGTTTGAGCAGAAAACTGACAGCCCTTACCTGAAACGAAGTCTTGCTTGTAGGAAGACTCAGAGCCTGGGATTTAACTCCATTTCTGAAGTGAAACACACAACAGAGTTCTCATCCATTGATCACACTCTGCTTTAGAACAAGAAGCACGCTCTTGCATTCTAGAATCTGTAAGACAGCAGGAAACGTGAGTTTGCTGAGAACAAAAGAACGGTGTTACCTACACATACGGACCATATCTAGTCCAACTCTACCTGTGAAACTGATACAAAGCACTGGTCCTCTACCATCCAATGCTTGTCTGTTAAGATGAGAATCGAGTGAGCTCCATGAAAGATGTATTCGTTTGAGCTGAAAAGTGACTGCCCTTACCTGAAACGAAGTCTTGCTTGTAGGAAGACATAGAGCCTGGGATTTAACTACTTTTCTGAAGGGAAACACACAGCATAGTTTTCATCCATGGATCACACTCTGCTTTAGAGCGAGAAGCACGCTCTTGCTTTCTAAACTCTCTAAGACAGCAGGAAACGTGAGTGTGCAGAGAACAAAAGCACGGTGTTTCCTACACATACGGACCATATCTAGTCCAACTCTGCTTCTGAAACTGATACAAAGCACTGACCCTCTAACATCTAATGCTTGTCAGTTAAGATGAGAAACGTGTGAGCTTCGTGAACGATGTAGTTCCTTTGAGCTGAAAAGTGACTGCCCTTACCTGAAATGAAGTCTTGCTTGTAGGAAGACTCAGAGCCTGGGAATTAACTCCATTTCTGAAGTGAAACACACAGCAGAGTTCTCATCCATTTATCACACCCTGCTTTAGAGCAAGAAGCACGCTCTAGCTTTCTAGAGTCTCTAAGACAACAGGAAACGTGAGTGTGATTAGAACAAAAGAACGGTGTTTCCTACACATACGGACCATATCTAGTCCAACTCTTCTTCTGAAACTGATACAAAGCACTGCCCCTCTAAAATCCAATGCTTGTCAATTAAGATGATAAAGGTGTGAGCTTCGTGAACGATGTAGTTCGTTTGAGCAGAAAACTGACTGCCTTTACCTGAAACGAAGTCTTGCTTGTAGGAAGACACAGAGCCTGGGATTTAACTCCATTTCTGAAGTGAAACACACAGCATAGTTCTCATCCATTGATCACACTCTGCTTTAGAACAAGAAGCACGCTCTTGATTTCTGGAATATCTAAGACAGCAGGAAACGTGAGATTGCTGAGACCAAAAGAACGGTGTTTCCTACATATACGGACCATATTTAGTCCAACTCTGCTTCTGAAACTGATAGAATGCACTGGTCCTCTAACATCCAATGCTTGTCAATTAAGATGAGAAACGTGTGAGCTTCGTGAACGATGTAGTTCGTTTGAGCAGAAAACTGACAGCCCTTACCTGAAACGAAGTCTTGCTTGTAGGAAGACTCAGAGCCTGGGATTTAACTCCATTTCTGAAGTGAAACACACAACATAGTTCTCATCCATTGATCACACTCTGCTTTAGAACAAGAAGCACGCTCTTGATTTCTGGAATCTGTAAGACAGCAGGAAACGTGAGTTTGCTGAGAACAAAAGAACGGTGTTACCTACACATACGGACCATATCTAGTCCAACTCTGCTTCTGAAACTGATACAAAGCACTGGTCCTCTACCATCCAATGCTTGTCTGTTAAGATGAGAATCGAGTGAGCTCCGTGAAAGATGTAGTTCGTTTGAGCTGAAAAGTGACTGCCCTTACCTGAAACGAAGTCTTGCTTGTAGGAAGACATAGAGCCTGGGATTTAACTACTTTTCTGAAGGGAAACACACAGCATAGTTTTCATCCATGGATCACACTCTGCTTTAGAGCGAGAAGCACGCTCTTGCTTTCTAAACTCTCTAAGACAGCAGGAAACGTGAGTGTGCAGAGAACAAAAGCACGGTGTTTCCTACACATACGGACCATATCTAGTCCAACTCTGCTTCTGAAACTGATACAAAGCACTGACCCTCTAACATCCAATGCTTGTCTGTTAAGATGAGAAACGTGTGAGCTTCGTGAACGATGTAGTTCCTTTGAGCTGAAAAGTGACTGCCCTTACCTGAAACGAAGTCTTGCTTGTAGGAAGACTCAGAGCCTGGGAATTAACTCCATTTCTGAAGTGAAACACACAGCAGAGTTCTCATCCATTTATCACACCCTGCTTTAGAGCAAGAAGCACGCTCTAGCTTTCTAGATTCTCTAAGACAACAGGATACGTGAGTGTGCTGAGAACAAAAGAACGGTGTTTCCTACACTTACGGACCATATCTAGTCCAACTCTGCTTCTAAAACTGACACAAAGCACAGGTCCTCTAACATCCGATGCTTGTCATTTAAGATGAGAAACATGTGAGCTTCATGAAAGAAGTAGTTCGTTTGAGCTGAAAAATGACTGCCCTTACCTGAGACGAAGTCTTGCTTGTAGGAAGACACAGAGCCTGGATTTTAACTCCATTTCTGAAGGGAAACACACAGCACAGTTCTCATCCATGGATCACACTCTGCTTTAGAGCAAGAAGCACTCTCTTGCTTTCCAGAGTCTCTAATACAGCAGGATATGTGAGTGTGCTCAGAACAAAAGAACGGTGTTTCCTACACATAAGGACCATATCTAGTTCAACTCTGCTTCTGAAACTGAAACAAACCACAATTCCTCTAACATCGAATGCTTGACAGTTAAGATGAGAAACGTATGAGCTTTGTGAACGATGTAGTTCGTTTGAGCTGTAAAGTAACTGCCCTTACTTGAAACGAAGTCTTTCTTGTGGGAAGACTCAGAGTCTGGATTTCTGAAGTGAAACACACAGCAAAGTTCTCATCCATTGAAAACACTCTGCTCTAGAGCAAGAAACACGCTCTTGCTTTCTAGAGTCTCTCATACAGCAGGAAACATGAGTTTGCTCAGAACAAAAGAACAGAATTTCCTACACATACGGACCATATCTACTTCATCTCTGCTTCTGTAACTGAAACAAACCACAGGTCCTCTAACATCCAATGCTTGTCAGTTTAGATGAGAAACGTGTGAGCTTCGTGAACGATGTAGTTAGTTTGAGGTATAAATTAACTGCCCTTACCTGAAACGAATTCTTGCTTGTAGGAAGACTCAGCCTGGGATTTAACTCCATTTCTGAAGTGAAACACACAGCAATGTTCTCATCCATGGATCACACTCTGCTTAAGAGCAAGAAGCACACTCTTGCTTTCTAGAGACTCTAAGACAGCAGGAAATCTGAGTCTGCCCAGAAGAAAAGAACAATGTTTCCTACACATACAGACCATATCTAGTCCAACTCTTCTTCTGAAACTGATACAAAGCACTGGTCCTCTAACATCCAATGCTTGTCAATTAAGATGAGAAACGTGTGAGCTTCGTGAAAGATGTAGTTTGTTTGAGCAGAAAACTGACTGCCCTTACCTGAAACGAATTCTTGCTTGTAGGAAGACTCAGAGCCTGGGATTTAAGTCCATTTCTGAAGGGAAACACACAGCATAGTTCTCATCCATGGATCACACTCTGCTTAAGAGCAAGAAGCACACTCTTGCTTTCTAGAGACTCTAAGACAGCAGGAAATCTGAGTCTGCCCAGAAGAAAAGAACGGTGTTTCCTACACATACGGACCATATCTAGTCCAAATCTTCTGAAACTGATAGAATGCACTGGTCCTCTAACATCCAATGCTTGTCAGTTAAGATGAGAAACGTGTGAGCTTTGTGAATGATGTAGTTCCTTTGAACTGAAAAGTGACTGCCCTTACCTGAAACGAAGTCTTGCTTGTAGTAAGACAGAGAGCCTGGGATTTAAGTCCATTTCTGAAGTGAAACACACAGCAGTGTTCTCATCTATTGATCACACTCTGCTTTAGAACAAGAAGCACGATCTTGCTTTCTAGAGTCTCTAAGACAGCAGGAAACGTGAGTGTGCTGAGAACAAAAGAACGGTGTTTCCTACACATACGGACCATATCTAGTCCAACTCTTCTTCTGAAACTGATACAAAGCACTGGTCCTTTAACATCCAATGCTTGTCAATTAAGATGAGAAACGTGTGAGCTTCGTGAACGATGTAGTTCGTTTGAGCAGAAAAATGACAGCCCTTACCTGAAACGAAGTCTTGCTTGTAGGAAGACTCAGAGCCTGGGATTTAACTCCATTTCTGAAGTGAAACACACAGCATAGTTCTCATCCATTGATCACACTCTGCTTTAGAACAAGAAGCACGCTCTTGCTTTCTAGAATCTGTAAGACAGCAGGAAACGTGAGTTTGCTGAGAACAAAAGAACGGTGTTACCTACACATACGGACCATATCTAGTCCAACTCTGCTTCTGAAACTGATACAAAGCACTGGTCCTCTACCATCCAATGCTTGTCTGTTAAGATGAGAATCGAGTGAGCTCCGTGAAAGATGTAGTTCGTTTGAGCTGAAAAGTGACTGCCCTTACCTGAAACGAAGTCTTGCTTGTATGAAGACATAGAGCCTGGGATTTAACTACTTTTCTGAAGGGAAACACACAGCATAGTTTTCATCCATGGATCACACTCTGCTTTAGAGCGAGAAGCACGCTCTTGCTTTCTAAACTCTCTAAGACAGCAGGAAACGTGAGTGTGCAGAGAACAAAAGCACGGTGTTTCCTACACATACGGACCATATCTAGTCCAACTCTGCTTCTGAAACTGATACAAAGCACTGACCCTCTAACATCCAATGCTTGTCAGTTAAGATGAGAAACGTGTGAGCTTCGTGAACGATGTAGTTCCTTTGAGCTGAAAAGTGACTGCCCTTACCTGAAACGAAGTCTTGCTTGTAGGAAGACTCAGAGCCTGGGAATTAACTCCATTTCTGAAGGGAAACACACAGCAGAGTTCTCATCCATTTATCACACCCTGCTTTAGAGCAAGAAGCACGCTCTAGCTTTCTAGAGTCTCTAAGACAACAGGAAAAGTGAGTGTGCTGAGAACAAAAGAACGGTGTTTCCTACACTTACGGACCATATCTAGTCCAACTCTGCTTCTAAAACTGACACAAAGCACAGGTCCTCTAACATCCGATGCTTGTCATTTAAGATGAGAAACATGTGAGCTTCATGAAAGAAGTAGTTCGTTTGAGCTGAAAAATGACTGCCCTTACCTGAGACGAAGTCTTGCTTGTAGGAAGACACAGAGCCTGGATTTTAACTCCATTTCTGAAGGGAAACACACAGCACAGTTCTCATCCATGGATCACACTCTGCTTTAGAGCAAGAAGCACTCTCTTGCTTTCCAGAGTCTCTAATACAGCAGGATATGTGAGTGTGCTCAGAACAAAAGAACGGTGTTTCCTACACATAAGGACCATATCTAGTTCAACTCTGCTTCTGAAACTGAAACAAACCACAATTCCTCTAACATCGAATGCTTGACAGTTAAGATGAGAAACGTATGAGCTTTGTGAACGATGTAGTTCGTTTGAGCTGTAAAGTAACTGCCCTTACTTGAAACGAAGTCTTTCTTGTGGGAAGACTCAGAGTCTGGGATTTAACTCGATTTCTGAAGTGAAACACACAGCAAAGTTCTCATCCATTGAAAACACTCTGCTCTAGAGCAAGAAACACGCTCTTGCTTTCTAGAGTCTCTCATACAGCAGGAAACATGAGTTTGCTCAGAACAAAAGAACAGAATTTCCTACACATACGGACCATATCTACTTCATCTCTGCTTCTGTAACTGAAACAAACCACAGGTCCTCTAACATCCAATGCTTGTCAGTTTAGATGAGAAACGTGTGAGCTTCGTGAACGATGTAGTTAGTTTGAGGTATAAATTAACTGCCCTTACCTGAAACGAATTCTTGCTTGTAGGAAGACTCAGCCTGGGATTTAACTCCATTTCTGAAGTGAAACACACAGCAATGTTCTCATCCATGGATCACACTCTGCTTAAGAGCAAGAAGCACACTCTTGCTTTCTAGAGACTCTAAGACAGCAGGAAATCTGAGTCTGCCCAGAAGAAAAGAACAATGTTTCCTACACATACAGACCATATCTAGTCCAACTCTTCTTCTGAAACTGATACAAAGCACTGGTCCTCTAACATCCAATGCTTGTCAATTAAGATGAGAAACGTGTGAGCTTCGTGAAAGATGTAGTTTGTTTGAGCAGAAAACTGACTGCCCTTACCTGAAACGAATTCTTGCTTGTAGGAAGACTCAGAGCCTGGGATTTAAGTCCATTTCTGAAGGGAAACACACAGCATAGTTCTCATCCATGGATCACACTCTGCTTAAGAGCAAGAAGCACACTCTTGCTTTCTAGAGACTCTAAGACAGCAGGAAATCTGAGTCTGCCCAGAAGAAAAGAACGGTGTTTCCTACACATACGGACCATATCTAGTCCAAATCTTCTGAAACTGATAGAATGCACTGGTCCTCTAACATCCAATGCTTGTCAGTTAAGATGAGAAACGTGTGAGCTTTGTGAATGATGTAGTTCCTTTGAACTGAAAAGTGACTGCCCTTACCTGAAACGAAGTCTTGCTTGTAGTAAGACAGAGAGCCTGGGATTTAAGTCCATTTCTG
The DNA here is from genome assembly GCA_949786385.1 of Onychomys leucogaster. Lineage (NCBI taxonomy): Eukaryota > Metazoa > Chordata > Mammalia > Rodentia > Cricetidae > Onychomys > Onychomys leucogaster. Next base: position 143,417 of record CATKUP010000362.1, read on the forward strand.
AAGTGAAACACACAGCAGTGTTCTCATCTATTGATCACACTCTGCTTTAGAACAAGAAGCACGATCTTGCTTTCTAGAGTCTCTAAGACAGCAGGAAACGTGAGTGTGCTGAGAACAAAAGAACGGTGTTTCCTACACATACGGACCATATCTAGTCCAACTCTTCTTCTGAAACTGATACAAAGCACTGGTCCTTTAACATCCAATGCTTGTCAATTAAGATGAGAAACGTGTGAGCTTCGTGAACGATGTAGTTCGTTTGAGCAGAAAAATGACAGCCCTTACCTGAAACGAAGTCTTGCTTGTAGGAAGACTCAGAGCCTGGGATTTAACTCCATTTCTGAAGTGAAACACACAGCATAGTTCTCATCCATTGATCACACTCTGCTTTAGAACAAGAAGCACGCTCTTGCTTTCTAGAATCTGTAAGACAGCAGGAAACGTGAGTTTGCTGAGAACAAAAGAACGGTGTTACCTACACATACGGACCATATCTAGTCCAACTCTGCTTCTGAAACTGATACAAAGCACTGGTCCTCTACCATCCAATGCTTGTCTGTTAAGATGAGAATCGAGTGAGCTCCGTGAAAGATGTAGTTCGTTTGAGCTGAAAAGTGACTGCCCTTACCTGAAACGAAGTCTTGCTTGTAGGAAGACATAGAGCCTGGGATTTAACTACTTTTCTGAAAGGAAACACACAGCATAGTTTTCATCCATGGATCACACTCTGCTTTAGAGCGAGAAGCACGCTCTTGCTTTCTAAACTCTCTAAGACAGCAGGAAACGTGAGTGTGCAGAGAACAAAAGCACGGTGTTTCCTACACATACGGACCATATCTAGTCCAACTCTGCTTCTGAAACTGATACAAAGCACTGACCCTCTAACATCCAATGCTTGTCAGTTAAGATGAGAAACGTGTGAGCTTCGTGAACGATGTAGTTCCTTTGAGCTGAAAAGTGACTGCCCTTACCTGAAACGAATTCTTGCTTGTAGGAAGACTCAGCCTGGGATTTAACTCCATTTCTGAAGGGAAACACACAGCAATGTTCTCATCCATGGATCACACTCTGCTTAAGAGCAAGAAGCACACTCTTCCTTTCTAGATACTCTAAGACAGCAGGAAATCTGAGTCTGCCCAGAAGAAAAGAACGGTGTTTCCTACACATACGGACCATATCTAGTCCAACTCTTCTTCTGAAACTGATACAAAGCACTGGTCCTCTAACATCCAATGCTTGTCAATTAAGATGAGAAACGTGTGAGCTTCGTGAAAGATGTAGTTTGTTTGAGCAGAAAACTGACTGCCCTTACCTGAAACGAAGTCTTGCTTGTAGGAAGACTCAGAGCCTGGGATTTAAGTCCATTTCTGAAGGGAAACACACAGCATAGTTCTCATCCATGGATCACACTCTGCTTAAGAGCAAGAAGCACACTCTTGCTTTCTAGAGACTCTAAGACAGCAGGAAATCTGAGTCTGCCCAGAAGAAAAGAACGGTGTTTCCTACACTGACGGAATATATATAGTCCAAATCTTCTGAAACTGATAGAATGCACTGGTCCTCTAACATCCAATGCTTGTCAGTTAAGATGAGAAACGTGTGAGCTTTTTGAATGATGTAGTTCCTTTGAACTGAAAAGTGACTGCCCTTACCTGAAACGAAGTCTTGCCTGTAGTAAGACAGAGAGCCTGGGATTTAAGTCCATTTCTGAAGTGAAACACACAGCAGTGTTCTCATCCATTGATCACACTCTGCTTTAGAACAAGAAGCACGATCTTGCTTTCTAGAGTCTCTAATACAGCAGGAAATCTGAGTGTGCCCAGAACAAAAGAACGCTGTTTCCTACACATAAGGACAATATGTAATCCAAATCTTCTTCTGAAACTGATAGAATGCACTGGTCCTCTAACATCCAATGCTTGTCAGTTAAGATGAGAAACTTTTGAGCTTCGTGAAAGGTGTAGTTCGTTTGAGCAGAAAAGTGACTGCCCTTACCTGAAACGAAGTCTTGCTTGTAGGAAGACTCAGAGCATGGGATTTAACTCCATTTCTGAAGTGAAACACACAGCAGTGTTCTCATCCATTGATCACACTCTGCTTTAGAACAAGAAGCACAATCATGCTTTCTAGAGTCTCTAAGACAGCAGGAAACGTGAGTTTGCTGAGAACAAAAGAACGGTGTTTCCTACACATACGGACCATATCTAGTCCAACTCTGCTTCTGAAACTGATACAAAGCACTGGTCCTCTAACATCCAATGCTTGTCAGTTAAGATGAGAAACTTGTGAGCTCCGTGAACGATGTAGTTCATTTGAGCTGAAAAGTGACTGCCCTTACCTGAAACGAAGTCTTGCTTGTAGGAAGACACAGAGCCTGGGATATAACTCCTTTTCTGAAGGGAAACACACAGCATAGTTCTCATCCATGGATCACACTCTGCTTTAGAGCGAGAAGCACGCTCTTGCTTTCTAAAGTCTCTAAGACAGCAGGAAACGTGAGTGTGCTGAGAACAAAAGAACGGTGTTTCCTACACATATGGACCATATCTAGTCCAACTGTTCTTCTGAAACTGATACAAAGCACTGGTCCTCTAACATCCAATGATTGTCTGTTAAGATGAGAAACGTGTGAGCTCAGTGAACAATGTAGATGGTTTGAGCAGAAAAGTGACTGCTCTTACCTGAAACGAAGTCTTGCTTGTAGGAATACACAGAGCCTGGGATTTAACTCCATTTCTGAAGGGAAACACACAGCATAGTTCTCATCCATGGATCACACTCTGCTTTAGAGCGAGAAGCACGCTCATGCTTTCTAGAGTCTCTAAGAGAGCAGGAAACGTGAGTGTGCAGAGAACAAAAGCACGGTGTTTCCTACACATACGGACCATATCTAGTCCAACTCTGCTTCTGAAACAGATACAAAGCACTGGTACTCTAACATCCAATGCTTGTCAGTTAAGATGAGAAACGTGTGAGCTCAGTGAACAATGTAGTTCGTTTGAGCTGAAATGTGACTGCCCTTACCTGAAATGAATTCTTGTTTGTAGGGAGACTCAGAGCCTGGGATTTAACTCCATTTCTGAAGGGAAACACACAGCATAGTTCTCATCCATGGATCACACTCTGCTTAAGAGCAAGAAGCACACTCTTGCTTTCTAGAGACTCTAAGACAGCAGGAAATCTGAGTCTGCCCAGAACAAAATAACGGTGTTTCCTACACATACGGACTATATATAGTCCAAATCTTCTTCTGAAACTGATAGAATGCACTGGTCCTCTAACATCCAATGCTTGTCAGTTAAGATGAGAAACGTGTGAGCTTTGTGTATGATGTAGTTCCTTTGAACTGAAAAGTGACTGCACTTACCTGAAACGAAGTCTTGCTTGTAGTAAGACAGAGAGCCTGGGATTTAAGTCCATTTCTGAAGTGAAACACACAGCAGTGTTCTCATCCATTGATCACACTCTGCTTTAGAACAAGAATCACGATCTTGCTTTCTAGAGTCTCTAAGACAGCAGGAAACGTGAGTGTGCTGAGAACAAAAGAACGGTGTTTCCTACACATACGGACCATATCTAGTCCAACTCTTCTTCTGAAACTGATACAAAGCACTGGTCCTTTAACATCCAATGCTTGTCAGTTAAGATGAGAAACGTGTGAGCTTCGTGAACGATGTAGTTCGTTTGAGCTGAAATGTGACTGCCCTTACCTGAAACGAATTCTTGTTTGTAGGGAGACTCAGAGCCTGGGATTTAAGTCCATTTCTGAAGGGAAACACACAGCATAGTTCTCATCCATGGATCACACTCTGCTTTAGAGCAAGAAGCACGCTCTTGCTTTCTAGAGTCTCTAAGACAGCAGGAAACGTGAGTGTGCTGAGAACAAAAGAACGGTGTTTCCTACACATACGGACCATATCTAGTCCAACTCTTCTTCTGATATTGATAGAATGCACTGGTCCTCTAACATTCAATGCTTGTCATTTAAGATGAGAAACGTGTGAGCTTTGTGTATGATGTAGTTCCTTTGAACTGAAAAGTGACTGCACTTACCTGAAACGAAGTCTTGCTTGTAGTAAGACAGAGAGCCTGGGATTTAAGTCCATTTCTGAAGTGAAACACACAGCAGTGTTCTCATCCATTGATCACACTCTGCTTTAGAACAAGAAGCACGATCTTGCTTTCTAGAGTCTCTAAGACAGCAGGAAACGTGAGTGTGCTGAGAACAAAAGAACGGTGTTTCCTACACATACGGACCATATCTAGTCCAACTCTTCTTCTGAAACTGATACAAAGCACTGGTCCTTTAACATCCAATGCTTGTCAATTAAGATGAGAATCGTGTGATCTTCGTGAAAGATGTAGTTCGTTTGAGCAGAAAACTGACTGCCCTTACCTGAAACGAAGTCTTGCTTGTAGGAAGACTCAGAGCCTGGGATTTAACTCCATTTCTGAAGGGAAATACACAGCATAGTTTTCATCCGTGGATCACACTCTGCTTTAGAGCGAGAAACATGCTCTTGCTTTCTAAAGTCTCTAAACAGCAGGAAACATGAGTGTGCTGAGAACAAAAGAACCGTGTTTCCTACACATACGGACCATATCTAGTCCAACTCTGCTTCTGAAACTGATACAAAGCACTGACCCTCTAACATCCAATGCTTGTCAGTTAAGATGAGAAACGTGTGAGCTTCGTGAACGATGTAGTTCCTTTGAGCTGAAAAGTGACTGCCCTTACCTGAAACGAAGTCTTGCTTGTAGGAAGACTCAGAGCCTGAGATTTAACTCCATTTCTGAAGTGAAACACACAGCATAGTTCTCATCCATGGATCACACTCTGCTTTAGAGCGAGAAGCACACTCTTGCTTTATAGAGTCTCTAATACAGCAGGAAATCTGAGTGTGCCCAGAACAAAAGAACGGTGTTTCCTACACATAAGGACAATATGTAATCCAAATCTTCTTCTGAAACTGATACAAAGCACTGGTCCTCTAACATCCAATGCTTGTCAGTTAAGATGAGAAACATATGAGCTCCGTGAACGGTGTCGTTCGTTTGAGCTGAAAAGTGACTGCCCTTACCTGAAATGAAGTCTTGCTTGTAGGAAGACACAGAGCCTAGGATTTAACTCCTTTTATGAAGGGAAACACACAGCATAGTTCTCATCCATGGATCACACTCTGCTTTAGAGCGAGAACCACACTCTTGCTTTCTAGATTCTCTAATACAGCAGGAAATCTGAGTGTGCCCAGAACAAAAGAAGGGTGTTTCCTACACATATGGACCATATGTAGTCCAAATCTGCTTCTGAAACTGATACAAAGCACTGACCATCATACATCGAATGCTTGTCAGTTAAGATGAGAAACGTGTGAGCTTCGTGAACGGTGTAGTTCGTTTGAGCAGAAAAGTGACTGCCCTTACCTGAATTGAGTCTTCCTTATAGGAAGACTCAGAGCCTGGGATTTAACTCCATTGCTGAAGTAAAACACACAGCCGTGTAATCATCCATTGATCAAACTCTGCTTTAGAACAAGAAGCACGCTCTTGATTTCTAGATTCTCTAAGACATCAGGAAATGTGAGTGTGCTGAGAGCAAAAGAACGGTGTTTCCTACCCTACGGACATTATATAGTCCAACTCTGCATCTGAAACTGATACAAAACACTGGTCCTCTAACATCCAATGCTTGTCAATTAAGATGAGAATCGTGTGAGCTTCGTGAAAGATGTTGTTCGTTTGAGCAGAAAACTGACTGCCCTTACCTGAAACGAAGTCTTGCTTGTAGGAAGACTCAGACCCTGGGATTTAACTCCATTTCTGAAGGGAAACACACAGCATAGTTCTCATTCATGGATCACACTCTGCTTTAGAGCGAGAAGCACACTCTTGCTTTCTAGAGTCTCTAAGACAGCAGGAAATGTTAGTGTGCTGAGAACAAAAGAACGGTGTTTCCTACACATACGGACCATATCTAGTCCAACTCTTCTTCTGAAACTGATACAAAGCACTGACCCTCTAACATCCAATGCTTGTCAATTAAGATGAGAAACGTGTGAGCTTCGTGAACGATGTAGTTCGTTTGAGCAGAAAAGTGACGGCCCTTACCTGAAACGAAGTCTTGCTTGTAGGAAGAGTCAGAGCCTGGGATTTAAATCCATTTCTGAAGTGAAACACACAGCATAGTTCTCATCCATTGATCACACTCTGCTTTAGAACAAGAAGCACGCTCTTGCTTTCTAGAATCTCTAAGACAGCAGGAAACGTGAGTTTGCTGAGACCAAAAGAACGGTGTTTCCTACACATACAGACCATATCTAGTCCAACTCTGCTTCTGAAACTGATACAAAGCACTCGTCCTCTAAAATCCAATGCTTGTCTGTTAAGATGAGAAACGTGTGAGCTTCGTGAACGATGTAGTTCATTTGCGCGGAAAAGTGACTGCCCTTACCTCAAATGAACTCTTGCCTGTAGGAAGACACAGAGTCTGGGATTTAACTCCATTTCTGAACGGAAACATACAGCATAGTTCTCATCCATGGTTCACACTCTGCTTTAGAGCGAGAAGCACACTCTTGCTTTCTAAAGTCTCTAAGACAGCAGGAAACGTGAGTGTGCTGAGAACAAAAGAATGGTGTTTCCTACACATACAGACCATATCTAGTCCAACTCTGCTTCTGAAAGTGATACAAAGCACTGACCATCTAACATCCAATGCTTGTCAGTTAAGATGAGAAACGTGTGAGCTTCGTGAACAATGTAGTTCGTTTGAGCAGAAAAGTGACTGCCCTTACCTGAAACGAAGTCTTGCTTGTAGGGAGACACAGAGCCTGGGATTTAAGTCCATTTCTGAAGGGAAACACACAGCATAGTTCTCATCCATGGATCATACTCTGCTTTAGAGCGAGAAGCACACTCTTGCTTACTAGAGACCCTAATACAGCAGGAAATCTGAGTGTGCTCAGAACAAAAGAACGGTGTTTCCTACACATATGGACTATATGTAGTTCAAATCTGCTTCTGAAACTGATACAAAGCACTGACCATCTAACATCCAATGCTTGTCAGTTAAGATGAGAAACGTGTGAGCTTCGTGAACAATGTAGTTCGTTTGAGCAGAAAAGTGACTGCCCTTACCTGAAACGAAGTCTTGCTTGTAGGAAGACACAGAGCATGGGATTTAACTCCATTTCTGAAGTGAAACACACAGCATAGTCTCATCCATGGATCACACTCTGTTTTAGAGCGAGAAGCACGCTCTTGCTTTCTACAGTCTCTAAGACTTCAGTAAACGTTAGTGTGCTGAGAACAAAAGAAGGGTGTTTCCTACACATACGGACTATATGTAGTCCAAATCTTCTTCTGAAACTGATACAATGCACTGGTGTTCTAACATCCAATGGTTGTCAGTTAAGATGAGAAACGTGTGAGCTTCGGGAACGATGTAGTTCCTTTGAGGAGAAAAGTGACTGCCCTTACCTGAAACGAAGTCTTGCTTGTAGGGAGACTCAGAGCATGGGATTTAACTCCATTTCTCAAGTGAAACACACAGCATTGTCTCATCCATTGATCACACTCTGCTTTAGAACAAGAAGCACGCTCTTGCTTTCTAGAGTCTCTAAGACTGCGAGAAACGTGAGTGTGCTGAGAAATAAAGAACGGTGTTTCCTACACATACGGACCATATCTAGTCCAACTCTGCTTCTGAAACTGATACAAAGCACTGGTGCTCTAACATCCAATGCTTGTCAGTTAAGATGAGAAACGTGTGAGCTTCGTGAACGGTGTAGTTCGTTTGAGCAGAAAAGTGACTGCCCTTACCTGAATTGAAGTCTTGATTGTAGGAAGACTCAGAGCCTGGGATTTAACTCCATTTCTGAAGTAAAACACACAGCAGTGTAATCATCCATTGGTCAAACTCTGCTTTAGAACAAGAAGCACGCTCTTGCTTTCTAGATTCTCTAAGACTTCAGGAAACGTGAGTGTGCTGAGAACAAAAGAACGGTGTTTCCTTCACATACAGACCATATCTAGTCCAACTCTGCTTCTGAGAGTGATACAAAGCACTGGTCCTCTAACATCCAATGCTTGTCAGTTAAGATGAGAAACGTGTGAGCTTTGTGAATGATGTAGTTCCTTTGAACTGAAAAGTGACTGCCCTTACCTGAAACGAAGTCTTGCTTGTAGTAAGACACAGAGCCTGGGATTTAAGTCCATTTCTGAAGGGAAACACACAGCATAGTTCTCATCCATGGATCAAACTCTGTTTTAGAGCGAGAAGCACACTCTTGCTTTCTAGAGTCTCTAATACAGCAGGAAATCTGAGGGTGCCCAGAACAAAAGAAGGATGTTTCCTACACATACGGACTATATGTAGTCCAAATCTTCTTCTGAAACTGATACAATGCACTGGTGTTCTAACATCCAATGGTTGTCAGTTAAGATGAGAAATGTGAGAGCTTCGTGAACGATGTAGTTCCTTTGAGGAGAAAAGTGACTGCCCTTACCTGAAACGAAGTCTTGCTTGTAGGGAGACTCAGAGCACGGGATTTAACTCCATTTCTCAAGTGAAACACACAGCATTGTCTCATCCATTGATCACACTCTGCTTTAGAACAAGAAGCACGCTCTTGCTTTCTAGAGTCTCTAAGACTGCGAGAAACGTGAGTGTGCTGAGAACAAAAGAACGGTGTTTCCTACACATACGGACCATATCTAGTCCAACTCTGCTTCTGAAACTGATACAAAGCACTGGTCCTCTAACATCCAATGCTTGTCAGTTAGGATGAGAAACGTGTGAGCTTCGTGAACGGTGTACTTCGTTTGAGCAGAAAAGTGACTGCCCTTACCTGAATTGAAGTCTTGCTTGTAGGAAGACTCAGAGCCTGGGATTTAACTCCATTTCTGAAGTAAAACACACAGCAGTGTAATCATCCATTGATCAAACTCTGCTTTAGAACAAGAAGCACGCTCTTGCTTTCTAGATTCTCTAAGACAGCAGGAAACGTGAGTGTGCTGAGAACAAAAGAACGGTGTTTCCTACACATACAGACCATATCTAGTCCAACTCTGCTTCTGAAACTGATACAAAGCACTGGTCCTCTAACATCTAATGCTTCTCAATTACGATGAGAAACGTGTGAGCTTTGAGAACGATGTAGTTCATTTGAGCAGAAAAGTGACTGCCCTTACCTGAAACGAAGTCTTGCTTGTAGGAAGACTCAGAGCCTGGGATTTAACTCCATTTCTGATGTGAAACACACAGCAGTGTTCTCATCCATGGATCACACTCTGCTTTAGAGCGAGAAGCATGCTCTTGCTTCCTAAAGTCTCTAAGACAGCAGCAAACGTGAGTGTGCTGAGAACAAATTAACGGTGTTTCCTACACATAGGGACCATATCTAGTCCAACTCTGCTTCTGAAACAGATACAAAGCACTGGTCCTCTAACATCCAATGCATGTCAGTTAAGATGAGAATCGTCTTAGCTTTGTGAAGGAGGTAGTTCGTTTGAGCAGAAAACTGACTGCCCTTACCTGAAACGAAGTCTTGCTTGTAGGAAGACTCAGAGCCTGGGATTTAACTCCATTTCTGAAGTGAAACACACAGCATAGTTCTCATCCATGGTTCCCACTCTGCTTTAGAGCGAGAAGCACGCTCTTGCTTTCTACAGTCTCTAAGACTTCAGGAAACGTGAGTGTGCTGAGAACAAAAGAACGGTGTTTCCTACAAATACAGACCATATCTAGTCCAATTCTGCTTCTGAGAGTGATACAAAGCACTAGTCCTCTAACATCCAATGCTTGTCAGTTAAGATGAGAAACGTGTGAGCTTTGTGAATGATGTAGTTCCTTTGAACTGAAAAGTGACTGCCCTTACCTGAAATGAAGTCTTGCTTGTAGTAAGACACAGACCCTGGGATTTAAGTCCATTTCTGAAGGGAAACACACAGCATAGTTCTCATCCATGGATCAAACTCTGCTTTAGAGCAAGAAGCACACTCTTGCTTTCTAGAATCTCTAATACAGCAGGAAATCTGAGGGTGCCCAGAACAAAAGAAGGGTGTTTCCTACACATACGGACTATATGTAGTCCAAATCTTCTTCTGAAACTGATACAATGCACTGGTGTTCTAACATCCAATGGTTGTCAGTTAAGATGAGAAACGTGTGAGCTTCGTGAATGTTGTAGTTCCTTTGAGCAGAAAAGTGACTGCCCTTACCTGAAACGAAGTCTTGCTTGTATGGAGACTCAGAGCATGGGTTTTAACTCCATTTCTCAAATGAAACACACAGCATTCTCTCATCCATTGATCACACTCTGCTTTAGAACAAGAAGCACGCTCTTGCTTTCTAGAGTCTCTAAGACTGCGGGAAACGTGAGTGTGCTGAGAACAAAAGAACGGTGTTTCCTACACATACGGACCATATCTAGTCCAACTCTGCTTCTGAAACTGATACAAAGCACTGGTCCTCTAACATCCAATGCTTGTCTGTTAAGATGAGAAACGTGTGAGCTCAGTGAACCATGTAGTTCGTTTGAGCTGAAAAGTGACTGCCCTCACCTCAAACGAAGTCTTGCTTGTAGGAAGACTCAGAGCATGGGATTTAACTCCATTTCTGATGTGAAACACACAGCAGTGTTCTCATCCATGGATCACACTCTGCTTTAGAGCGAGAAGCATGCTCTTGCTTCCTAAATTCTCTAAGACAGCAGGAAACGTGAGTGTGCTGAGAATAAAATAACGGTGTTTCCTACACATAGGGACCATATCTAGTCCAACTCTGCTTCTGAAACAGATACAAAGCACTGGTCCTCTAACATCCAATGCTTGTCAGTTAAGATGAGAAACCTGTGAGCTTCGTGAACCATGTAGTTCCTTTGAGCAGAAAAGTGACTTCCCTTACCTAAAACGAAGTCTTGCTTGTAGTAAGACACAGAGCCTAGGATTTAAGTCCATTTCTGAAGGGAAACACACAGCATAGTTCTCATCCATGGATCACACTCTGCTTTAGAGGGAGAAGCACACTCTTGCTATCTATATTCTCTAATACAGCAGGAAATCTGAGTGTGCCTAGAACAAAAGAACGGTGTTTCCTCCACATAAGGACAATATGTAATCCAAATCTTCTTCTGAAACTGATAGAATGCACTGGTCCTCTAACATCCAATGCTTGTCAGTTAAGATGAGAAACGTGTGAGCTTCGTGAAAGATGTAGTTCCTTTGAGCAGAAAAGTGACTGCCCTTACCTGAATTTAAGTCCTGCTTGTAGGAAGACTCAGTGCCTGGGATTTAACTCCATTTCTGAAGTAAAACACACAGCAGTGTAATCATCCATTGATCACACTCTGCTTTAGAACAAGAAGCACGCTCTTGCTTTCTAGAGTCTCTAAGACAGCAGGAAATGTTGGTGTGCTGAAAACAAAAGAACGGTGTTTCCTACAATTACGGACATTATATAGTCCAACTCTGCATCTGAAACTGATACAAAGCACTGGTACTCTAAAATCCAATGCTTGTCTGTTAAGATGAGAAACGTGTGAGCTTCGTGAACGATGTAGTTCGTTTGAGCTGAAAAGTGACTGCCCTTACCTGAAACGAAGTCTTGCCTGAAGGAAGACACAGAGTCTGGGATTTAACTCCATTTCTGAAGGGAAACATACAGCATAGTTCTCATCAATGGATCACACTCTGCTTTAGAGCAAGAAGCAAGCTCTTGCTTTCTAGAGTCTCTAATATAGCAGGAAATCTGAGTGTGCCCAGAAAAAAAGAACGGTGTTTCCTACACATACTGACTATATGTAGTCCAAATCTTCTTCTGAAACTGATACAATGCACTGGTCCTCTAACATCCAATGCTTGTCTGTTAAGATGAGAAACGTGTGAGCTCAGTGAAGGATGTAGTTCGTTTGAGCTGGAAAGTGACTGCCATAGCTGAAACGAAGTCTTGCTTGTAGGAAGACACAGAGCCTGGGATTTAACTCCATTTCTGAAGGGAAACACACAGCATAGTTCTCATCCATGGATCACACTCTGCTTTAGAGCGAGAAGCACGCTCTTGCTTTCTAAACTCTCTAAGCCAGCAGGAAACGTGAGTGTGCTGAGAACAAAAGAACGGTGTTTCCTACACATACGGACCATATCTAGTCCAACTCTGCTTCTGAAAGTGATACAAAGCACTGGTCCTCTAACATCCAATGCTTGTCAGTTAAGATGAGAAACGTGTGAGCTTAGTGAATGATGTAGTTCCTTTGAACTGAAAAGTGACTGCACTTACCTGAAATGAAGTCTTGCTTGTAGTAAGACACAGAGCCTGGGATTTAAGTCCATTTCTGAAGGGAAACACACAGCATAGTTCTCATCCATGGATCACACTCTGCTTTAGAGGGAGAAGCACACTCTTGCTTTCTAGATTCTCTAATACAGCAGGAAATCTGAGTGTGTCCAGAAAAAAAGAAGGGTGTTTCCTACACATATGGACCATATGTAGTCCAAATCTGCTTCTGAAACTGATACAAAGCACTGATCATTTTACATCCAATGCTTGTCAGTTAAGATGAGAAACGTGTGAGCTTCGTGAACGGTGTATTTCGCTTGAGCAGAAAAGTGACTGCCCTTACCTGAATTGAAGTCTTGCTTGTAGGAAGACTCAGAGCCTGGGATTTAACTCCATTTCTGAAGTAAAACACACAGCAGTGTAATCATCCATTGATCAAACTCTGCTTTAGAACAAGAAGCACGCTCTTGCTTTCTAGATTCTCTAAGACAGCAGGAAACGTGAGTGTGCTGAGAACAAAAGAATGGTGTTTCCTACACATATGGACCATATAGTCCAAATCTGCTTCTGAAACTGATACAAAGCACTGAACCTCTAACATCCAATGCTTGTCAGTTAAGATGAGAAACGTGTGAGCTTCGTGAACGATGTAGTTCGTTTGAGCAGAAAACTGACTGCCCTTAACTGAAACGAAGTCTTGCTTGTAGGAAGACTCAGAGCCTGGGATTTAACTCCATTTCTGAAGTGAAACACACAGCAGTGTTCTCATCCATTGATCACAATATGCGTTTGAACAAGAAGCATGCTCTTCTTTCTAGAGTCTCTAAGACAGCAGGAAATGTGAGTTTGCTGGAAACAAAAGAATGGTGTTTCATACACATACGGACCATATCTAGTCGAACTCTGCTTCTGAAACTGATACAAAGCACTGGTCCTCTAACATCCAATGCTTGTCAGTTAAGATGAGAAACGTGTGAGCTTCGTGAACAATGTAGTTCGTTTGAACAGAAAAGTGACTGCCCTTACCTGAATTGAAGTCTTGCTTGTAGGAAGACTCAGAGCCTGGGATTTAACTCCATTTCTGAAGTAAAACACACAGCAGTGTAATCATCCATTGATCACACTCTGCTTTAGAACAAGAAGCACGCTCTTGCTTTCTAGAGTCTCTAAGACAGCAGGAAATGTTGGTGTGCTGAGAACAAAAGAACGGTGTTTCCTACAATTACGGACAATATATAGTCCAACTCTGCATCTGAAACTGATACAAAGCACTGGTACTCTAAAATCCAATGCTTGTCTGTTAAGATGAGAAACGTGTGAGGTCCGTGAACGATATAGTTCGTATGAGCTGAAAAGTGACTGCCCTTACCTGAAACGAAGTCTTGCTTGTAGGAAGACACAGAGCCTGGTATTTAACTCCTTTTCTGAAGGGAAACACACAGCATAGTTCTCATCCATGGTTCCCACTCTGCTTTAGAGCGAGAAGCACGCTCTTGCTTTCTACAGTCTCTAAGAATTCAGGAAACGTTAGTGTGCTGAGAACAAAAGAATGGTGTTTCCTACACATATGGACCATATGTAGTCCAAATCTGCTTCTGAAACTGATACAAAGCACTGGTCCTCTAACAACCAATGGTTGTCATTTAAGATGAGAAACGTGTGAGCTTCGTGAACGATGTAGTTCCTTTGAACAGAAAAACGGCAGCCCTTACCTGAAACGAAGTCTTGCTTGTAGTGAGACACAGAGCCTGGGATTTAAGTCCATTTCTGAAGGGAAACACACAGCATAGTTCTCATCCATGGATCACACTCTGTTTTAGAGCGAGAAGCACGCTCTTGCTTTCTAGAGTCTCTAAGACAGCAGGAAACGTGAGTGTGCCCAGAATAAAGATCGGTGTTTCCTACACACATGGACCATATGTCGACCAAATCTGCTTCTGAAACTGATACAAAGCACTGACCATCTAACATCCAATGCTTGTCAGTTAAGATGAGAAACGTGTGAGCTTCGTGAACGATGTAGTTCGTTTGAGCAGAAAAGTGACTGCCCTTACCTGAAACGAAGTCTTGCTTGTAGGAAGACTCAGAGCCTGGGATTTAACTCCATTTCTGAAGTTAAACACACAGCATAGTTCTCATCCATGGATCACACTCTGCTTTAGAGCGAGAAGCACGCTCTTGCTTTCTAAACTCTCTAAGCCAGCAGGAAACGTGAGTGTGCTGAGAACAAAAGAACGGTGTTTCCTACACATACGGACCATATCTAGTCCAACTCTGCTTCTGAAAGTGATACAAAGCACTGGTCCTCTAACATCCAATGCTTGTCAGTTAAGATGAGAAACGTGTGAGCTTAGTGAATGATGTAGTTCCTTTGAACTGAAAAGTGACTGCACTTACCTGAAATGAAGTCTTGCTTGTAGTAAGACACAGAGCCTGGGATTTAAGTCCATTTCTGAAGGGAAACACACAGCATAGTTCTCATCCATGGATCACACTCTGCTTTAGAAGGAGAAGCACACTCTTGCTTTCTGGATTCTCTAATACAGCAGGAAATCTGAGTGTTTCCAGAAAAAAAGAAGGGTGTTTCCTACACATATGGACCATATGTAGTCCAAATCTGCTTCTGAAACTGATACAAAGCACTGATCATTTTACATCCAATGCTTGTCAGTTAAGATGAGAAACGTGTGAGCTTCTTTAACGGTGTATTTCGTTTGAGCAGAAAAGTGACTGCCCTTACCTGAATTGAAGTCTTGCTTGTAGGAAGACTCAGAGCCTGGGATTTAACTCCATTTCTGAAGTAAAACACACAGCAGTGTAATCATCCATTGATCAAACTCTGCTTTAGAACAAGAAGCACGCTCTTGCTTTCTAGATTCTCTAAGACAGCAGGAAACGTGAGTGTGCTGAGAACAAAAGAATGGTGTTTCCTACACATATGGACCATATAGTCCAAATCTGCTTCTGAAACTGATACAAAGCACTGAACCTCTAACATCCAATGCTTGTCAGTTAAGATGAGAAACGTGTGAGCTTCGTGAACGATGTAGTTCGTTTGAGCAGAAAACTGACTGCCCTTACCTGAAACGAATTCTTCCTTGTAGGAAGACTCAGAGCCTGGGATTTAACTCCATTTCTGAAGTGAAACACTCAGCAGTGTTCTCATCCATTGATCACAATATGCGTTTGAACAAGAAGCATGCTCTTCTTTCTAGAGTCTCTAAGACAGCAGGAAACGTGAGTTTGCTGAGAACAAAAGAATGGTGTTTCATACACATACGGACCATATCTAGTCGAACTCTGCTTCTGAAACTGATACAAAGCACTGGTCCTCTAACATCCAATGCTTGTCTGTTAAGATGAGAAACGTGTGAGGTCCATGAACGATATAGTTCGTATGAGCTGAAAAGTGACTGCCCTTACCTGAAACGAAGTCTTGCTTGTAGGAAGACACAGAGCCTGGTATTTAACTCCTTTTCTGAAGGGAAACACACAGCATAGTTCTCATCCATGGTTCCCACTCTGCTTTAGAGCGAGAAGCACGCTCTTGCTTTCTACAGTCTCTAAGACTTCAGGAAACGTTAGTGTGCTGAGAACAAAAGAACGGTGTTTCCTACACATATGGACCATATGTAGTCCAAATCTGCTTCTGAAACTGATACTAAGCACTGGTCCTCTAACAACCAATGGTTGTCATTTAAGATGAGAAACGTGTGAGCTTCGTGAACGATGTAGTTCGTTTGAACAGAAAAATGGCTGCCCTTACCTGAAACGAAGTCTTGCTTGTAGGGAGACACAGAGCATGGGATTTAACTCCATTTCTGATGTGAAATACACAGCATAGTCTCATCCATGGATCACACTATGTTTTAGAGCGAGAAGCACGCTCTTGCTTTCTAGAGTCTCTAAGACAGCAGGAAACGTGAGTGTGCCCAGAACAAAAGATCGGTGTTTCCTACACATATGGACCATATGTAGACCAAATCTGCTTCTGAAACTGATACAAAGCACTGACCCTCTAACATCCAATGCTTGTCAGTTAAGATGAGAAACCTGTGAGCTTCGTGAACGATGTAGTTCGTTTGAGCAGAAAACTGACTGCCCTTACCTGAAACGAGGTCTTGCTTGTAGGAAGACTCAGAGCCTGGGATTTAACTCCATTTCTGAAGTGAAACACACAGCAGTGTTCTCATCCATTGATCACAATATGCGTTTGAACAAGAAGCATGCTCTTCTTTCTAGAGTCTCTAAGACAGCAGGAAACGTGAGTTTGCTGAGAACAAACGAACGGTGTTTCATACACATACGGACCATATCTAGTCGAACTCTGCTTCTGAAACTGATACAAAGCTCTGGTCCTCTAACATCCAATGCTTGTCTGTTAAGATGAGAAACGTGTGAGCTCCGTGAACGATGTAGTTCGTTTGAGCTGAAAAGTGACTGCCCTTACCTGAAACGAAGTCTTGCTTGTAGGAAGACACAGAGCCTGGGATTTAACTCCTTTTCTGAAGGGAAACACACAGCATAGTTCTCATCCATGGTTCCCACTCTGCTTTAGAGCGAGAAGCACGCTCTTGCTTTCTACAGTCTCTAAGACTTCAGGAAACGTGAGTGTGCTGAGAACAAAAGAACGGTGTTTCCTACACATACAGACCATATCTAGTCCAACTCTGCTTCTGAGAGTGATTCAAAGCACTGGTCCTCTAACATCCAATGCTTGTCAGTTAAGATGAGAAACGTGTGAGGTCCGTGAACGATATAGTTCGTTTGAGCAGAAAAGTGACTGCCCTTACCTGAAACGAAGTCTTGCTTGTAGGAAGACACAGAGCCTGGGATTTAACTCCTTTTCTGAAGGGAAACATACAGCATAGTTCTCATCCATGGTTCCCACTCTGCTTTAGAACGAGAAGCACGCTCTTGCTTTCTACAGTCTCTAAGACTTCAGGAAACGTTAGTGTGCTGAGAACAAAAGAACGGTGTTTCCTACACATATGGACCATATGTAGTCCAAATGTGCTTCTGAAACTGATACAAAGCACTGGTCCTCTAACATCCAATGGTTGTCATTTAAGATGAGAAACGTGTGAGATTCGTGAATGATGTAGTTCGTTTGAACAGAAAAATGGCTGCCCTTACCTGAAACGAAGTCTTGCTTGTAGGAAGACTCAGAGCCTGGGATTTAACTCCATTTCTGAAGTGAAACACACAGCAGTGTTCTCATCCATTGAACACACTCTGCGTTTGAACAAGAAGCATGCTCTTCTTTCTAGAGTCTCTAAGACAGCAGGAAACGTGAGTTTGCTGAGAACAAAATAACGGTGTTTCATACACATACGGACTATATCTAGTCGAACTCTGCTTCTGAAACTGATACAAAGCACTGGTCCTCTAACATCCAATGCTTGTCTGTTAAGATGAGAAACGTGTGAGCTCCGTGAATGATGTAGTTCGTTTGAGCTGAAAAGTGACTGCCATTACCTGAAACGAAGTCTTGCTTGTAGGAAGACACAGAGCCTGGGATTTAACTCCTTTTCTGAAGGGAAACACACAGCATAGTTCTCATCCATGGATCAAACTCTGCTTTAGAGCGAGAAGCACACTCTTGCTTTCTAGAGTCTCTAATACAGCAGGAAATCTGAGGGTGCCCAGAACAAAAGAAGGGTGTTTCCTACACATACAGACTATATGTAGTCAAAATCTTCTTCTGAAACTGATACAATGCACTGGTGTTCTAACATCCAATGGTTGTCAGTTAAGATGAGAAACGTGTGAGCTTCGTGAATGTTGTAGTTCCTTTGAGCAGAAAAGTGACTGCCCTTACCTGAAACGAAGTCTTGCTTGTAGGGAGACTCAGAGCATGGGATTTAACTCCATTTCTCAAGTGAAACACACAGCATTGTCTCATCCATAGATCACACTCTGATTTAGAACAAGAAGCACGCTCTTGCTTTCTAGAGTCTCTAAGACTGCGGGAAACGTGAGTGTGCTGAGAACAAAAGAACGGTGTTTCCTACACATACGGACCATATCTAGTCCAACTCTGCTTCTGAAACTGATACAAAGCACTGGTCCTCTAACATCCAATGCTTGTCTGTTAAGATGAGAAACGTGTGAGCTCAGTGAACCATGTAGTTCGTTTGAGCAGAAAAGTGACTGCCCTCACCTCAAACGAAGTCTTGCTTGTAGGAAGACTCAGAGCATGGGATTTAACTCCATTTCTGATGTGAAACACACAGCAGTGTTCTCATCCAGGGATCACACTCTGCTTTAGAGCGAGAAGCATGCTCTTGCTTCCTAAAGTCTATAAGACAGCAGGAAACGTGAGTGTGCTGAGAACAAAATAACGGTGTTTCCTACACATAGGGACCATATCTAGTCCAACTCTGCTTCTGAAACAGATACAAAGCACTGGTCCTCTAACATCCAATACTTGTCAGTTAAGATGAGAAACGTGTGAGCTCCGTGAACGATGTAGTTCGTTTGAGCTGAAAAGTGACTGCCCTTACCTGAAACGAAGTCTTGCTTGTAGGAAGACACAGAGCCTGGGATTTAACTCCTTTTCTGAAGGGAAACACACAGCATAGTTCTCATCCATGGTTCCCACTCTGCTCTAGAGCGAGAAGCACGCTCTTGCTTTCTACAGTCTCTAAGACTTCAGGAAACGTGAGTGTGCTGAGAACAAAAGAACGGTGTTTCCTACACATACAGACCATATCTAGTCCAACTCTGCTTCTGAGAGTGATACAAAGCACTGGTCCTCTAACATCCAATGCTTGTCAGTTAAGATGAGAAACGTGAGAGCTTTGTGAATGATGTAGTTCCTTTGAACTGAAAAGTGACTGCCCTTACCTGAAACTAAGTCTTGCTTGTAGTAAGACACAGAGCCTGGGATTTAAGTCCATTTCTGAAGGGAAACACACAGCATAGTTCTCATCCATGGATCACACTCTGCTTTCTAGAGTCTCTAATGCAGCAGGAAATCTGAGTGTGCCCAGAACAAAAGAAGGGGGTTTCCTACACATACGGACTACATGTAGTCCAAATCTTCTTCTGAAACTGATACAATGCACTGGTGTTCTAACATCCAATGGTTGTCAGTTAAGATGAGAAACGTGTGAGCTTCGTGAACGATGTAGTTCCTTTGAGGAGAAAAGTGACTGCCCTTACCTGAAACGAAGTCTTGCTTGTAGGGAGATTCAGATCATGGGATTTAACTCCATTTCTCAAGTGAAACACACAGCATTGTCTCATCCATTGATCACACTCTGCTTTAGAACAAGAAGCACGCTCTTGCTTTCTAGAGTCTCTAAGACTGCGAGAAACGTGAGTGTGCTGAGAACAAAAGAACGGTGTTTCCTACACATACGGACCATATCTAGTCCAACTCTGCTTCTGAAACTGATACAAAGCACTGGTCCTCTAACATCCAATGCTTGTCAGTTAAGATGAGAAACGTGTGAGCTTCGTGAACGGTGTAGTTCGTTTGAGCAGAAAAGTGACTGCCCTTACCTGAATTGAAGTCTTGCTTGTAGGAAGACTCAGAGCCTGGGATTTAACTCCATATCTGAAGTAAAACACACAGCAGTGTAATCATCCATTGATCAAACTCTGCTTTAGAACAAGAAGCACGCTCTTGCTTTCTAGATTCTCTAAGACAGCAGGAAACGTGAGTGTGCTGAGAACAAAAGAACGGTGTTTCCTACACATACGGACCATATCCAGTCCAACTCTGCTTCTGAAACTGATACAAAGCACTGGTCCTCTAACATCCAATGCTTCTCAATTACGATGAGAAACGTGTGAGCTTTGAGAACGATGTAGTTCGTTTGAGCAGAAAAGTGACTGCCCTTACCTGAAACGAAGTCTTGCTTGTAGGAAGACTCAGAGCCTGGGATTTAACTCCATTTCTCAAGTGAAACACACAGCATTGTCTCATCCATTGATCACACTCTGCTTAAGAACAAGAAGCACGCTCTTGCTTTCTAGAGTCTCTAAGTCTGCGAGAAACGTGAGTGTGCTGAGAACAAAAGAACGGTGTTTCCTACACATACGGACCATATCTAGTCCAACTCTGCTTCTGAAACTGATACAAAGCACTGGTCCTCTAACATCCAATGCTTGTCAGTTAAGATGAGAAACGTGTGAGCTTCGTGAACGGTGTAGTTCGTTTGAGCAGAAAAGTGACTGCCCTTACCTGAATTGAAGTCTTGCTTGTAGGAAGACTCAGAGCCTGGGATTTAACTCCATTGCTTATGTGAAACACACAGCAGTGTTCTCATCCATGGATCACACTCTGCTTTAGAGCGAGAAGCATGCTCTTGCTTCCTAAAGTCTCTAAGACAGCAGGAAAGGTGAGTGTGCTGAGAACAAAAGATCGGTGTTTCCTACACATATGGACCATATGTAGACCAAATCTGCTTCTGAAACTGATACATACCACTGACCCTCTAACATCCAATGCTTGTCAGTTAAGATGAGAAACGTGTGAGCTTCGTGAACGATGTAGTTCGTTTGAGCAGAAAACTGACTGCCCTTACCTGAAACAAAGTCTTGCTTGTAGGAAGACTCAGAGCCTGGGATTTAACTCCATTTCTGAAGTGAAACACACAGCAGTGTTCTCATCCATTGATCACAATATGCGTTTGAACAAGAAGCATGCTCTTCTTTCTAGAGTCTCTAAGACAGCAGGAAACGTGAGTTTGCTGAGAACAAAAGAACGGTGTTTCATACACATACGGACCATATCTAGTCGAACTCTGCTTCTGAAACTGATACAAAGCACTGGTCCTCTAACATCCAATGCTTGTCTGTTAAGATGAGAAACGTGTGAGCTCCGTGAACGATGTAGTTCGTTTGAGCTGAAAAGTGACTGCCCTTACCTGAAACGAAGTCTTGCTTGTAGGAAGACACAGAGCGTGGGATTTAACTCCTTTTCTGAAGGGAAACACACAGCATAGTTTTCATCCATGGTTCCCACTCTGCTTTAGAGCGAGAAGCACGCTCTTGCTTTCTACAGTCTCTAAGACTTCAGGAAACGTGAGTGTGCTGAGAACAAAAGAACGGTGTTTCCTACACATACAGACCATATCTAGTCCAACTCTGCTTCTGAGAGTGATACAAAGCACTGGTCCTCTAACATCCAATGCTTGTCAGTTAAGATGAGAAACGTGTGAGCTTTGTGAATGATGTAGTTCCTTTGAACTGAAAAGTGACTGCCCTTACCTGAAACGAAGTCTTGCTTGTAGTAAGACACAGAGCCTGGGATTTAAGTCCATTTCTGAAGGGAAACACACAGCATAGTTCTCATCCATGGATCAAACTCTGCTTTAGAGCGAGATGCACACTCTTGCTTTCTAGAGTCTCTAATACAGCAGGAAATCTGAGGGTGCCCAGAACAAAAGAAGGGTGTTTCCTACACATACGGACCATATCTAGTCCAACTCTGCTTCTGAAACTGATACAAAGCACTGGTCCTCTAACATCCAATGCTTGTCAGTTAAGATGAGAAACGTGTGAGCTTCGTGAACGGTGTAGTTCGTTTGAGCAGAAAAGTGACTGCCCTTACCTGAATTGAAGTCTTGCTTGTAGGAAGACTCAGAGCCTGGGATTTAACTCCATATCTGAAGTAAAACACACAGCAGTGTAATCATCCATTGATCAAACTCTGCTTTAGAACAAGAAGCACGCTCTTGCTTTCTAGATTCTCTAAGACAGCAGGAAACGTGAGTGTGCTGAGAACAAAAGAACGGTGTTTCCTACACATACGGACCATATCTAGTCCAACTCTGCTTCTGAAACTGATACAAAGCACTGGTCCTCTAACATCCAATGCTTCTCAATTACGATGAGAAACGTGTGAGCTTTGAGAACGATGTAGTTCGTTTGAGTAGAAAAGTGACTGCCCTTACCTGAAACGAAGTCTTGCTTGTAGGAAGACTCAGAGCCTGGGATTTAACTCCATTTCTGATGTGAAACACACAGCAGTGTTCTCATCCATGGATCACACTCTGCTTTAGAGCGAGAAGCATGCTCTTGCTTCCTAAAGTCTCTAAGACAGCAGGAAACGTGAGTGTGCCCAGAACAAAAGATCGGTGTTTCCTACACATATGGACCATATGTAGACCAAATCTGCTTCTGAAACTGATACAAAGCACTGACCCTCTAACATCCAATGCTTGTCAGTTAAGATGAGAAAGTGTGAGCTTCGTGAATGATGTAGTTCGTTTGAGCAGAAAACTGACTGCCCTTACCTGAATTGAAGTCTTGCTTGTAGGAAGACTCAGAGCCTGGGATTTAACTCCATTTCTGAAGTGAAACACACAGCAGTGTTCTCATCCATTGATCACAATATGCGTTTGAACAAGAAGCATGCTCTTCTTTCTAGAGTCTCTAAGACAGCAGGAAACGTGAGTTTGCTGAGAACAAAAGAATGGTGTTTCATACACATACGGACCATATCTAGTCGAACTCTGCTTCTGAAACTGATACAAAGCACTGGTCCTCTAACATCCAATGCTTGTCTGTTAAGATGAGAAACGTGTGAGCTCCGTGAACGATGTAGTTCGTTTGAGCTAAAAAGTGACTGCCCTTACCTGAAACGAAGTCTTGCTTGTAGTAAGACACAGAGCCTGGGATTTAACTCCTTTTCTGAAGGGAAACACACAGCATAGTTCTCATCCATGGATCAAACTCTGCTTTAGAGCGAGAAGCACACTCTTGCTTTCTAGAGTCTCTAATACAGCAGGAAATCTGAGGGTGCCCAAAATAAAAGAAGGGTGTTTCCTACACATACGGACTATATGTAGTCCAAATCTTCTTCTGAAACTGATACAATGCACTGGTGTTCTAACATCCAATGGTTGTCAGTTAAGATGAGAAACGTGTGAGCTTCGTGAATGTTGAAGTTCCTTTGAGCAGAAAAGTGACTGCCCTTACCTGAAACGAAGTCTTGCTTGTATGGAGACTCAGAGCATGGGATTTAACTCCATTTCTCAAGTGAAACACACAGCATTCTCTCATCCATTGATCACACTCTGCTTTAGAACAAGAAGCACGCTCTTGCTTTCTAGAGTCTCTAAGACTGCGGGAAACGTGAGTGTGCTGAGAACAAAAGAACGGTGTTTCCTACACATACGGACCATATCTAGTCCAACTCTGCTTCTGAAACTGATACAAAGCACTGGTCCTCTAACATCCAATGCTTGTCTGTTAAGATGAGAAACGTGTGAGCTCAGTGAACCATGTAGTTCGTTTGAGCTGAAAAGTGACTGCCCTCACCTCAAACGAAGTCTTGCTTGTAGGAAGACACAGAGCATGGGATTTAACTCCATTTCTGAAGTGAAACACACAGCATAGTCTCATCCATGGATCACACTCTGTTTTAGAGCGAGAAGCACGCTCTTGCTTTCTAGAGTGTCTAAGACAGCAGGAAACGTGAGTGTGCCCAGAACAAAAGATCGGAGTTTCCTACACATATGGACCATATGTAGACCAAATCTGCTTCTGAAACTGATACAAAGCACTGACCCTCTAACATCCAATGCTTGTCAGTTAAGATGAGAAACGTGTGAGCTTCGTGAATGATGTAGTTCGTTTGAACAGACAACTGACTGCCCTTACCTGAAACAATGTCTTGCTTGTAGGAAGACTCAGAGCCTGGGATTTAACTCCATTTCTGAAGTGAAACACACAGCAGTGTTCTCATCCATTGATCACAATATGCGTTTGAACAAGAAGCATGCTCTTCTTTCTAGAGTCTCTAAGACAGCAGGAAACGTGAGTTTGCTGAGAACAAACGAACGGTGTTTCATACACATACGGACCATATCTAGTCGAACTCTGCTTCTGAAACAGATACAAAGCACTGGTCCTCTAACATCCAATGCTTGTCTGTTAAGATGAGAAACGTGTGAGCTTCGTGAACGATGTAGTTCCTTTGAGGAGAAAAGTGACTGCCCTTACCTGAAACGAAGTCTTGCTTGTAGGGAGACTCAGAGCATGGGATTTAACTCCATTTCTCAAGGGAAACACACTGCATTGTCTCATCCATTGATCACACTCTGCTTTAGAACAAGAAGCACGCTCTTGCTTTCTAGAGTCTCTAAGACTGCGAGAAACGTGAGTGTGCTGAGAACAAAAGAACGGTGTTTCCTACACAAACGGACCATATCTAGTCCAACTCTGCTTCTAAAACTGATACAAAGCACTGGTCCTCTAACATCCAATGCTTGTCAGTTAAGATGAGAAAGGTGTGAGCTTCGTGAATGGTGTAGTTCGTTTGAGCAGAAAAGTGACTGCCCTTACCTGAATTGAAGTCTTGCTTGTAGGAAGACTCAGAGCCTGGGATTTAACTCCATTTCTGAAGTAAAACACAGCAGTGTAATCATCCATTGATCAAACTCTGCTTTAGAACAAGAAGCACGCTCTTGCTTTCTAGATTCTCTAAGACAGCAGGAAACGTGAGTGTGCTGAGAACAAAAGAACGGTGTTTCCTACACATACGGACCATATCTAGTCCAACTCTGCTTCTGAAACTGATACAAAGCACTGGTCCTCTAACATCCAATGCTTCTCAATTACGATGAGAAACGTGTGAGCTTTGAGAACGATGTAGTTCGTTTGAGCAGAAAAGTGACTGCCCTTACCTGAAACGAAGTCTTGCTTGTAGGAAGACTCAGAGCCTGGGATTTAACTCCATTTCTGATGTGAAACACACAGCAGTGTTCTCATCCATGGATCACACTCTGCTTTAGAGCGAGAAGCATGCTCTTGCTTCCTAAATTCTCTAAGACAGCAGGAAACGTGAGTGTGCTGAGAACAAAATAACGGTGTTTCCTACACATAGGGACCATATCTAGTCCAACTCTGCTTCTGAAACAGATACAAAGCACTGGTCCTCTAACATCCAATGCTTGTCAGTTAAGATGAGAATCATGTGAGCTTCGTGAATGATGTAGTTCGTTTGAACAGAAAACTGGCTGCCCTTACCTGAAACGAAGTCTTGCTTGTAGGAAGACTCAGAGCCTGGGATTTAACTCCATTTCTGAAGTAAAACAAACAGCAGTGTAATCATCCATTGATCAAACTCTGCTTTAGAACAAGAAGCACGCTCTTGCTTTCTAGATTCTCTAAGACAGCAGGAAACATGAGTGTGCTGAGAACAAAAGAACGGAGTTTCCTACACATACGGACCATATCCAGTCCAACTCTGCTTCTGAAACTGATACAAAGCACTGGTCCTCTAACATCCAATGCTTCTCAATTACGATGAGAAACGTGTGAGCTTTGAGAACGATGTAGTTCGTTTGAGCAGAAAAGTGACTGCCCTTACCTGAAACGAAGTCTTGCTTGTAGGGAGACTCAGAGCATGGGATTTAACTCCATTTCTCAAGTGAAACACACAGCATTCTCTCATCCATTGATCACACTCTGCTTTAGAACAAGAAGCACGCTCTTGCTTTCTAGAGTCTCTAAGACTGCGGGAAACGTGAGTGTGCTGAGAACAAAAGAACGGTGTTTCCTACACATACGGACCGTACCTAGTACAACTCTGCTTCTGAAACTGATACAAAGCACTGGTCCTCTAACATCCAATGCTTGTCTGTTAAGATGAGAAACGTGTGAGCTCAGTGAACCATGTAGTTCGTTTGAGCTGAAAAGTGACTGCCCTCACCTCAAATGAAGCCTTGCTTGTAGGAAGACTCAGAGCATGGGATTTAACTCCATTTCTGAAGTGAAACACACAGCATAGTCTCATCCATGGATCACACTCTGTTTTAGAGCGAGACGCACGCTCTTGCTTTCTAGAGTCTCTAAGACAGCAGGAAACATGAGTGTGCCCAGAACAAAAGATCGGTGTTTCCTACACATATGGACCATATGTAGACCAAATCTGCTTCTGAAACTGATACAAAGCACTGACCCTCTAACATCCAATGCTTGTCAGTTAAGATGAGAAACGTGTGAGCTTCGTGAATGATGTAGTTCGTTTGAACAGACAACTGACTGCCCTTACCTGAAACAATGTCTTGCTTGTAGGAAGACTCAGAGCCTGGGATTTAACTCCATTTCTGAAGTGAAACACACAGCAGTGTTCTCATCCATTGATCACAATATGCGTTTGAACAAGAAGCATGCTCTTCTTTCTAGAGTCTCTAAGACAGCAGGAAACGTGAGTTTGCTGAGAACAAACGAACGGTGTTTCATACACATACGGACCATATCTAGTCGAACTCTGCTTCTGAAACAGATACAAAGCACTGGTCCTCTAACATCCAATGCTTGTCTGTTAAGATGAGAAACGTGTGAGCTTCGTGAACGATGTAGTTCCTTTGAGGAGAAAAGTGACTGCCCTTACCTGAAACGAAGTCTTGCTTGTAGGGAGACTCAGAGCATGGGATTTAACTCCATTTCTCAAGGGAAACACACTGCATTGTCTCATCCATTGATCACACTCTGCTTTAGAACAAGAAGCACGCTCTTGCTTTCTAGAGTCTCTAAGACTGCGAGAAACGTGAGTGTGCTGAGAACAAAAGAACGGTGTTTCCTACACAAACGGACCATATCTAGTCCAACTCTGCTTCTAAAACTGATACAAAGCACTGGTCCTCTAACATCCAATGCTTGTCAGTTAAGATGAGAAAGGTGTGAGCTTCGTGAATGGTGTAGTTCGTTTGAGCAGAAAAGTGACTGCCCTTACCTGAATTGAAGTCTTGCTTGTAGGAAGACTCAGAGCCTGGGATTTAACTCCATTTCTGAAGTAAAACACAGCAGTGTAATCATCCATTGATCAAACTCTGCTTTAGAACAAGAAGCACGCTCTTGCTTTCTAGATTCTCTAAGACAGCAGGAAACGTGAGTGTGCTGAGAACAAAAGAACGGTGTTTCCTACACATACGGACCATATCTAGTCCAACTCTGCTTCTGAAACTGATACAAAGCACTGGTCCTCTAACATCCAATGCTTCTCAATTACGATGAGAAACGTGTGAGCTTTGAGAACGATGTAGTTCGTTTGAGCAGAAAAGTGACTGCCCTTACCTGAAACGAAGTCTTGCTTGTAGGAAGACTCAGAGCCTGGGATTTAACTCCATTTCTGATGTGAAACACACAGCAGTGTTCTCATCCATGGATCACACTCTGCTTTAGAGCGAGAAGCATGCTCTTGCTTCCTAAATTCTCTAAGACAGCAGGAAACGTGAGTGTGCTGAGAACAAAATAACGGTGTTTCCTACACATAGGGACCATATCTAGTCCAACTCTGCTTCTGAAACAGATACAAAGCACTGGTCCTCTAACATCCAATGCTTGTCAGTTAAGATGAGAATCATGTGAGCTTCGTGAATGATGTAGTTCGTTTGAACAGAAAACTGGCTGCCCTTACCTGAAACGAAGTCTTGCTTGTAGGAAGACTCAGAGCCTGGGATTTAACTCCATTTCTGAAGTAAAACAAACAGCAGTGTAATCATCCATTGATCAAACTCTGCTTTAGAACAAGAAGCACGCTCTTGCTTTCTAGATTCTCTAAGACAGCAGGAAACATGAGTGTGCTGAGAACAAAAGAACGGAGTTTCCTACACATACGGACCATATCCAGTCCAACTCTGCTTCTGAAACTGATACAAAGCACTGGTCCTCTAACATCCAATGCTTCTCAATTACGATGAGAAACGTGTGAGCTTTGAGAACGATGTAGTTCGTTTGAGCAGAAAAGTGACTGCCCTTACCTGAAACGAAGTCTTGCTTGTAGGGAGACTCAGAGCATGGGATTTAACTCCATTTCTCAAGTGAAACACACAGCATTCTCTCATCCATTGATCACACTCTGCTTTAGAACAAGAAGCACGCTCTTGCTTTCTAGAGTCTCTAAGACTGCGGGAAACGTGAGTGTGCTGAGAACAAAAGAACGGTGTTTCCTACACATACGGACCGTACCTAGTACAACTCTGCTTCTGAAACTGATACAAAGCACTGGTCCTCTAACATCCAATGCTTGTCTGTTAAGATGAGAAACGTGTGAGCTCAGTGAACCATGTAGTTCGTTTGAGCTGAAAAGTGACTGCCCTCACCTCAAATGAAGCCTTGCTTGTAGGAAGACTCAGAGCATGGGATTTAACTCCATTTCTGAAGTGAAACACACAGCATAGTCTCATCCATGGATCACACTCTGTTTTAGAGCGAGACGCACGCTCTTGCTTTCTAGAGTCTCTAAGACAGCAGGAAACATGAGTGTGCCCAGAACAAAAGATCGGTGTTTCCTACACATATGGACCATATGTAGACCAAATCTGCTTCTGAAACTGATACAAAGCACTGACCCTCTAACATCCAATGCTTGTCAGTTAAGATGAGAAACGTGTGAGCTTCGTGAATGATGTAGTTCGTTTGAGCAGAAAACTGACTGCCCTTACCTGAAACGAAGTCTTGTTTGTAGGAAGACTCAGAGCCTGGGATTTAACTCCATTTCTGAAGTGAAACACACAGCAGTGTTCTCATCCATTGATCACAATATGCGTTTGAACAAGAAGCATGCTCTTCTTTCTAGAGTCTCTAAGACAGCAGGAAACGTGAGTTTGCTGAGAACAAAAGAACAGTGTTTCATACACATACGGACCATATCTAGTCGAACTCTGCTTCTGAAACTGATACAAAGCACTGGTCCTCTAACATCCAATGCTTGTCTGTTAAGATGAGAAACGTGTGAGCTCCGTGAACAATGTAGTTCGTTTGAGCTGAAAAGTGACTGCCCTTACCTGAAACGAAGTCTTGCTTGTAGGAAGACACAGAGCCTGGGATTTAACTCCTTTTCTGAAGGGAAACACACAGCATAGTTCTCATCCATGGTTCCCACTCTGCTTTAGAGCGAGAAGCACGCTCTTGCTTTCTACAGTCTCTAAGACTTCAGGAAACGTGAGTGTGCTGAGAACAAAAGAACGGTGTTTCCTACACATACAGACCATATCTAGTCCAACTCTGCTTCTGAGAGTGATACAAAGCACTGGTCCTCTAACATCCAATGCTTGTCAGTTAAGATGAGAAACGTGTGAGCTTCGTGAACGGTGTAGTTCGTTTGAGCAGAAAAGTGACTGCCCTTACCTGAATTGAAGTCTTGCTTGTAGGAAGACTCAGAGCCTGGGATTTAACTCCATATCTGAAGTAAAACACACAGCAGTGTAATCATCCATTGATCAAACTCTGCTTTAGAACAAGAAGCACGCTCTTGCTTTCTAGATTCTCTAAGACAGCAGGAAACGTGAGTGTGCTGAGAACAAAAGAACGGTGTTTCCTACACATACGGACCATATCTAGTCCAACTCTGCTTCTGAAACTGATACAAAGCACTGGTCCTCTAACATCCAATGCTTCTCAATTACGATGAGAAACGTGTGAGCTTTGAGAACGATGTAGTTCGTTTGAGTAGAAAAGTGACTGCCCTTACCTGAAACGAAGTCTTGCTTGTAGGAAGACTCAGAGCCTGGAATTTAACTCCATTTCTGATGTGAAACACACAGCAGTGTTCTCATCCATGGATCACACTCTGCTTTAGAGCGAGAAGCATGCTCTTGCTTCCTAAAGTCTCTAAGACAGCAGGAAACGTGAGTGTGCCCAGAACAAAAGATCGGTGTTTCCTACACATATGGACCATATGTAGACCAAATCTGCTTCTGAAACTGATACAAAGCACTGACCCTCTAACATCCAATGCTTGTCAGTTAAGATGAGAAAGTGTGAGCTTCGTGAATGATGTAGTTCGTTTGAGCAGAAAACTGACTGCCCTTACCTGAATTGAAGTCTTGCTTGTAGGAAGACTCAGAGCCTGGGATTTAACTCCATTTCTGAAGTGAAACACACAGCAGTGTTCTCATCCATTGATCACAATATGCGTTTGAACAAGAAGCATGCTCTTCTTTCTAGAGTCTCTAAGACAGCAGGAAACGTGAGTTTGCTGAGAACAAAAGAATGGTGTTTCATACACATACGGACCATATCTAGTCGAACTCTGCTTCTGAAACTGATACAAAGCACTGGTCCTCTAACATCCAATGCTTGTCTGTTAAGATGAGAAACGTGTGAGCTCCGTGAACGATGTAGTTCGTTTGAGCTAAAAAGTTACTGCCCTTACCTGAAACGAAGTCTTGCTTGTAGTAAGACACAGAGCCTGGGATTTAACTCCTTTTCTGAAGGGAAACACACAGCATAGTTCTCATCCATGGATCAAACTCTGCTTTAGAGCGAGAAGCACACTCTTGCTTTCTAGAGTCTCTAATACAGCAGGAAATCTGAGGGTGCCCAAAATAAAAGAAGGGTGTTTCCTACACATACGGACTATATGTAGTCCAAATCTTCTTCTGAAACTGATACAATGCACTGGTGTTCTAACATCCAATGGTTGTCAGTTAAGATGAGAAACGTGTGAGCTTCGTGAATGTTGAAGTTCCTTGGAGCAGAAAAGTGACTGCCCTTACCTGAAACGAAGTCTTGCTTGTATGGAGACTCAGAACATGGGATTTAACTCCATTTCTCAAGTGAAACACACAGCATTCTCTCATCCATTGATCACACTCTGCTTTAGAACAAGAAGCACGCTCTTGCTTTCTAGAGTCTCTAAGACTGCGGGAAACGTGAGTGTGCTGAGAACAAAAGAACGGTGTTTCCTACACATACGGACCATATCTAGTCCAACTCTGCTTCTGAAACTGATACAAAGCACTGGTCCTCTAACATCCAATGCTTGTCTGTTAAGATGAGAAACGTGTGAGCTCAGTGAACCATGTAGTTCGTTTGAGCTGAAAAGTTACTGCCCTCACCTCAAACGAAGTCTTGCTTGTAGGAAGACACAGAGCATGGGATTTAACTCCATTTCTGAAGTGAAACACACAGCATAGTCTCATCCATGGATCACACTCTGTTTTAGAGCGAGAAGCACGCTCTTGCTTTCTAGAGTGTCTAAGACAGCAGGAAACGTGAGTGTGCCCAGAACAAAAGATCGGAGTTTCCTACACATATGGACCATATGTAGACCAAATCTGCTTCTGAAACTGATACAAAGCACTGACCCTCTAACATCCAATGCTTGTCAGTTAAGATGAGAAACGTGTGAGCTTCGTGAATGATGTAGTTCGTTTGAACAGAAAACTGACTGCCCTTACCTGAAACAAAGTCTTGCTTGTAGGAAGACTCAGAGCCTGGGATTTAACTCCATTTCTGAAGTGAAACACACAGCAGTGTTCTCATCCATTGATCACAATATGCGTTTGAACAAGAAGCATGCTCTTCTTTCTAGAGTCTCTAAGACAGCAGGAAACGTGAGTTTGCTGAGAACAAACGAACGGTGTTTCATACACATACGGACCATATCTAGTCGAACTCTGCTTCTGAAACAGATACAAAGCACTGGTCCTCTAACATCCAATGCTTGTCTGTTAAGATGAGAAACGTGTGAGCTTCGTGAACGATGTAGTTCCTTTGAGGAGAAAAGTGACTGCCCTTACCTGAAACGAAGTCTTGCTTGTAGGGAGACTCAGAGCATGGGATTTAACTCCATTTCTCAAGGGAAACACACTGCATTGTCTCATCCATTGATCACACTCTGCTTTAGAACAAGAAGCACGCTCTTGCTTTCTAGAGTCTCTAAGACTGCGAGAAACGTGAGTGTGCTGAGAACAAAAGAACGGTGTTTCCTACACAAACGGACCATATCTAGTCCAACTCTGCTTCTAAAACTGATACAAAGCACTGGTCCTCTAACATCCAATGCTTGTCAGTTAAGATGAGAAAGGTGTGAGCTTCGTGAATGGTGTAGTTCGTTTGAGCAGAAAAGTGACTGCCCTTACCTGAATTGAAGTCTTGCTTGTAGGAAGACTCAGAGCCTGGGATTTAACTCCATTTCTGAAGTAAAACACAGCAGTGTAATCATCCAATGATCAAACTCTGTTTAGAACAAGAAGCACGCTCTTGCTTTCTAGATTCTCTAAGACAGCAGGAAACGTGAGTGTGCTGAGAACAAAAGAACGGTGTTTCCTACACATACGGACCATATCTAGTCCAACTCTGCTTCTGAAACTGATACAAAGCACTGGTCCTCTAACATCCAATGCTTCTCAATTACGATGAGAAACATGTGAGCTTTGAGAACGATGTAGTTCGTTTGAGCAGAAAAGTGACTGCCCTTACCTGAAACGAAGTCTTGCTTTAGGAAGACTCAGAGCCTGGGATTTAACTCCATTTCTGATGTGAAACACACAGCAGTGTTCTCATCCATGGATCACACTCTGCTTTAGAGCGAGAAGCATGCTCTTGCTTCCTAAATTCTCTAAGACAGCAGGAAACGTGAGTGTGCTGAGAACAAAATAACGGTGTTTCCTACACATAGGGACCATATCTAGTCCAACTCTGCTTCTGAAACAGATGCAAAGCACTGGTCCTCTAACATCCAATGCTTGTCAGTTAAGATGAGAAACGTGTGAGCTTCGTGAACCATGTAGTTCCTTTGAGCAGAAAAGTGACTGCCCTTACCTGAAACGAAGTCTTGCTTGTAGGGAGACACAGAGCCTGGGATTTTACTCCATTTCTGAAGTAAAACACACAGCAGTGTAATCATCCATTGAACAAACTCTGCTTTAGAACAAGAAGCATGCTCTTGCTTTCTAGATTCTCTAAGACAGCAGGAAACGTGAGTGTGCTGAGAACAAAAGAATGGTGTTTCCTACACATACGGACCATATCTAGTCCAACTCTGCTTCTGAAACTGATACAAAGCACTGGTCCTCTAACATCCAATGCTTCTCAATTACGATGAGAAACGTGTGAGCTTCGAGAATGATGTAGTTCGTTTGAGAAGAAAAGTCACTGCCCTTACCTGAAACGAAGTCTTGTTTGTAGGAAGACTCAGAGCCTGGGATTTAAGTCCATTTCTGATGTGAAACACACAGCAGTGTTCTCATCCATGGATCACACTCTGCTTTAGAGCGAGAAGCACGCTCTTGCTTTCTAAAGTCTCTAAGACAGCAGGAAACGTGAGTGTGCTGAGAACAAAATAACGGTGTTTCCTACACATAGGGACCATATCTAGTCCAACTCTGCTTCTGAAACAGATACAAAGCACTGGTCCTCTAACATCCAATGCTTGTCAGTTAAGATGAGAATCATGTGAGCTTCGTGAATGATGTAGTTCGTTTGAACAGAAAACTGGCTGCCCTTACCTGAAACGAAGTCTTGCTTGTAGGAAGACTCAGAGCCTGGGATTTAACTCCATTTCTGAAGTAAAACAAACAGCAGTGTAATCATCCATTGATCAAACTCTGCTTTAGAACAAGAAGCACGCTCTTGCTTTCTAGATTCTCTAAGACAGCAGGAAACATGAGTGTGCTGAGAACAAAAGAACGGAGTTTCCTACACATACGGACCATATCCAGTCCAACTCTGCTTCTGAAACTGATACAAAGCACTGGTCCTCTAACATCCAATGCTGCTCAATTACGATGAGAAACGTGTGAGCTTTGAGAACGATGTAGTTCGTTTGAGCAGAAAAGTGACTGCCCTTACCTGAAACGAAGTCTTGCTTGTAGGGAGACTCAGAGCATGGGATTTAACTCCATTTCTCAAGTGAAACACACAGCATTCTCTCATCCATTGATCACACTCTGCTTTAGAACAAGAAGCACGCTCTTGCTTTCTAGAGTCTCTAAGACTGCGGGAAACGTGAGTGTGCTGAGAACAAAAGAACGGTGTTTCCTACACATACAGACCGTACCTAGTCCAACTCTTCTTCTGAAACTGATACAAAGCACTGGTCCTCTAACATCCAATGCTTGTCTGTTAAGATGAGAAACGTGTGAGCTCAGTGAACCATGTAGTTCGTTTGAGCTGAAAAGTGACTGCCCTCACCTCAAATGAAGCCTTGCTTGTAGGAAGACTCAGAGCATGGGATTTAACTCCATTTCTGAAGTGAAACACACAGCATAGTCTCATCCATGGATCACACTCTGTTTTAGAGCGAGACGCACGCTCTTGCTTTCTAGAGTCTCTAAGACAGCAGGAAACATGAGTGTGCCCAGAACAAAAGATCGGTGTTTCCTACACATATGGACCATATGTAGACCAAATCTGCTTCTGAAACTGATACAAAGCACTGACCCTCTAACATCCAATGCTTGTCAGTTAAGATGAGAAACGTGTGAGCTTCGTGAATGATGTAGTTCGTTTGAGCAGAAAACTGACTGCCCTTACCTGAAACGAAGTCTTGTTTGTAGGAAGACTCAGAGCCTGGGATTTAACTCCATTTCTGAAGTGAAACACACAGCAGTGTTCTCATCCATTGATCACAATATGCGTTTGAACAAGAAGCATGCTCTTCTTTCTAGAGTCTCTAAGACAGCAGGAAACGTGAGTTTGCTGAGAACAAAAGAACAGTGTTTCATACACATACGGACCATATCTAGTCGAACTCTGCTTCTGAAACTGATACAAAGCACTGGTCCTCTAACATCCAATGCTTGTCTGTTAAGATGAGAAACGTGTGAGCTCCGTGAACGATGTAGTTCGTTTGAGCTGAAAAGTGACTGCCCTTACCTGAAACGAAGTCTTGCTTGTAGAAAGACACAGAGCCTGGGATTTAACTCCTTTTCTGAAGGGAAACACACAGCATAGTTCTCATCCATGGTTCCCACTCTGCTTTAGAGCGAGAAGCACGCTCTTGCTTTCTACAGTCTCTAAGACTTCAGGAAACGTGAGTGTGCTGAGAACAAAAGAACGGTGTTTCCTACACATACAGACCATATCTAGTCCAACTCTGCTTCTGAGAGTGATACAAAGCACTGGTCCTCTAACATCCAATGCTTGTCAGTTAAGATGAGAAACGTGTGAGCTTTGTGAATGATGTAGTTCCTTTGAACTGAAAAGTGACTGCCCTTACCTGAAACGAAGTCTTGCTTGTAGTAAGACACAGACCCTGGGATTTAAGTCCATTTCTGAAGGGAAACACACAGCATAGTTCTCATCCATGGATCAAACTCTGCTTTAGAGCGAGAAGCACACTCTTGCTTTCTAGAGTCT
Source organism: Onychomys leucogaster (assembly GCA_949786385.1). Taxonomy (NCBI): domain Eukaryota; kingdom Metazoa; phylum Chordata; class Mammalia; order Rodentia; family Cricetidae; genus Onychomys; species Onychomys leucogaster. Next base: position 178,746 of record CATKUP010000362.1, read on the forward strand.
CTAATACAGCAGGAAATCTGAGGGTGCCCAGAACAAAAGAAGGGTGTTTCCTACACATACGGACTATATGTAGTCAAAATCTTCTTCTGAAACTGATACAATGCACTGGTGTTCTAACATCCAATGGTTGTCAGTAAAGATGAGAAACGTGTGAGCTTCGTGAATGTTGTAGTTCCTTTGAGCAGAAAAGTGACTGCCCTTACCTGAAACGAAGTCTTGCTTGTAGGGAGACTCAGAGCATGGGATTTAACTCCATTTCTCAAGTGAAACACACAGCATTCTCTCATCCATTGATCACACTCTGCTTTAGAACAAGAAGCACGCTCTTGCTTTCTAGAGTCTCTAAGACTGCGGGAAACGTGAGTGTGCTGAGAACAAAAGAACGGTGTTTCCTACACCTACGGACCGTATCTAGTCCAACTCTGCTTCTGAAACTGATACAAAGCACTGGTCCTCTAACATCCAATGCTTGTCTGTTAAGATGAGAAACGTGTGAGCTCAGTGAACCATGTAGTTCGTTTGAGCTGAAAAGTGACTGCCCTCACCGCAAACGAAGTCTTGCTTGTAGGAAGACTCAGAGCATGGGATTTAACTCCATTTCTGATGTGAAACACACAGCAGTGTTCTCATCCATGGATCACACTCTGCTTTAGAGCAAGAAGCATGCTCTTGCTTCCTAAAGTCTCTAAGACAGCAGGAAACGTGAGTGTGCTGAGAACAAAATAACGGTGTTTCCTACACATAGGGACCATATCTAGTCCAACTCTGCTTCTGAAACAGATACAAAGCACTGGTCCTCTAACATCCAATGCTTGTCAGTTAAGATGAGAAACGTGTGAGCTTCGTGAACCATGTAGTTCCTTTGAGCAGAAAAGTGACTGCCCTTACCTGAAACGAAGTCTTGCTTCTGGGGAGACACAGAGCATGGGATTTAACTCCATTTCTGAAGTGAAACACACAGCATAGTCTCATCCATGGATCACACTCTGTTTTAGAGCGAGAAGCACGCTCTTGCTTTCTAGAGTCTCTAAGACAGCAGGAAACGTGAGTGTGCCCAGAAGAAAAGATCGGTGTTTCCTACACCTATGGACCATATGTAGACGATATCTGCTTCTGAAACTGATACAAAGCACTGACCCTCTAACATCCAATGCTTGTCAGTTAAGATGAGAAACGTGTGAGCTTCGTGAACGATGTAGTTCGTTTGAGCAGAAAACTGACTGCCCTTACCTGAAACGAAGTCTTGCTTGTAGGAAGACTCAGAGCCTGGGATTTAACTCCATTTCTGAAGTGAAACACACAGCAGTGTTCTCATCCATTGATCACAATATGCGTTTGAACAAGAAGCATGCTCTTCTTTCTAGAGTCTCTAAGACAGCAGGAAACGTGAGTTTGCTGAGAACAAAAGAACGGTGTTTCATACACATACGGACCATATCTAGTCGAACTCTGCTTCTGAAACAGATACAAAGCACTGGTCCTCTAACATCCAATGCTTGTCTGTTAAGATGAGAAACGTGTGAGCTCCGTGAACGATGTAGTTCGTTTGAGCTGAAAAGTGACTGCCCTTACCTGAAACGAAGTCTTGCTTGTAGGAAGACACAGAGCCTGGGATTTAACTCCTTTTCTGAAGGGAAACACACAGCATAGTTCTCATCCATGGTTCCCACTCTGCTTTAGAGCGAGAAGCACGCTCTTGCTTTCTACAGCCTCTAAGACTCCAGGAAACGTGAGTGTGCTGAGAACAAAAGAACGGTGTTTCCTACACATACAGACCATATCTAGTCCAACTCTGCTTCTGAGAGTGATACAAAGCACTGGTCCTCTAACATCCAATGCTTGTCAGTTAAGATGAGAAACGTGTGAGCTTTGTGAATGATGTAGTTCCTTTGAACTGAAAAGTGACTGCCCTTACCTGAAACGAAGTCTTGCTTGTAGTAAGACACAGAGCCTGGGATTTAAGTCCATTTCTGAAGGGAAACACACAGCATAGTTCTCATCCATGGATCAAACTCTGCTTTAGAGCGAGAAGCACACTCTTGCTTTCTAGAGTCTCTAATACAGCAGGAAATCTGAGGGTGCCCAGAACAAAAGAAGGGTGTTTCCTACACATACGGACTATATGTAGTCAAAATCTTCTTCTGAAACTGAAACAATGCACTGGTGTTCTAACATCCAATGGTTGTCAGTTAAGATGAGAAACGTGTGAGCTTCGTGAATGTTGTAGTTCCTTTGAGCAGAACAGTGACTGCCCTTACCTGAAACGAAGTCTTGCTTGTAGGGAGACTCAGAGCATGGGATTTAACTCCATTTCTCAAGTGAAACACACAGCATTCTCTCATCCATTGATCACACTCTGCTTTAGAACAAGAAGCACGCTCTTGCTTTCTAGAGTCTCTAAGGCTGCGGGAAACGTGAGTGTGCTGAGAACAAAAGAACAGTGTTTCCTACACATACGGACCATATCTAGTCCAACTCTGCTTCTGAAACTGATACAAAGCACTGGTCCTCTAACATCCAATGCTTGTCAGTTAAGATGAGAAACGTGTGAGCTTCGTGAACCATGTAGTTCCTTTGAGCAGAAAAGTGACTGCCCTTACCTGAAACGAAGTCTTGCTTGTAGGGAGACACAGAGCATGGGATTTAACTCCATTTCTGAAGTGAAACACACAGCATAGTCTCATCCATGGATCACACTCTGCTTTAGAGCGAGAAGCACGCTCTTGCATTCTAGAGTGTCTAAGACAGCAGGAAACGTGAGTGTGCCCAGAACAAAAGATCGGTGTTTCCTACACATATGGACCATATGTAGACCAAATCTGCTTCTGAAACTGATACAAAGCACTGACCCTCTAACATCCAATGCTTGTCAGTTAAGATGAGAAACGTGTGAGCTTCGTGAACGATGTAGTTCGTTTGAGCAGAAAACTGACTGCCCTTACCTGAAACGAAGTCTTGCTTGTAGGGAGACTCAGAGCATGGGATTTAACTCCATTTCTCAACTGAAACACACAGCATTCTCTCATCCATTGATCACACTCTGCTTTAGAACAAGAAGCACGCTCTTGCTTTCTAGAGTCTCTAAGACTGCGGGAAACGTGAGTGTGCTGAGAACAAAAGAACGGTGTTTCCTACACATACAGACCGTACCTAGTCCAACTCTTCTTCTGAAACTGATACAAAGCACTGGTCCTCTAACATCCAATGCTTGTCTGTTAAGATGAGAAACGTGTGAGCTCAGTGAACCATGTAGTTCGTTTGAGCTGAAAAGTGACTGCCCTCACCTCAATGAAGCCTTGCTTGTAGGAAGACTCAGAGCATGGGATTTAACTCCATTTCTGAAGTGAAACACACAGCATAGTCTCATCCATGGATCACACTCTGTTTTAGAGCGAGAAGCACGCTCTTGCTTTCTAGAGTCTCTAAGACAGCAGGAAACATGAGTGTGCCCAGAACAAAAGATCGGTGTTTCCTACACATATGGACCATATGTAGACCAAATCTGCTTCTGAAACTGATACAAAGCACTGACCCTCTAACATCCAATGCTTGTCAGTTAAGATGAGAAACGTGTGAGCTTCGTGAATGATGTAGTTCGTTTGAGCAGAAAACTGACTGCCCTTACCTGAAACGAAGTCTTGCTTGTAGGAAGACTCAGAGCCTGGGATTTAACAACATTTCTGAAGTGAAACACGCAGCAGTGTTCTCATCCATTGATCACAATATGCGTTTGAACAAGAAGCATGCTCTTCTTTCTAGAGTCTCTAAGACAGCAGGAAACGTGAGTTTGCTGAGAACAAAAGAACAGTGTTTCATACACATACGGACCATATCTAGTCGAACTCTGCTTCTGAAACTGATACAAAGCACTGGTCCTCTAACATCCAATGCTTGTCTGTTAAGATGAGAAACGTGTGAGCTCCGTGAACGATGTAGTTCGTTTGAGCTGAAAAGTGACTGCCCTTACCTGAAACGAATTCTTGCTTGTAGGAAGACACAGAGCCTGGAATTTTACTCCTTTTCTGAAGGGAAACACACAGCATAGTTCTCATCCATGGTTCCCACTCTGCTTTAGAGCGAGAAGCACGCTCTTGCTTTCTACAGTCTCTAAGACTTCAGGAAACGTGAGTGTGCTGAGAACAAAAGAACGGTGTTTCCTACACATACAGACCATATCTAGTCCAACTCTGCTTCTGAGAGTGATACAAAGCACTGGTCCTCTAACATCCAATGCTTTTCAGTTAAGATGAGAAACGTGTGAGCTTTGTGAATGATGTAGTTCCTTTGAACTGAAAAGTGACTGCCCTTACCTGAAACGAAGTCTTGCTTGTAGTAAGACACAGAGCCTGGGATTTAAGTCCATTTCTGAAGGGAAACACACAGCATAGTTCTCATCCATGGATCAAACTCTGCTTTAGAGCGAGAAGCACACTCTTGCTTTCTAGAGTCTCTAATACAGCAGGAAATCTGAGGGTGCCCAGAACAAAAGAAGGGTGTTTCCTACACATACGGACTATATGTAGTCAAAATCTTCTTCTGAAACTGATACAATGCACTGGTGTTCTAACATCCAATGGTTGTCAGTTAAGATGAGAAACGTGTGAGCTTCGTGAATGTTGTAGTTCCTTTGAGCAGAAAAGTGACTGCCCTTACCTGAAACGAAGTCTTGCTTGTAGGGAGACTCAGAGCATGGGATTTAACTCCATTTCTCAAGTGAAACACACAGCATTCTCTCATCCATTGATCACACTCTGCTTTAGAACAAGAAGCACGCTCTTGCTTTCTAGAGTCTCTAAGACAGCAGGAAACGTGAGTGTGCTGAGAACAAAAGAACGGTGTTTCCTACACATACGGACCGTATCTAGTCCAACTCTGCTTCTGAAACTGATACAAAGCACTGGTCCTCTAACATCCAATGCTTGTCTGTTAAGATGAGAAACGTGTGAGCTCAGTGAACCATGTAGTTCGTTTGAGCTGAAAAGTGACTGCCCTCACCTCAAACGAAGTCTTGCTTGTAGGAAGACTCAGAGCATGGGATTTAACTCCATTTCTGATGTGAAACACACAGCAGTGTTCTCATCCATGGATCACACTCTGCTTTAGAGCAAGAAGCATGCTCTTGCTTCCTAAAGTCTCTAAGACAGCAGGAAACGTGAGTGTGCTGAGAACAAAATAACGGTGTTTCCTACACATAGGGACCATATCTAGTCCAACTCTGCTTCTGAAACAGATACAAAGCACTGGTCCTCTAACATCCAATGCTTGTCAGTTAAGATGAGAAACGTGTGAGCTTTGTGAATGATGTAGTTCCTTTGAACTGAAAAGTGACTGCCCTTACCTGAAACGAAGTCCTGCTTGTAGTAAGACACAGAGCCTGGGATTTAAGTCCATTTCTGAAGGGAAACACACAGCATAGTTCTCATCCATGGATCAAACTCTGCTTTAGAGCGAGAAGCACACTCTTGCTTTCTAGAGTCTCTAATACAGCAGGAAATCTGAGGGTGCCCAGAACAAAAGAAGTGTGTTTCCTACACATACGGACCATATCTAGTCCAACTCTGCTTCTGAAACTGATACAAAGCACTGGTCCTCTAACATCCAATGCTTGTCAGTTAAGATGAGAAACGTGTGAGCTTCGTGAACGGTGAAGTTCGTTTGAGCAGAAAAGTGACTGCCCTTACCTGAATTGAAGTCTTGCTTGTAGGAAGACTCAGAGCCTGGGATTTAACTCCATATCTGAAGTAAAACACACAGCAGTGTAATCATCCATTGATCAAACTCTGCTTTAGAACAAGAAGCACGCTCTTGCTTTCTAGATTCTCTAAGACAGCAGGAAACGTGAGTGTGCTGAGAACAAAAGAACGGTGTTTCCTACACATACAGACCATATCTAGTCCAACTCTGCTTCTGAAACTGATACAAAGCACTGGTCCTCTAACATCCAATGCTTCTCAATTACGATGAGAAACGTGTGAGCTTTGAGAACGATGTAGTTCGTTTGAGTAGAAAAGTGACTGCCCTTACCTGAAACGAAGTCTTGCTTGTAGGAAGACTCAGAGCCTGGGATTTAACTCCATTTCTGATGTGAAACACACAGCAGTGTTCTCATCCATGGATCACACTCTGCTTTAGAGCGAGAAGCATGCTCTTGCTTCCTAAAGTCTCTAAGACAGCAGGAAACGTGAGTGTGCCCAGAACAAAAGATCGGTGTTTCCTACACATATGGACCATATGTAGACCAAATCTGCTTCTGAAACTGATACAAAGCACTGACCCTCTAACATCCAATGCTTGTCAGTTAAGATGAGAAAAGTGTGAGCTTCGTGAATGAGGTAGTTCGTTTGAGCAGAAAACTGACTGCCCTTACCTGAAACAAAGTCTTGCTTGTAGGAAGACTCAGAGCCTGGGATTTAACTCCATTTCTGAAGTGAAACACACAGCAGTGTTCTCATCCATTGATCACAATATGCGTTTGAACAAGAAGCATGCTCTTCTTCCTAGAGTCTCTAAGACAGCAGAAAACGTGAGTTTGCTGAGAACAAAAGAATGGTGTTTCATACACATACGGACCATATCTAGTCGAACTCTGCTTCTGAAACTGATACAAAGCACTGGTCCTCTAACATCCAATGCTTGTCTGTTAAGATGAGAAACGTGTGAGCTCCGTGAACGATGTAGTTCGTTTTAGCTAAAAAGTGACTGCCCTTACCTGAAACGAAGTCTTGCTTGTAGTAAGACACAGAGCCTGGGATTTAACTCCTTTTCTGAAGGGAAACACACAGCATAGTTCTCATCCATGGATCAAACTCTGCTTTAGAGCGAGAAGCACACTCTTGCTTTCTAGAGTCTCTAATACAGCAGGAAATCTGAGGGTGCCCAAAATAAAAGAAGGGTGTTTCCTACACATACGGACTATATGTAGTCAAAATCTTCTTCTGAAACTGATACAATGCACTGGTGTTCTAACATCCAATGGTTGTCAGTTAAGATGAGAAACGTATGAGCTTCATGAATGTTGAAGTTCCTTTGAGCAGAAAAGTGACTGCCCTTACCTGAAACGAAGTCTTGCTTGTATGGAGACTCAGAGCATGGGATTTAACTCCATTTCTCAAGTGAAACACACAGCATTCTCTCATCCATTGATCACACTCTGCTTTAGAACAAGAAGCACGCTCTTGCTTTCTAGAGTCTCTAAGACTGCGGGAAACGTGAGTGTGCTGAGAACAAAAGAACGGTGTTTCCTACACATACGGACCATATCTAGTCCAACTCTGCTTCTGAAACTGATACAAAGCACTGGTCCTCTAACATCCAATGCTTGTCTGTTAAGATGAGAAACGTGTGAGCTCAGTGAACCATGTAGTTCTTTTGAGCTGAAAAGTGACTGCCCTCACCTCAAACGAAGTCTTGCTTGTAGGAAGACACAGAGCATGGGATTTAACTCCATTTCTGAAGTGAAACACACAGCATAGTCTCATCCATGGATCACACTCTGTTTTAGAGCGAGAAGCACGCTCTTGCTTTCTAGAGTGTCTAAGACAGCAGGAAACGTGAGTGTGCCCAGAACAAAAGATCGGAGTTTCCTACACATATGGACCATATGTAGACCAAATCTGCTTCTGAAACTGATACAAAGCACTGACCCTCTAACATCCAATGCTTGTCAGTTAAGATGAGAAACGTGTGAGCTTCGTGAATGATGTAGTTCGTTTGAACAGAAAACTGACTGCCCTTACCTGAAACAAAGTCTTGCTTGTAGGAAGACTCAGAGCCTGGGATTTAACTCCATTTCTGAAGTGAAACACACAGCAGTGTTCTCATCCATTGATCACAATATGCGTTTGAACAAGAAGCATGCTCTTCTTTCTAGAGTCTCTAAGACAGCAGGAAACGTGAGTTTGCTGAGAACAAACGAACGGTGTTTCATACACATACGGACCATATCTAGTCGAACTCTGCTTCTGAAACAGATACAAAGCACTGGTCCTCTAACATCCAATGCTTGTCAGTTAAGATGAGAAACGTGTGAGCTTCGTGAATGGTGTAGTTCGTTTGAGCAGAAAAGTGACTGCCCTTACCTGAATTGAAGTCTTGCTTGTAGGAAGACTAAGAGCCTGGGATTTAACTCCATTTCTGAAGTAAAACACAGCAGTGTAATCATCCATTGATCAAACTCTGCTTTAGAACAAGAAGCACGCTCTTGCTTTCTAGATTCTCTAAGACAGCAGGAAACGTGAGTGTGCTGAGAACAAAAGAACGGTGTTTCCTACACATACGGACCATATCTAGTCCAACTCTGCTTCTGAAACTGATACAAAGCACTGGTCCTCTAACATCCAATGCTTCTCAATTACGATGAGAAACGTGTGAGCTTCGAGAATGATGTAGTTCGTTTGAGAAGAAAAGTCACTGCCCTTACCTGAAACGAAGTCTTGTTTGTAGGAAGACTCAGAGCCTGGGATTTAAGTCCATTTCTGATGTGAAACACACAGCAGTGTTCTCATCCATGGATCACACTCTGCTTTAGAGCGAGAAGCACGCTCTTGCTTTCTAAAGTCTCTAAGACAGCAGGAAACGTGAGTGTGCTGAGAACAAAATAACGGTGTTTCCTACACATAGGGACCATATCTAGTCCAACTCTGCTTCTGAAACAGATACAAAGCACTGGTCCTCTAACATCCAATGCTTGTCAGTTAAGATGAGAATCATGTGAGCTTCGTGAATGATGTAGTTCGTTTGAAAAGAAAACTGGCTGCCCTTACCTGAAACGAAGTCTTGCTTGTAGGAAGACTCAGAGCCTGGGATTTAACTCCATTTCTGAAGTAAAACAAACAGCAGTGTAATCATCCATTGATCAAACTCTGCTTTAGAACAAGAAGCACGCTCTTGCTTTCTAGATTCTCTAAGACAGCAGGAAACATGAGTGTGCTGAGAACAAAAGAACGGAGTTTCCTACACATACGGACCATATCCAGTCCAACTCTGCTTCTGAAACTGATACAAAGCACTGGTCCTCTAACATCCAATGCTTCTCAATTACGATGAGAAACGTGTGAGCTTTGAGAACGATGTAGTTCGTTTGAGCAGAAAAGTGACTGCCCTTACCTGAAACGAAGTCTTGCTTGTAGGGAGACTCAGAGCATGGGATTTAACTCCATTTCTCAAGTGAAACACACAGCATTCTCTCATCCATTGATCACACTCTGCTTTAGAACAAGAAGCACGCTCTTGCTTTCTAGAGTCTCTAAGACTGCGGGAAACGTGAGTGTGCTGAGAACAAAAGAACGGTGTTTCCTACACATACGGACCGTACCTAGTACAACTCTGCTTCTGAAACTGATACAAAGCACTGGTCCTCTAACATCCAATGCTTGTCTGTTAAGATGAGAAACGTGTGAGCTCAGTGAACCATGTAGTTCGTTTGAGCTGAAAAGTGACTGCCCTCACCTCAAATGAAGCCTTGCTTGTAGGAAGACTCAGAGCATGGGATTTAACTCCATTTCTGAAGTGAAACACACAGCATAGTCTCATCCATGGATCACACTCTGTTTTAGAGCGAGAAGCACGCTCTTGCTTTCTAGAGTCTCTAAGACAGCAGGAAACATGAGTGTGCCCAGAACAAAAGATCGGTGTTTCCTACACATATGGACCATATGTAGACCAAATCTGCTTCTGAAACTGATACAAAGCACTGACCCTCTAATATCCAATGCTTGTCAGTTAAGATGAGAGACGTGTGAGCTTAGTGAATGATGTAGTTAGTTTGAGCAGAAAACTGACTGCCCTTACCTGAAACGAAGTCTTGCTTGTAGGAAGACTCAGAGCCTGGGATTTAACTCCATTTCTGAAGTGAAACACGCAGCAGTGTTCTCGTCCATTGATCACAATATGCGTTTGAACAAGAAGCATGCTCTTCTTTCTAGAGTCTCTAAGACAGCAGGAAACGTGAGTTTGCTGAGAACAAAAGAACAGTGTTTCATACACATACGGACCATATCTAGTCGAACTCTGCTTCTGAAACTGATACAAAGCACTGGTCCTCTAACATCCAATGCTTGTCTGTTAAGATGAGAAACGTGTGAGCTCCGTGAACGATGTAGTTCGTTTGAGCTGAAAAGTGACTGCCCTTACCTGAAACGAAGTCTTGCTTGTAGGAAGACACAGAGCCTGGGATTTAACTCCTTTTCTGAAGGGAAACACACAGCATAGTTCTCATCCATGGTTCCCACTCTGCTTTAGAGCGAGAAGCACGCTCTTGCTTTCTACAGTCTCTAAGACTTCAGGAAATGTGAGTGTGCTGAGAACAAAAGAACGGTGTTTCCTACACATACAGACCATATCTAGTCCAACTCTGCTTCTGAGAGTGATACAAAGCACTGGTCCTCTAACATCCAATGCTTGTCAGTTAAGATGAGAAACGTGTGAGCTTTGTGAATGATGTAGTTCCTTTGAACTGAAAAGTGACTGCCCTTACCTGAAACGAAGTCTTGCTTGTAGTAAGACACAGAGCCTGGGATTTAAGTCCATTTCTGAAGGGAAACACACAGCATAGTTCTCATCCATGGATCAAACTCTGCTTTAGAGCGAGAAGCACACTCTTGCTTTCTAGAGTCTCTAATACAGCAGGAAATCTGAGGGTGCCCAGAACAAAAGAAGGGTGTTTCCTACACATACGGACTATATGTAGTCAAAATCTTCTTCTGAAACTGATACAATGCACTGGTGTTCTAACATCCAATGGTTGTCAGTAAAGATGAGAAACGTGTGAGCTTCGTGAATGTTGTAGTTCCTTTGAGCAGAAAAGTGACTGCCCTTACCTGAAACGAAGTCTTGCTTGTAGGGAGACTCAGAGCATGGGATTTAACTCCATTTCTCAAGTGAAACACACAGCATTCTCTCATCCATTGATCACACTGTGCTTTAGAACAAGAAGCACGCTCTTGCTTTCTAGAGTCTCTAAGACTGCGGGAAACGTGAGTGTGCTGAGAACAAAAGAACGGTGTTTCCTACACATACGGACCGTATCTAGTCCAACTCTGCTTCTGAAACTGATACAAAGCACTGGTCCTCTAACATCCAATGCTTGTCTGTTAAGATGAGAAACGTGTGAGCTCAGTGAACCATGTAGTTCGTTTGAGCTGAAAAGTGACTGCCCTCACCTCAAACGAAGTCTTGCTTGTAGGAAGACGCAGAGCATGGGATTTAACTCCATTTCTGATGTGAAACACACAGCAGTGTTCTCATCCATGGATCACACTCTGCTTTAGAGCAAGAAGCATGTTCTTGCTTCCTAAAGTCTCTAAGACAGCAGGAAACGTGAGTGTGCTGAGAACAAAATAACGGTGTTTCCTACACATAGGGACCATATCTAGTCCAACTCTGCTTCTGAAACAGACACAAAGCACTGGTCCTCAAACATCCAATGCTTGTCAGTTAAGATGAGAAACGTGTGAGCTTCGTGAACCATGTAGTTCCTTTGAGCAGAAAAGTGACTGCCCTTACCTGAAACGAAGTCTTGCTTGTAGGGAGACACAGAGCATGGGATTTAACTCCATTTCTGAAGTGAAACACACAGCATAGTCTCATCCATGGATCACACTCTGTTTTAGAGCGAGAAGCACGCTCTTGCTTTCTAGAGTCTCTAAGACAGCAGGAAACGTGAGTGTGCCCAGAAGAAAAGATCGTGTTTCCTACACCTATGGACCATATGTAGACGATATCTGCTTCTGAAACTGATACAAAGCACTGACCCTCTAACATCCAATGCTTGTCAGTTAAGATGAGAAACGTGTGAGCTTCGTGAACGATGTAGTTCGTTTGAGCAGAAAACTGACTGCCCTTACCTGAAACGAAGTCTTGCTTGTAGGAAGACTCAGAGCCTGGGATTTAACTCCATTTCTGAAGTGAAACACACAGCAGTGTTCTCATCCATTGATCACAATATGCGTTTGAACAAGAAGCATGCTCTTCTTTCTAGAGTCTCTAAGACAGCAGGAAACGTGAGTTTGCTGAGAACAAAAGAACGGTGTTTCATACACATACGGACCATATCTAGTCGAACTCTGCTTCTTAAACTGATACAAAGCACTGGTCCTCTAACATCCAATGCTTGTCTGTTAAGATGAGAAACGTGTGAGCTCCGTGAACGATGTAGTTCGTTTGAGCTGAAAAGTGACTGCCCTTACCTGAAACGAAGTCTTGCTTGTAGGAAGACACAGAGCCTGGGATTTAACTCCTTTTCTGAAGGGAAACACACAGCATAGTTCTCATCCATGGTTCCCACTCTGCTTTAGAGCGAGAAGCACGCTCTTGCTTTCTACAGTCTCTAAGACTCCAGGAAACGTGAGTGTGCTGAGAACAAAAGAACGGTTTTTCCTACACATACAGACCATATCTAGTCCAACTCTGCTTCTGAGAGTGATACAAAGCACTGGTCCTCTAACATCCAATGCTTGTCAGTTAAGATGAGAAACATGTGAGCTTTGTGAATGATGTAGTTCCTTTGAACTGAAAAGTGACTGCCCTTACCTGAAACGAAGTCTTGCTTGTAGTAAGACACAGAGCCTGGGATTTAAGTCCATTTCTGAAGGGAAACACACAGCATAGTTCTCATCCATGGATCAAACTCTGCTTTAGAGCGAGAAGCACACTCTTGCTTTCTAGAGTCTCTAATACAGCAGGAAATCTGAGGGTGCCCAGAACAAAAGAAGGGTGTTTCCTACACATACGGACTATATGTAGTCAAAATCTTCTTCTGAAACTGAAACAATGCACTGGTGTTCTAACATCCAATGGTTGTCAGTTAAGATGAGAAACGTGTGAGCTTCGTGAATGTTGTAGTTCCTTTGAGCAGAACAGTGACTGCCCTTACCTGAAACGAAGTCTTGCTTGTAGGGAGACTCAGAGCATAGGATTTAACTCCATTTCTCAAGTGAAACACACAGCATTGTCTCATCCATTGATCACACTCTGCTTTAGAACAAGAAGCACGCTCTTGCTTTCTAGAGTGTCTAAGACAGCAGGAAACGTGAGTGTGCCCAGAACAAAAGATCGGTGTTTCCTACACATATGGACCATATGTAGACCAAATCTGCTTCTGAAACTGATACAAAGCACTGACCCTCTAACATCCAATGCTTGTCAGTTAAGATGAGAAACGTGTGAGCTTCGTGAACGATGTAGTTCGTTTGAGCAGAAAACTGACTGCCCTTACCTGAAATGAAGTCTTGCTTGTAGGGAGACTCAGAGCATGGGATTTAACTCCATTTCTCAAGTGAAACACACAGCATTCTCTCATCCATTGATCACACTCTGCTTTAGAACAAGAAGCACACTCTTGCTTTCTAGAGTCTCTAAGACTGCGGGAAACGTGAGTGTGCTGAGAACAAAAGAACGGTGTTTCCTACACATACAGACCATATCTAGTCCAACTCTGCTTCTGAAACTGATACAAAGCACTGGTCCTCTAACATCCAATGCTTGTCTGTTAAGATGAGAAACGTGTGAGCTCAGTGAACCATGTAGTTCGTTTGAGCTGAAAAGTGACTGCCCTCACCTCAAATGAAGCCTTGCTTGTAGGAAGACTCAGAGCATGGGATTTAACTCCATTTCTGAAGTGAAACACACAGCATAGTCTCATCCATGGATCACACTCTGTTTTAGAGCGAGAAGCACGCTCTTGCTTTCTAGAGTCTCTAAGAAGCAGGAAACATGAGTGTGCCCAGAACAAAAGATCGGTGTTTCCTACACATATGGACCATATGTAGACCAAATCTGCTTCTGAAACTGATACAAAGCACTGACCCTCTAACATCCAATGCTTGTCAGTTAAGATGAGAAACGTGTGAGCTTCGTGAATGATGTAGTTCGTTTGAGCAGAAAACTGACTGCCCTTACCTGAAACGAAGTCTTGCTTGTAGGAAGACTCAGAGCCTGGGATTTATCTCCATTTCTGAAGTAAAACAAACAGCATAGTTCTCATCCATGGATCAAACTCTGCTTTAGAGCGAGAAGCACACTCTTGCTTTCTAGAGTCTCTAATACAGCAGGAAATCTGAGGGTGCCCAAAATAAAAGTAGGGTGTTTCCTACACATACGGACTATATGTAGTCCAAATCTTCTTCTGAAACTGATACAATGCACTGGTGTTCTAACATCCAATGGTTGTCAGTTAAGATGAGAAACGTGTGAGCTTCGTGAATGTTGAAGTTCCTTTGAGCAGAAAAGTGACTGCCCTTACCTGAAACGAAGTCTTGCTTGTATGGAGACTCAGAGCATGGGATTTAACTCCATTTCTCAAGTGAAACACACAGCATTCTCTCATCCATTGATCACACTCTGCTTTAGAACAAGAAGCACGCTCTTGCTTTCTAGAGTCTCTAAGACTGTGGGAAACGTGAGTGTGCTGAGAACAAAAGAACGGTGTTTCCTACACATACGGACCATATCTAGTCCAACTCTGCTTCTGAAACTGATACAAAGCACTGGTCCTCTAACATCCAATGCTTGTCTGTTAAGATGAGAAACGTGTGAGCTCAGTGAACCATGTAGTTCGTTTGAGCTGAAAAGTGACTGCCCTCACCTCAAACGAAGTCTTGCTTGTAGGAAGACACAGAGCATGGGATTTAACTCCATTTCTGAAGTGAAACACAAAGCATAGTCTCATCCATGGATCACACTCTGTTTTAGAGCGAGAAGCACGCTCTTGCTTTCTAGAGTGTCTAAGACAGCAGGAAACGTGAGTGTGCCCAGAACAAAAGATCGGAGTTTCCTACACATATGGACCATATGTAGACCAAATCTGCTTCTGAAACTGATACAAAGCACTGACCCACTAACATCCAATGCTTGTCAGTTGAGATGAGAAACGTGTGAGCTTCGTGAATGATGTAGTTCGTTTGAACAGAAAACTGACTGCCCTTACCTGAAACAAAGTCTTGCTTGTAGGAAGACTCAGAACCTGGGATTTAACTCCATTTCTGAAGTGAAACACACAGCAGTGTTCTCATCCATTGATCACAATATGCGTTTGAACAAGAAGCATGCTCTTCTTTCTAGAGTCTCTAAGACAGCAGGAAACGTGAGTTTGCTGAGAACAAACGAACGGTGTTTCATACACATACGGACCATATCTAGTCGAACTCTGCTTCTGAAACAGATACAAAGCACTGGTCCTCTAACATCCAATGCTTGTCTGTTAAGATGAGAAACGTGTGAGCTTCGTGAACGATGTAGTTCCTTTGAGGAGAAAAGTGACTGCCCTTACCTGAAACGAAGTCTTGCTTGTAGGGAGACTCAGAGCATGGGATTTAACTCCATTTCTCAAGGGAAACACACTGCATTGTCTCATCCATTGATCACACTCTGCTTTAGAAAAAGAAGCACACTCTTGCTTTCTAGAGTCTCTAAGACTGCGAGAAACGTGAGTGTGCTGAGAACAAAAGAACGGTGTTTCCTACACGAACGGACCATATCTAGTCCAACTCTGCTTCTAAAACTGATACAAAGCACTGGTCCTCTAACATCCAATGCTTGTCAGTTAAGATGAGAAACGTGTGAGCTTCGTGAATGGTGTAGTTCGTTTGAGCAGAAAAGTGACTGCCCTTACCTGAATTGAAGTCTTGCTTGTAGGAAGACTCAGAGCCTGGGATTTAACTCCATTTCTGAAGTAAAACACAGCAGTGTAATCATCCATTGATCAACCTCTGCTTTAGAACAAGAAGCACGCTCTTGCTTTCTAGATTCTCTAAGACAGCAGGAAACGTGAGTGTGCTGAGAACAAAAGAACGGTGTTTCCTGCACATACGGACCATATCTAGTCCAACTCTGCTTCTGAAACTGATACAAAGCACTGGTCCTCTAACATCCAATGCTTCTCAATTACGATGAGAAACGTGTGAGCTTTGAGAACGATGTAGTTCGTTTGAGCAGAAAAGTGACTGCCCTTACCTGAAACGAAGTCTTGCTTGTAGGAAGACTCAGAGCCTGGGATTTAACTCCATTTCTGATGTGAAACACACAGCAGTGTTCTCATCCATGGATCACACTCTGCTTTAGAGCGAGAAGCATGCTCTTGCTTCCTAAATTCTCTAAGACAGCAGGAAACGTGAGTGTGCTGAGAACAAAATAACGGTGTTTCCTACACATAGGGACCATATCTAGTCCAACTCTGCTTCTGAAACAGATACAAAGCACTGGTCCTCTAACATCCAATGCTTGTCAGTTAAGATGAGAAACGTGTGAGTTCGTGAACCATGTAGTTCCTTTGAGCAGAAAAGTGACTGCCCATACCTGAAACGAAGTCTTGCTTGTAGGGAGACACAGAGCCTGGGATTTTACTCCATTTCTGAAGTAAAACACACAGCAGTGTAATCATCCATTGATCAAACTCTGCTTTAGAACAAGAAGCATGCTCTTGCTTTCTAGATTCTCTAAGACAGCAGGAAACGTGAGTGTGCTGAGAACAAAAGAATGGTGTTTCCTACACATACGGACCATATCTAGTCCAACTCTGCTTCTGAAACTGATACAAAGCACTGGTCCTCTAACATCCAATGCTTCTCAATTACGATGAGAAACGTGTGAGCTTCGAGAATGATGTAGTTCGTTTGAGAAGAAAAGTCACTGCCCTTACCTGAAACGAAGTCTTGTTTGTAGGAAGACTCAGAGCCTGGGATTTAAGTCCATTTCTGATGTGAAACACACAGCAGTGTTCTCATCCATGGATCACACTCTGCTTTAGAGCGAGAAGCACGCTCTTGCTTTCTAAAGTCTCTAAGACAGCAGGAAACGTGAGTGTGCTGAGAACAAAATAACGGTGTTTCCTACACATAGGGACCATATCTAGTCCAACTCTGCTTCTGAAACAGATACAAAGCACTGGTCCTCTAACATCCAATGCTTGTCAGTTAAGATGAGAATCATGTGAGCTTCGTGAATGATGTAGTTCGTTTGAAAAGAAAACTGGCTGCCCTTACCTGAAACGAAGTCTTGCTTGTAGGAAGACTCAGAGCCTGGGATTTAACTCCATTTCTGAAGTAAAACAAACAGCAGTGTAATCATCCATTGATCAAACTCTGCTTTAGAACAAGAAGCACGCTCTTGCTTTCTAGATTCTCTAAGACAGCAGGAAACATGAGTGTGCTGAGAACAAAAGAACGGAGTTTCCTACACATACGGACCATATCCAGTCCAACTCTGCTTCTGAAACTGATACAAAGCACTGGTCCTCTAACATCCAATGCTTCTCAATTACGATGAGAAACGTGTGAGCTTTGAGAACGATGTAGTTCGTTTGAGCAGAAAAGTGACTGCCCTTACCTGAAACGAAGTCTTGCTTGTAGGGAGACTCAGAGCATGGGATTTAACTCCATTTCTCAAGTGAAACACACAGCATTCTCTCATCCATTGATCACACTCTGCTTTAGAACAAGAAGCACGCTCTTGCTTTCTAGAGTCTCTAAGACTGCGGGAAACGTGAGTGTGCTGAGAACAAAAGAACGGTGTTTCCTACACATACAGACCGTACCTAGTACAACTCTGCTTCTGAAACTGATAAAAAGCACGGGTCCTCTAACATCCAATGCTTGTCTGTTAAGATGAGAAACGTGTGAGCTCAGTGAACCATGTAGTTCGTTTGAGCTGAAAAGTGACTGCCCTCACCTCAAATGAAGCCTTGCTTGTAGGAAGACTCAGAGCATGGGATTTAACTCCATTTCTGAAGTGAAACACACAGCATAGTCTCATCCATGGATCACACTCTGTTTTAGAGCGAGAAGCACGCTCGTGCTTTCTAGAGTCTCTAAGACAGCAGGAAACATGAGTGTGCCCAGAACAAAAGATCGGTGTTTCCTACACATATGGACCATATGTAGACCAAATCTGCTTCTGAAACTGATACAAAGCACTGACCCTCTAACATCCAATGCTTGTCAGTTAAGATGAGAAACGTGTGAGCTTCGTGAATGATGTAGTTCGTTTGAGCAGAAAACTGACTGCCCTTACCTGAAACGAAGTCTTGCTTGTAGGAAGACTCAGAGCCTGGGATTTAACTCCATTTCTGAAGTGAAACACACAGCAGTGTTCTCATCCATTGATCACAATATGCGTTTGAACAAGAAGCATGCTCTTCTTTCTAGAGTCTCTAAGACAGCAGGAAACGTGAGTTTGCTGAGAACAAAAGAACAGTGTTTCATACACATACGGACCATATCTAGTCGAACTCTGCTTCTGAAACTGATACAAAGCACTGGTCCTCTAACATCCAATGCTTGTCTGTTAAGATGAGAAACGTGTGAGCTCCGTGAACGATGTAGTTCGTTTGAGCTGAAAAGTGACTGCCCTTACCTGAAACGAAGTCTTGCTTGTAGGAAGACACAGAGCCTGGGATTTAACTCCTTTTCTGAAGGGAAACACACAGCATAGTTCTCATCCATGGTTCCCACTCTGCTTTAGAGCGAGAAGCACGCTCTTGCTTTCTACAGTCTCTAAGACTTCAGGAAACGTGAGTGTGCTGAGAACAAAAGAACGGTGTTTCCTACACATACAGACCATATCTAGTCCAACTCTGCTTCTGAGAGTGATACAAAGCACTGGTCCTCTAACATCCAATGCTTGTCAGTTAAGATGAGAAACGTGTGAGCTTTGTGAATGATGTAGTTCCTTTGAACTGAAAAGTGACTGCCCTTACCTGAAACGAAGTCTTGCTTGTAGTAAGACACAGAGCCTGGGATTTAAGTCCATTTCTGAAGGGAAACACACAGCATAGTTCTCATCCATGGATCAAACTCTGCTTTAGAGCGAGAAGCACACTCTTGCTTTCTAGAGTCTCTAATACAGCAGGAAATCTGAGGGTGCCCAGAACAAAAGAAGGGTGTTTCCTACACATACGGACTATATGTAGTCAAAATCTTCTTCTGAAACTGATACAATGCACTGGTGTTCTAACATCCAATGGTTGTCAGTTAAGATGAGAAACGTGTGAGCTTCGTGAATGTTGTAGTTCCTTTGAGCAGAAAAGTGACTGCCCTTACCTGAAACGAAGTCTTGCTTGTAGGGAGACTCAGAGCATGGGATTTAACTCAATTTCTCAAGTGAAACACACAGCATTCTCTCATCCATTGATCACACTCTGCTTTAGAACAAGAAGCACGCTCTTGCTTTCTAGAGTCTCTAAGACTGCGGGAAACGTGAGTGTGCTGAGAACAAAAGAACGGTGTTTCCTACACATACGGACCGTATCTAGTCCAACTCTGCTTCTGAAACTGATACAAAGCACTGGTCCTCTAACATCCAATGCTTGTCTGTTAAGATGAGAAACGTGTGAGCTCAGTGAACCATGTAGTTCGTTTGAGCTGAAAAGTGACTGCCCTCACCTCAAACGAAGTCTTGCTTGTAGGAAGACTCAGAGCATGGGATTTAACTCCATTTCTGATGTGAAACACACAGCAGTGTTCTCATCCATGGATCACACTCTGCTTTAGAGCAAGAAGCATGCTCTTGCTTCCTAAAGTCTCTAAGACAGCAGGAAACGTGAGTGTGCTGAGAACAAAATAACGGTGTTTCCTACACATAGGGACCATATCTAGTCCAACTCTGCTTCTGAAACAGATACAAAGCACTGGTCCTGTAACATCCAATGCTTGTCAGTTAAGATGAGAAACGTGTGAGCTTCGTGAACCATGTAGTTCCTTTGAGCAGAAAAGTGACTGCCCTTACCTGAAACGAAGTCTTGCTTGTAGGGAGACACAGAGCATGGGATTTAACTCCATTTCTGAAGTGAAACACACAGCATAGTCTCATCCATGGATCACACTCTGCTTTAGAGCGAGAAGCACGCTCTTGCTTTCTAGAGTGTCTAAGACAGCAGGAAACGTGAGTGTGCCCAGAACAAAAGATCGGTGTTTCCTACACATATGGACCATATGTAGACCAAATCTGCTTCTGAAACTGATACAAAGCACTGACCCTCTAACATCCAATGCTTGTCAGTTAAGATGAGAAACGTGTGAGCTTCGTGAACGATGTAGTTCGTTTGAGCAGAAAACTGACTGCCCTTACCTGAAACGAAGTCTTGCTTGTAGGAAGACTCAGAGCCTGGGATTTAACTCCATTTCTGAAGTGAAACACACAGCAGTGTTCTCATCCATTGATCACAATATGCGTTTGAACAAGAAGCATGCTCTTCTTTCTAGAGTCTCTAAGACAGCAGGAAACGTGAGTTTGCTGAGAACAAAAGAACGGTGTTTCATACACATACGGACCATATCTAGTCGAACTCTGCTTCTGAAACTGATACAAAGCACTGGTCCTCTAACATCCAATGCTTGTCTGTTAAGATGAGAAACGTGTGAGCTCCGTGAACTATGTAGTTCGTTTGAGCTGAAAAGTGACTGCCCTTACCTGAAACGAAGTCTTGCTTGTAGGAAGACACAGAGCCTGGGATTTAACTCCTTTTCTGAAGGGAAACACACAGCATAGTTCTCATCCATGGTTCCCACTCTGCTTTAGATCGAGAAGCACGCTCTTGCTTTCTACAGTCTCTAAGACTCCAGGAAACGTGAGTGTGCTGAGAACAAAAGAACGGTGTTTCCTACACATACAGACCATATCTAGTCCAACTCTGCTTCAGAGAGTGATACAAAGCACTGGTCCTCTAACATCCAATGCTTGTCAGTTAAGATGAGAAACGTGTGAGCTTTGTGAATGATGTAGTTCCTTTGAACTGAAAAGTGACTGCCCTTACCTGAAACGAAGTCTTGCTTGTAGTAAGACACAGAGCCTGGGATTTAAGTCCATTTCTGAAGGGAAACACACAGCATAGTTCTCATCCATGGATCAAACTCTGCTTTAGAGCGAGAAGCACGCTCTTGCTTTCTAGAGTCTCTAATACAGCAGGAAATCTGAGGGTGCCCAGAACAAAAGAAGGGTGTTTCCTACACATACGGACTATATGTAGTCAAAATCTTCTTCTGAAACTGAAACAATGCACTGGTGTTCTAACATCCAATGGTTGTCAGTTAAGATGAGAAACGTGTGAGCTTCGTGAATGTTGTAGTTCCTTTGAGCAGAACAGTGACTGCCCTTACCTGAAACGAAGTCTTGCTTGTAGGGAGACTCAGAGCATGGGATTTAACTCCATTTCTCAAGTGAAACACACAGCATTCTCTCATCCATTGATCACACTCTGCTTTAGAACAAGAAGCACGCTCTTGCTTTCTAGAGTCTCTAAGACTGCGGGAAACGTGAGTGTGCTGAGAACAAAAGAACGGTGTTTCCTACACATACGGACCATATCTAGTCCAACTCTGCTTCTGAAACTGATACAAAGCACTGGTCCTCTAACATCCAATGCTTGTCAGTTAAGATGAGAAACGTGTGAGCTTCGTGAACCATGTAGTTCCTTTGAGCAGAAAAGTGACTGCCCTTACCTGAAACGAAGTCTTGCTTGTAGGGAGACACAGAGCATGGGATTTAACTCCATTTCTGAAGTGAAACACACAGCATAGTCTCATCCATGGATCACACTCTGCTTTAGAGCGAGAAGCACGCTCTTGCTTTCTAGAGTGTCTAAGACAGCAGGAAACGTGAGTGTGCCCAGAACAAAAGATCGGAGTTTCCTACACATATGGACCATATGTAGACCAAATCTGCTTCTGAAACTGATACAAAGCACTGACCCTCTAACATCCAATGCTTGTCAGTTAAGATGAGAAACGTGTGAGCTTCGTGAACGATGTAGTTCGTTTGAGCAGAAAACTGACTGCCCTTACCTGAAACGAAGTCTTGCTTGTAGGGAGACTCAGAGCATGGGATTTAACTCCATTTCTCAAGTGAAACACACAGCATTCTCTCATCCATTGATCACACTCTGCTTTAGAACAAGAAGCACGCTCTTGCTTTCTAGAGTCTCTAAGACTGCGGGAAACGTGAGTGTGCTGAGAACAAAAGAACGGTGTTTCCTACACATACAGACCGTACCTAGTCCAACTCTGCTTCTGAAACTGATACAAAGCACTGGTCCTCTAACATCCAATGCTTGTCTGTTAAGATGAGAAACGTGTGAGCTCAGTGAACCATGTAGTTCGTTTGAGCTGAAAAGTGACTGCCCTCACCTCAAATGAAGCCTTGCTTGTAGGAAGACTCAGAGCATGGGATTTAACTCCATTTCTGATGTGAAACACACAGCAGTGTTCTCATCCATGGATCACACTCTGCTTTAGAGCAAGAAGCATGCTCTTGCTTCCTAAAGTCTCTGAGACAGCAGGAAACGTGAGTGTGCTGAGAACAAAATAACGGTGTTTCCTACACATAGGGACCATATCTAGTCCAACTCTGCTTCTGAAACAGATACAAAGCACTGGTCCTCTAACATCCAATGCTTGTCAGTTAAGATGAGAAACGTGTGAGCTTCGTGAACCAAGTAGTTCCTTTGAGTAGAAAAGTGACTGCCCTTACCTGAAACGAAGTCTTGCTTGTAGGGAGACACAGAGCATGGGATTTAACTCCATTTCTGAAGTGAAACACACAGCATAGTCTCATCCATGGATCACACTCTGTTTTAGAGCGAGAAGCACGCTCTTGCTTTCTAGAGTCTCTAAGACAGCAGGAAACGTGAGTGTGCCCAGAAGAAAAGATCGGTGTTTCCTACACATATGGACCATATGTAGACGATATCTGCTTCTGAAACTGATACAAATCACTGACCCTCTAACATCCAATGCTTGTCAGTTAAGATGAGAAACGTGTGAGCTTCGTGAACGATGTAGTTCGTTTGAGCAGAAAACTGACTGCCCTTACCTGAAATGAAGTCTTGCTTGTAGGAAGACTCAGAGCCTGGGATTTAACTCCATTTCTGAAGTGAAACACACAGCAGTGTTCTCATCCATTGATCACAATATGCGTTTGAACAAGAAGCATGCTCTTCTTTCTAGAGTCTCTAAGACAGCAGGAAACGTGAGTTTGCTGAGAACAAAAGAACGGTGTTTCATACACATACGGACCATATCTAGTCGAACTCTGCTTCTTAAACTGATACAAAGCACTGGTCCTCTAACATCCAATGCTTGTCTGTTAAGATGAGAAACGTGTGAGCTCCGTGAACGATGTAGTTCGTTTCAGCTGAAAAGTGACTGCCCTTACCTGAAACGAAGTCTTGCTTGTAGGAAGACACAGAGCCTGGGATTTAACTCCTTTTCTGAAGGGAAACACACAGCATAGTTCTCATCCATGGTTCCCACTCTGCTTTAGAGCGAGAAGCACGCTCTTGCTTTCTACAGTCTCTAATACAGCAGGAAATCTGAGGGTGCCCAGAACAAAAGAAGGGTGTTTCCTAAACATACGGACTATATGTAGTCAAAATCTTCTTCTGAAACTGAAACAATGCACTGGTCCTCTAACATCCAATGGTTGTCAGTTAAGATGAGAAACGTGTGAGCTTCGTGAATGTTGTAGTTCCTTTGAGCAGAAAAGTGACTGCCCTTACCTGAAACGAAGTCTTGCTTGTAGGGAGACTCAGAGCATGGGATTTAACTCCATTTCTCAAGTGAAACACACAGCATTCTCTCATCCATTGATCACACTCTGCTTTAGAACAAGAAGCACGCTCTTGCTTTCTAGAGTCTCTAAGACTGCGGGAAACGTGAGTGTGCTGAGAACAAAAGAACAGTGTTTCCTACACATACGGACCATATCTAGTCCAACTCTGCTTCTGAAACTGATACAAAGCACTGGTCCTCTAACATCCAATGCTTGTCAGTTAAGATGAGAAACGTGTGAGCTTCGTGAACCATGTAGTTCCTTTGAGCAGAAAAGTGACTGCCCTTACCTGAAACGAAGTCTTGCTTGTAGGGAGACACAGAGCATGGGATTTAACTCCATTTCTGAAGTGAAACACACAGCATAGTCTCATCCATGGATCACACTCTGCTTTAGAGCAAGAAGCACGCTCTTGCTTTCTAGAGTGTCTAAGACAGCAGGAAACGTGAGTGTGCCCAGAACAAAAGATCGGTGTTTCCTACACATATGGACCATATGTAGACCAAATCTGCTTCTGAAACTGATACAAAGCACTGACCCTCTAACATCCAATGCTTGTCAGTTAAGATGAGAAACGTGTGAGCTTCGTGAACGATGTAGTTCGTTTGAGCAGAAAACTGACTGCCCTTACCTGAAACGAAGTCTTGCTTGTAGGAAGACTCAGAGCCTGGGATTTAACTCCATTTCTGAAGTGAAACACACAGCAGTGTTCTCATCCATTGATCACAATATGCGTTTGAACAAGAAGCATGCTCTTCTTTCTAGAGTCTCTAAGACAGCAGGAAACGTGAGTTTGCTGAGAACAAAAGAACGGTGTTTCATACACATACGGACCATATCTAGTCGAACTCTGCTTCTGAAACTGATACAAAGCACTGGTCCTCTAACATCCAATGCTTGTCTGTTAAGATGAGAAACGTGTGAGCTCCGTGAACTATGTAGTTCGTTTGAGCTGAAAAGTGACTGCCCTTACCTGAAACGAAGTCTTGCTTGTAGGAAGACACAGAGCCTGGGATTTAACTCCTTTTCTGAAGGGAAACACACAGCATAGTTCTCATCCATGGTTCCCACTCTGCTTTAGAGCGAGAAGCACGCTCTTGCTTTCTACAGTCTCTAAGACTTCAGGAAACGTGAGTGTGCTGAGAACAAAAGAACGGTGTTTCCCACACATACAGACCATATCTAGTCCAACTCTGCTTCTGAAACTGATACAAAGCACTGGTCCTCTAACATCCAATGCTTGTCAGTTAAGATGAGAAACGTGTGAGCTTTGTGAATGATGTAGTTCCTTTGAACTGAAAAGTGACTGCCCTTACCTGAAACGAAGTCTTGCTTGTAGTAAGACACAGAGCCTGGGATTTAAGTCCATTTCTGAAGGGAAACACACAGCATAGTTCTCATCCATGGATCAAACTCTGCTTTAGAGCGAGAAGCACACTCTTGCTTCCTAGAGTCTCTAATACAGCAGGAAATCTGAGGGTGCCCAGAACAAAAGAAGGGTGTTTCCTACACATACGGACTATATGTAGTCAAAATCTTCTTCTGAAACTGAAACAATGCACTGGTGTTCTAACATCCAATGGTTGTCAGTTAAGATGAGAAACGTGTGAGCTTCGTGAATGTTGTAGTTCCTTTGAGCAGAAAAGTGACTGCCCTTACCTGAAACGAAGTCTTGCTTGTAGGGAGACTCAGAGCATGGGATTTAACTCCATTTCTCAAGTGAAACACACAGCATTCTCTCATCCATTGATCACACTCTGCTTTAGAACAAGTAGCACGCTCTTGCTTTCTAGAGTCTCTAAGACTGCGGGAAACGTGAGTGTGCTGAGAACAAAAGAACGGTGTTTCCTACACATACGGACCATATCTAGTCCAACTCTGCTTCTGAAACTGATACAAAGCACTGGTCCTCTAACATCCAATGCTTGTCAGTTAAGATGAGAAACGTGTGAGCTTCGTGAACCATGTAGTTCCTTTGAGCAGAAAAGTGACTGCCCTTACCTGAAACGAAGTCTTGCTTGTAGGGAGACACAGAGCATGGGATTTAACTCCATTTCTGAAGTGAAACACACAGCATAGTCTCATCCATGGATCACACTCTGCTTTAGAGCGAGAAGCACGCTCTTGCTTTCTAGAGTCTCTAAGACAGCAGGAAACGTGAGTGTGCCCAGAACAAAAGATCGGTGTTTCCTACACATATGGACCATATGTAGACCAAATCTGCTTCTGAATCTGATACAAAGCACTGACCCTCTAACATCCAATGCTTGTCAGTTAAGATGAGAAACGTGTGAGCTTCGTGAACGATGTAGTTTGTTTGAGCAGAAAACTGACTGCCCTTACCTGAAACGAAGTCTTGCTTGCAGGAAGACTCAGAGCCTGGGATTTAACTCCATTTCTGAAGTGAAACACACAGCAGTGTTCTCATCCATTGATCACAATATGCGTTTGAACAAGAAGCATGCTCTTCTTTCTAGAGTCTCTAAGACAGCAGGAAACGTGAGTTTGCTGAGAACAAAAGAACGGTGTTTCATACACATACGGACCATATCTAGTCGAACTCTGCTTCTGAAACTGATACAAAGCACTGGTCCTCTAACATCCAATGCTTGTCTGTTAAGATGAGAAACGTGTGAGCTCCGTGAACTATGTAGTTCGTTTGAGCTGAAAAGTGACTGCCCTTACCTGAAACGAAGTCTTGCTTGTAGGAAGACACAGAGCCTGGGATTTAACTCCTTTTCTGAAGGGAAACACACAGCATAGTTCTCATCCATGGTTCCCACTCTGCTTTAGAGCGAGAAGCACGCTCTTGCTTTCTACAGTCTCTAATACAGCAGGAAATCTGAGGGTGCCCAGAACAAAAGAAGGGTGTTTCCTAAACATACGGACTATATGTAGTCAAAATCTTCTTCTGAAACTGAAACAATGCACTGGTCCTCTAACATCCAATGGTTGTCAGTTAAGATGAGAAACGTGTGAGCTTCGTGAATGTTGTAGTTCCTTTGAGCAGAAAAGTGACTGCCCTTACCTGAAACGAAGTCTTGCTTGTAGGGAGACTCAGAGCATGGGATTTAACTCCATTTCTCAAGTGAAACACACAGCATTCTCTCATCCATTGATCACACTCTGCTTTAGAACAAGAAGCACGCTCTTGCTTTCTAGAGTCTCTAAGACTGCGGGAAACGTGAGTGTGCTGAGAACAAAAGAACAGTGTTTCCTACACATACGGACCATATCTAGTCCAACTCTGCTTCTGAAACTGATACAAAGCACTGGTCCTCTAACATCCAATGCTTGTCAGTTAAGATGAGAAACGTGTGAGCTTCGTGAACCATGTAGTTCCTTTGAGCAGAAAAGTGACTGCCCTTACCTGAAACGAAGTCTTGCTTGTAGGGAGACACAGAGCATGGGATTTAACTCCATTTCTGAAGTGAAACACACAGCATAGTCTCATCCATGGATCACACTCTGCTTTAGAGCAAGAAGCACGCTCTTGCTTTCTAGAGTGTCTAAGACAGCAGGAAACGTGAGTGTGCCCAGAACAAAAGATCGGTGTTTCCTACACATATGGACCATATGTAGACCAAATCTGCTTCTGAAACTGATACAAAGCACTGACCCTCTAACATCCAATGCTTGTCAGTTAAGATGAGAAACGTGTGAGCTTCGTGAACGATGTAGTTCGTTTGAGCAGAAAACTGACTGCCCTTACCTGAAACGAAGTCTTGCTTGTAGGAAGACTCAGAGCCTGGGATTTAACTCCATTTCTGAAGTGAAACACACAGCAGTGTTCTCATCCATTGATCACAATATGCGTTTGAACAAGAAGCATGCTCTTCTTTCTAGAGTCTCTAAGACAGCAGGAAACGTGAGTTTGCTGAGAACAAAAGAACGGTGTTTCATACACATACGGACCATATCTAGTCGAACTCTGCTTCTGAAACTGATACAAAGCACTGGTCCTCTAACATCCAATGCTTGTCTGTTAAGATGAGAAACGTGTGAGCTCCGTGAACTATGTAGTTCGTTTGAGCTGAAAAGTGACTGCCCTTACCTGAAACGAAGTCTTGCTTGTAGGAAGACACAGAGCCTGGGATTTAACTCCTTTTCTGAAGGGAAACACACAGCATAGTTCTCATCCATGGTTCCCACTCTGCTTTAGAGCGAGAAGCACGCTCTTGCTTTCTACAGTCTCTAAGACTTCAGGAAACGTGAGTGTGCTGAGAACAAAAGAACGGTGTTTCCCACACATACAGACCATATCTAGTCCAACTCTGCTTCTGAAACTGATACAAAGCACTGGTCCTCTAACATCCAATGCTTGTCAGTTAAGATGAGAAACGTGTGAGCTTTGTGAATGATGTAGTTCCTTTGAACTGAAAAGTGACTGCCCTTACCTGAAACGAAGTCTTGCTTGTAGTAAGACACAGAGCCTGGGATTTAAGTCCATTTCTGAAGGGAAACACACAGCATAGTTCTCATCCATGGATCAAACTCTGCTTTAGAGCGAGAAGCACACTCTTGCTTCCTAGAGTCTCTAATACAGCAGGAAATCTGAGGGTGCCCAGAACAAAAGAAGGGTGTTTCCTACACATACGGACTATATGTAGTCAAAATCTTCTTCTGAAACTGAAACAATGCACTGGTGTTCTAACATCCAATGGTTGTCAGTTAAGATGAGAAACGTGTGAGCTTCGTGAATGTTGTAGTTCCTTTGAGCAGAAAAGTGACTGCCCTTACCTGAAACGAAGTCTTGCTTGTAGGGAGACTCAGAGCATGGGATTTAACTCCATTTCTCAAGTGAAACACACAGCATTCTCTCATCCATTGATCACACTCTGCTTTAGAACAAGTAGCACGCTCTTGCTTTCTAGAGTCTCTAAGACTGCGGGAAACGTGAGTGTGCTGAGAACAAAAGAACGGTGTTTCCTACACATACGGACCATATCTAGTCCAACTCTGCTTCTGAAACTGATACAAAGCACTGGTCCTCTAACATCCAATGCTTGTCAGTTAAGATGAGAAACGTGTGAGCTTCGTGAACCATGTAGTTCCTTTGAGCAGAAAAGTGACTGCCCTTACCTGAAACGAAGTCTTGCTTGTAGGGAGACACAGAGCATGGGATTTAACTCCATTTCTGAAGTGAAACACACAGCATAGTCTCATCCATGGATCACACTCTGCTTTAGAGCGAGAAGCACGCTCTTGCTTTCTAGAGTCTCTAAGACAGCAGGAAACGTGAGTGTGCCCAGAACAAAAGATCGGTGTTTCCTACACATATGGACCATATGTAGACCAAATCTGCTTCTGAATCTGATACAAAGCACTGACCCTCTAACATCCAATGCTTGTCAGTTAAGATGAGAAACGTGTGAGCTTCGTGAACGATGTAGTTTGTTTGAGCAGAAAACTGACTGCCCTTACCTGAAACGAAGTCTTGCTTGCAGGAAGACTCAGAGCCTGGGATTTAACTCCATTTCTGAAGTGAAACACACAGCAGTGTTCTCATCCATTGATCACAATATGCGTTTGAACAAGAAGCATGCTCTTCTTTCTAGAGTCTCTAAGACAGCAGGAAACGTGAGTTTGCTGAGAACAAAAGAACGGTGTTTCATACACATACGGACCATATCTAGTCGAACTCTGCTTCTGAAACTGATACAAAGCACTGGTCCTCTAACATCCAATGCTTGTCTGTTAAGATGAGAAACGTGTGAGCTCCGTGAACTATGTAGTTCGTTTGAGCTGAAAAGTGACTGCCCTTACCTGAAACGAAGTCTTGCTTGTAGGAAGACACAGAGCCTGGGATTTAACTCCTTTTCTGAAGGGAAACACACAGCATAGTTCTCATCCATGGTTCCCACTCTGCTTTAGAGCGAGAAGCACGCTCTTGCTTTCTACAGTCTCTAAGACTTCAGGAAACGTGAGTGTGCTGAGAACAAAAGAACGGTGTTTCCCACACATACAGACCATATCTAGTCCAACTCTGCTTCTGAAACTGATACAAAGCACTGGTCCTCTAACATCCAATGCTTGTCAGTTAAGATGAGAAACGTGTGAGCTTTGTGAATGATGTAGTTCCTTTGAACTGAAAAGTGACTGCCCTTACCTGAAACGAAGTCTTGCTTGTAGTAAGACACAGAGCCTGGGATTTAAGTCCATTTCTGAAGGGAAACACACAGCATAGTTCTCATCCATGGATCAAACTCTGCTTTAGAGCGAGAAGCACACTCTTGCTTCCTAGAGTCTCTAATACAGCAGGAAATCTGAGGGTGCCCAGAACAAAAGAAGGGTGTTTCCTACACATACGGACTATATGTAGTCAAAATCTTCTTCTGAAACTGAAACAATGCACTGGTGTTCTAACATCCAATGGTTGTCAGTTAAGATGAGAAACGTGTGAGCTTCGTGAATGTTGTAGTTCCTTTGAGCAGAAAAGTGACTGCCCTTACCTGAAACGAAGTCTTGCTTGTAGGGAGACTCAGAGCATGGGATTTAACTCCATTTCTCAAGTGAAACACACAGCATTCTCTCATCCATTGATCACACTCTGCTTTAGAACAAGTAGCACGCTCTTGCTTTCTAGAGTCTCTAAGA
The DNA here is from genome assembly GCA_949786385.1 of Onychomys leucogaster. Classification (NCBI taxonomy): domain Eukaryota; kingdom Metazoa; phylum Chordata; class Mammalia; order Rodentia; family Cricetidae; genus Onychomys; species Onychomys leucogaster. Next base: position 208,878 of record CATKUP010000362.1, read on the forward strand.
CTGCGGGAAACGTGAGTGTGCTGAGAACAAAAGAACGGTGTTTCCTACACATACGGACCATATCTAGTCCAACTCTGCTTCTGAAACTGATACAAAGCACTGGTCCTCTAACATCCAATGCTTGTCAGTTAAGATGAGAAACGTGTGAGCTTCGTGAACCATGTAGTTCCTTTGAGCAGAAAAGTGACTGCCCTTACCTGAAACGAAGTCTTGCTTGTAGGGAGACACAGAGCATGGGATTTAACTCCATTTCTGAAGTGAAACACACAGCATAGTCTCATCCATGGATCACACTCTGCTTTAGAGCGAGAAGCACGCTCTTGCTTTCTAGAGTGTCTAAGACAGCAGGAAACGTGAGTGTGCCCAGAACAAAAGATCGGTGTTTCCTACACATATGGACCATATGTAGACCAAATCTGCTTCTGAAACTGATACAAAGCACTGACCCTCTAACATCCAATGCTTGTCAGTTAAGATGAGAAACGTGTGAGCTTCGTGAACGATGTAGTTCGTTTGAGCAGAAAACTGACTGCCCTTACCTGAAACGAAGTCTTGCTTGTAGGAAGACTCAGAGCCTGGGATTTAACTCCATTTCTGAAGTGAAACACACAGCAGTGTTCTCATCCATTGATCACAATATGCTTTTGAACAAGAAGCATGCTCTTCTTTCTAGAGTCTCTAAGACAGCAGGAAACGTGAGTTTGCTGAGAACAAAAGAACGGTGTTTCATACACATACGGACCATATCTAGTCGAACTCTGCTTCTGAAACTGATACAAAGCACTGGTCCTCTAACATCCAATGCTTGTCTGTTAAGATGAGAAACGTGTGAGCTCCGTGAACGATGTAGTTCGTTTGAGCTGAAAAGTGACTGCCCTTACCTGAAACGAAGTCTTGCTTGTAGGAAGACACAGAGCCTGGGATTTAACTCCTTTTCTGAAGGGAAACACACAGCATAGTTCTCATCCATGGTTCCCACTCTGCTTTAGAGCGAGAAGCACGCTCTTGCTTTCTACAGTCTCTAAGACTTCAGGAAACGTGAGTGTGCTGAGAACAAAAGAACGGTGTTTCCCACACATACAGACCATATCTAGTCCAACTCTGCTTCTGAGAGTGATACAAAGCACTGGTCCTCTAACATCCAATGCTTGTCAGTTAAGATGAGAAACGTGTGAGCTTTGTGAATGATGTAGTTCCTTTGAACTGAAAAGTGACTGCCCTTACCTGAAACGAAGTCTTGCTTGTAGTAAGACACAGAGCCTGGGATTTAAGTCCATTTCTGAAGGGAAACACACAGCATAGTTCTCATCCATGGATCAAACTCTGCTTTAGAGCGAGAAGCACACTCTTGCTTTCTAGAGTCTCTAATACAGCAGGAAATCTGAGGGTGCCCAGAACAAAAGAAGGGTGTTTCCTACACATACGGACTGTATGTAGTCAAAATCTTCTTCTGAAACTGATACAATGCACTGGTGTTCTAACATCCAATGGTTGTCAGTTAAGATGAGAAACGTGTGAGCTTCGTGAATGTTGTAGTTCCTTTGAGCAGAAAAGTGACTGCCCTTACCTGAAACGAAGTCTTGCTTGTAGGGAGACTCAGAGCATGGGATTTAACTCCATTTCTCAAGTGAAACACACAGCATTCTCTCATCCATTGATCACACTCTGCTTTAGAACAAGAAGCATGCTCTTGCTTTCTAGAGTCTCTAAGACTGCGGGAAACGTGAGTGTGCTGAGAACAAAAGAACGGTGTTTCCTACACATACGGACCATATCTAGTCCAACTCTGCTTCTGAAACTGATACAAAGCACTGGTCCTCTAACATCCAATGCTTGTCTGTTAAGATGAGAAACGTGTGAGCTCAGTGAACCATGTAGTTCGTTTGAGCTGAAAAGTGACTGCCCTCACCTCAAACGAAGTCTTGCTTGTAGGAAGACTCAGAGCATGGGATTTAACTCCATTTCTGATGTGAAACACACAGCAGTGTTCTCATCCATGGATCACACTCTGCTTTAGAGCGAGAAGCATGCTCTTGCTTCCTAAAGTCTCTAAGACAGCAGGAAACGTGAGTGTGCTGAGAACAAAATAACGGTGTTTCCTACACATAGGGACCATATCTAGTCAAACTCTGCTTCTGAAACAGATACAAAGCACTGGTCCTCTAACATCCAATGCTTGTCAGTTAAGATGAGAAACGTGTGAGCTTCGTGAACCATGTAGTTCCTTTGAGCAGAAAAGTGACTGCCCTTACCTGAAACGAAGTCTTGCTTGTAGGGAGACACAGAGCATGGGATTTAACTCCATTTCTGAAGTGAAACACACAGCATAGTCTCATCCATGGATCACACTCTGCTTTAGAGCGAGAAGCACGCTCTTGCTTTCTAGAGTCTCTAAGACAGCAGGAAACGTGAGTGTGCCCAGAACAAAAGATCGGTGTTTCCTACACATATGGACCATATGTAGACCAAATCTGCTTCTGAATCTGATACAAAGCACTGACCCTCTAACATCCAATGCTTGTCAGTTAAGATGAGAAACGTGTGAGCTTCGTGAACGATGTAGTTTGTTTGAGCAGAAAACTGACTGCCCTTACCTGAAACGAAGTCTTGCTTGCAGGAAGACTCAGAGCCTGGGATTTAACTCCATTTCTGAAGTGAAACACACAGCAGTGTTCTCATCCATTGATCACAATATGCGTTTGAACAAGAAGCATGCTCTTCTTTCTAGAGTCTCTAAGACAGCAGGAAACGTGAGTTTGCTGAGAACAAAAGAACGGTGTTTCATACACATACGGACCATATCTAGTCGAACTCTGCTTCTTAAACTGATACAAAGCACTGGTCCTCTAACATCCTATGCTTGTCTGTTAAGATGAGAAACGTGTGAGCTCCGTGAACGATGTAGTTCGTTTGAGCTGAAAAGTGACTGCCCTTACCTGAAACGAAGTCTTGCTTGTAGGAAGACACAGAGCCTGGGATTTAACTCCTTTTCTGAAGGGAAACACACAGCATAGTTCTCATCCATGGTTCCCACTCTGCTTTAGAGCGAGAAGCACGCTCTTGCTTTCTACAGTCTCTAAGACTTCAGGAAACGTGAGTGTGCTGAGAACAAAAGAACGGTGTTTCCTACACATACAGATCATATCTAGTCCAACTCTGCTTCTGAGAGTGATACAAAGCACTGGTCCTCTAACATCCAATGCTTGTCAGTTAAGATGAGAAACGTGTGAGCTTTGTGAATGATGTAGTTCCTTTGAACTGAAAAGTGACTGCCCTTACCTGAAACGAAGTCTTGCTTGTAGTAAGACACAGAGCCTGGGATTTAAGTCCATTTCTGAAGGGAAACACACAGCATAGTTCTCATCCATGGATCAAACTCTGCTTTAGAGCGAGAAGCACACTCTTGCTTTCTAGAGTCTCTAATACAGCAGGAAATCTGAGGGTGCCCAGAACAAAAGAAGGGTGTTTCCTACACATACGGACTATATGTAGTCAAAATCTTCTTCTGAAACTGAAACAATGCACTGGTGTTCTAACATCCAATGGTTGTCAGTTAAGATGAGAAACGTGTGAGCTTCGTGAATGTTGTAGTTCCTTTGAGCAGAAAAGTGACTGCCCTTACCTGAAACGAAGTCTTGCTTGTAGGGAGACTCAGAGCATGGGATTTAACTCCATTTCTCAAGTGAAACACACAGCATTCTCTCATCCATTGATCACACTCTGCTTTAGAACAAGAAGCACGCTCTTGCTTTCTAGAGTCTCTAAGACTGCGGGAAACGTGAGTGTGCTGAGAACAAAAGAACGGTGTTTCCTACACATACGGACCATATCTAGTCCAACTCTGCTTCTGAAACTGATACAAAGCACTGGTCCTCTAACATCCAATGCTTGTCAGTTAAGATGAGAAACGTGTGAGCTTCGTGAACCATGTAGTTCCTTTGAGCAGAAAAGTGACTGCCCTTACCTGAAACGAAGTCTTGCTTGTAGGGAGACACAGAGCATGGGATTTAACTCCATTTCTGAAGTGAAACACACAGCATAGTCTCATCCATGGATCACACTCTGCTTTAGAGCGAGAAGCACGCTCTTGCTTTCTAGAGTGTCTAAGACAGCAGGAAACGTGAGTGTGCCCAGAACAAAAGATCGGTGTTTCCTACACATATGGACCATATGTAGAACAAATCTGCTTCTGAAACTGATACAAAGCACTGACCCTCTAACATCCAATGCTTGTCAGTTAAGATGAGAAACGTGTGAGCTTCGTGAACGATGTAGTTCGTTTGAGCAGAAAACTGACTGCCCTTACCTGAAACGAAGTCTTGCTTGTAGGAAGACTCAGAGCCTGGGATTTAACTCCATTTCTGAAGTGAAACACACAGCAGTGTTCTCATCCATTGATCACAATATGCGTTTGAACAAGAAGCATGCTCTTCTTTCTAGAGTCTCTAAGACAGCAGGAAACGTGAGTTTGCTGAGAACAAAAGAACGGTGTTTCATACACATACGGACCATATCTAGTCGAACTCTGCTTCTGAAACTGATACAAAGCACTGGTCCTCTAACATCCAATGCTTGTCTGTTAAGATGAGAAACGTGTGAGCTCCGTGAACGATGTAGTTCGTTTGAGCTGAAAAGTGACTGCCCTTACCTGAAACGAAGTCTTGCTTGTAGGAAGACACAGAGCCTGGGATTTAACTCCTTTTCTGAAGGGAAACACACAGCATAGTTCTCATCCATGGTTCCCACTCTGCTTTAGAGCGAGAAGCACGCTCTTGCTTTCTACAGTCTCTAAGACTTCAGGAAACGTGAGTGTGCTGAGAACAAAAGAACGGTGTTTCCCACACATACAGACCATATCTAGTCCAACTCTGCTTCTGAGAGTGATACAAAGCACTGGTCCTCTAACATCCAATGCTTGTCAGTTAAGATGAGAAACGTGTGAGCTTTGTGAATGATGTAGTTCCTTTGAACTGAAAAGTGACTGCCCTTACCTGAAACGAAGTCTTGCTTGTAGTAAGACACAGAGCCTGGGATTTAAGTCCATTTCTGAAGGGAAACACACAGCATAGTTCTCATCCATGGATCAAACTCTGCTTTAGAGCGAGAAGCACACTCTTGCTTTCTAGAGTCTCTAATACAGCAGGAAATCTGAGGGTGCCCAGAACAAAAGAAGGGTGTTTCCTACACATACGGACTGTATGTAGTCAAAATCTTCTTCTGAAACTGATACAATGCACTGGTGTTCTAACATCCAATGGTTGTCAGTTAAGATGAGAAACGTGTGAGCTTCGTGAATGTTGTAGTTCCTTTGAGCAGAAAAGTGACTGCCCTTACCTGAAACGAAGTCTTGCTTGTAGGGAGACTCAGAGCATGGGATTTAACTCCATTTCTCAAGTGAAACACACAGCATTCTCTCATCCATTGATCACACTCTGCTTTAGAACAAGAAGCATGCTCTTGCTTTCTAGAGTCTCTAAGACTGCGGGAAACGTGAGTGTGCTGAGAACAAAAGAACGGTGTTTCCTACACATACGGACCATATCTAGTCCAACTCTGCTTCTGAAACTGATACAAAGCACTGGTCCTCTAACATCCAATGCTTGTCTGTTAAGATGAGAAACGTGTGAGCTCAGTGAACCATGTAGTTCGTTTGAGCTGAAAAGTGACTGCCCTCACCTCAAACGAAGTCTTGCTTGTAGGAAGACTCAGAGCATGGGATTTAACTCCATTTCTGATGTGAAACACACAGCAGTGTTCACATCCATGGATCACACTCTGCTTTAGAGCGAGAAGCATGCTCTTGCTTCCTAAAGTCTCTAAGACAGCAGGAAACGTGAGTGTGCTGAGAACAAAATAACGGTGTTTCCTACACATAGGGACCATATCTAGTCAAACTCTGCTTCTGAAACAGATACAAAGCACTGGTCCTCTAACATCCAATGCTTGTCAGTTAAGATGAGAAACGTGTGAGCTTCGTGAACCATGTAGTTCCTTTGAGCAGAAAAGTGACTGCCCTTACCTGAAACGAAGTCTTGCTTGTAGGGAGACACAGAGCATGGGATTTAACTCCATTTCTGAAGTGAAACACACAGCATAGTCTCATCCATGGATCACACTCTGCTTTAGAGCGAGAAGCACGCTCTTGCTTTCTAGAGTCTCTAAGACAGCAGGAAACGTGAGTGTGCCCAGAACAAAAGATCGGTGTTTCCTACACATATGGACCATATGTAGACCAAATCTGCTTCTGAATCTGATACAAAGCACTGACCCTCTAACATCCAATGCTTGTCAGTTAAGATGAGAAACGTGTGAGCTTCGTGAACGATGTAGTTTGTTTGAGCAGAAAACTGACTGCCCTTACCTGAAACGAAGTCTTGCTTGCAGGAAGACTCAGAGCCTGGGATTTAACTCCATTTCTGAAGTGAAACACACAGCAGTGTTCTCATCCATTGATCACAATATGCGTTTGAACAAGAAGCATGCTCTTCTTTCTAGAGTCTCTAAGACAGCAGGAAACGTGAGTTTGCTGAGAACAAAAGAACGGTGTTTCATACACATACGGACCATATCTAGTCGAACTCTGCTTCTTAAACTGATACAAAGCACTGGTCCTCTAACATCCTATGCTTGTCTGTTAAGATGAGAAACGTGTGAGCTCCGTGAACGATGTAGTTCGTTTGAGCTGAAAAGTGACTGCCCTTACCTGAAACGAAGTCTTGCTTGTAGGAAGACACAGAGCCTGGGATTTAACTCCTTTTCTGAAGGGAAACACACAGCATAGTTCTCATCCATGGTTCCCACTCTGCTTTAGAGCGAGAAGCACGCTCTTGCTTTCTACAGTCTCTAAGACTTCAGGAAACGTGAGTGTGCTGAGAACAAAAGAACGGTGTTTCCTACACATACAGATCATATCTAGTCCAACTCTGCTTCTGAGAGTGATACAAAGCACTGGTCCTCTAACATCCAATGCTTGTCAGTTAAGATGAGAAACGTGTGAGCTTTGTGAATGATGTAGTTCCTTTGAACTGAAAAGTGACTGCCCTTACCTGAAACGAAGTCTTGCTTGTAGTAAGACACAGAGCCTGGGATTTAAGTCCATTTCTGAAGGGAAACACACAGCATAGTTCTCATCCATGGATCAAACTCTGCTTTAGAGCGAGAAGCACACTCTTGCTTTCTAGAGTCTCTAATACAGCAGGAAATCTGAGGGTGCCCAGAACAAAAGAAGGGTGTTTCCTACACATACGGACTATATGTAGTCAAAATCTTCTTCTGAAACTGAAACAATGCACTGGTGTTCTAACATCCAATGGTTGTCAGTTAAGATGAGAAACGTGTGAGCTTCGTGAATGTTGTAGTTCCTTTGAGCAGAAAAGTGACTGCCCTTACCTGAAACGAAGTCTTGCTTGTAGGGAGACTCAGAGCATGGGATTTAACTCCATTTCTCAAGTGAAACACACAGCATTCTCTCATCCATTGATCACACTCTGCTTTAGAACAAGAAGCACGCTCTTGCTTTCTAGAGTCTCTAAGACTGCGGGAAACGTGAGTGTGCTGAGAACAAAAGAACGGTGTTTCCTACACATACGGACCATATCTAGTCCAACTCTGCTTCTGAAACTGATACAAAGCACTGGTCCTCTAACATCCAATGCTTGTCAGTTAAGATGAGAAACGTGTGAGCTTCGTGAACCATGTAGTTCCTTTGAGCAGAAAAGTGACTGCCCTTACCTGAAACGAAGTCTTGCTTGTAGGGAGACACAGAGCATGGGATTTAACTCCATTTCTGAAGTGAAACACACAGCATAGTCTCATCCATGGATCACACTCTGCTTTAGAGCGAGAAGCACGCTCTTGCTTTCTAGAGTGTCTAAGACAGCAGGAAACGTGAGTGTGCCCAGAACAAAAGATCGGTGTTTCCTACACATATGGACCATATGTAGAACAAATCTGCTTCTGAAACTGATACAAAGCACTGACCCTCTAACATCCAATGCTTGTCAGTTAAGATGAGAAACGTGTGAGCTTCGTGAACGATGTAGTTCGTTTGAGCAGAAATCTGACTGCCCTTACCTGAAACGAAGTCTTGCTTGTAGGAAGACTCAGAGCCTGGGATTTAACTCCATTTCTGAAGTGAAACACACAGCAGTGTTCTCATCCATTGATCACAATATGCGTTTGAACAAGAAGCATGCTCTTCTTTCTAGAGTCTCTAAGACAGCAGGAAAGGTGAGTTTGCTGAGAACAAAAGAACGGTGTTTCATACACATACGGACCATATCTAGTCGAACTCTGCTTCTGAAACTGATACAAAGCACTGGTCCTCTAACATCCAATGCTTGTCTGTTAAGATGAGAAACGTGTGAGCTCCGTGAACGATGTAGTTCGTTTGAGCTGAAAAGTGACTGCCCTTACCTGAAACGAAGTCTTGCTTGTAGGAAGACACAGAGCCTGGGATTTAACTCCTTTTCTGAAGGGAAACACACAGCATAGTTCTCATCCATGGTTCCCATTCTGCTTTAGAGCGAGAAGCACGCTCTTGGTTTCTACATCTCTAAGACTTCAGGAAACGTGAGTGTGCTGAGAACAAAAGAACGGTGTTTCCCACACATACAGACCATATCTAGTCCAACTCTGCTTCTGAGAGTGATACAAAGCACTGGTCCTCTAACATCCAATGCTTGTCAGTTAAGATGAGAAACGTGTGAGCTTTGTGAATGATGTAGTTCCTTTGAACTGAAAAGTGACTGCCCTTACCTGAAACGAAGTCTTGCTTGTAGTAAGACACAGAGCCTGGGATTTAAGTCCATTTCTGAAGGGAAACACACAGCATAGTTCTCATCCATGGATCAAACTCTGCTTTAGAGCGAGAAGCACACTCTTGCTTTCTAGAGTCTCTAATACAGCAGGAAATCTGAGGGTGCCCAGAACAAAAGAAGGGTGTTTCCTACACATACGGACTATATGTAGTCAAAATCTTCTTCTGAAACTGATACAATGCACTGGTGTTCTAACATCCAATGGTTGTCAGTTAAGATGAGAAACGTGTGAGCTTCGTGAATGTTGTAGTTCCTTTGAGCAGAAAAGTGACTGCCCTTACCTGAAACGAAGTCTTGCTTGTAGGGAGACTCAGAGCATGGGATTTAACTCCATTTCTCAAGTGAAACACACAGCATTCTCTCATCCATTGATCACACTCTGCTTTAGAACAAGAAGCACGCTCTTGCTTTCTAGAGTCTCTAAGACTGCGGGAAACGTGAGTGTGCTGAGAACAAAAGAACGGTGTTTCCTACACATACGGACCATATCTAGTCCAACTCTGCTTCTGAAACTGATACAAAGCACTGGTCCTCTAACATCCAATGCTTGTCAGTTAAGATGAGAAACGTGTGAGCTTCGTGAACCATGTAGTTCCTTTGAGCAGAAAAGTGACTGCCCTTACCTGAAACGAAGTCTTGCTTGTAGGGAGACACAGAGCATGGGATTTAACTCCATTTCTGAAGTGAAACACACAGCATAGTCTCATCCATGGATCACACTCTGCTTTAGAGCAAGAAGCACGCTCTTGCTTTCTAGAGTGTCTAAGACAGCAGGAAACGTGAGTGTGCCCAGAACAAAAGATCGGTGTTTCCTACACATATGGACCATATGTAGACCAAATCTGCTTCTGAAACTGATACAAAGCACTGACCCTCTAACATCCAATGCTTGTCAGTTAAGATGAGAAACGTGTGAGCTTCGTGAACGATGTAGTTCGTTTGAGCAGAAAACTGACTGCCCTTACCTGAAACGAAGTCTTGCTTGTAGGAAGACTCAGAGCCTGGGATTTAACTCCATTTCTGAAGTGAAACACACAGCAGTGTTCTCATCCATTGATCACAATATGCGTTTGAACAAGAAGCATGCTCTTCTTTCTACAGTCTCTAAGACTTCAGGAAACGTGAGTGTGCTGAGAACAAAAGAACGGTGTTTCCCACACATACAGACCATATCTAGTCCAACTCTGCTTCTGAGAGTGATACAAAGCACTGGTCCTCTAACATCCAATGCTTGTCAGTTAAGATGAGAAACGTGTGAGCTTTGTGAATGATGTAGTTCCTTTGAACTGAAAAGTGACTGCCCTTACCTGAAACGAAGTCTTGCTTGTAGTAAGACACAGAGCCTGGGATTTAAGTCCATTTCTGAAGGGAAACACACAGCATAGTTCTCATCCATGGATCAAACTCTGCTTTAGAGCGAGAAGCACACTCTTGCTTTCTAGAGTCTCTAATACAGCAGGAAATCTGAGGGTGCCCAGAACAAAAGAAGGGTGTTTCCTACACATACGGACTATATGTAGTCAAAATCTTCTTCTGAAACTGATACAATGCACTGGTGTTCTAACATCCAATGGTTGTCAGTTAAGATGAGAAACGTGTGAGCTTCGTGAATGTTGTAGTTCCTTTGAGCAGAAAAGTGACTGCCCTTACCTGAAACGAAGTCTTGCTTGTAGGGAGACTCAGAGCATGGGATTTAACTCCATTTCTCAAGTGAAACACACAGCATTGTCTCATCCATTGATCACACTCTGCTTTAGAACAAGAAGCACGATCTTGCTTTCTAGAGTCTCTAAGACTGCGGGAAACGTGAGTGTGCTGAGAACAAAAGAACGGTGTTTCCTACACATACGGACCATATCTAGTCCAACTCTGCTTCTGAAACTGATACAAAGCACTGGTCCTCTAACATCCAATGCTTGTCAGTTAAGATGAGAAACGTGTGAGCTTCGTGAACCATGTAGTTCCTTTGAGCAGAAAAGTGACTGCCCTTACCTGAAACGAAGTCTTGCTTGTAGGGAGACACAGAGCATGGGATTTAACTCCATTTCTGAAGTGAAACACACAGCATAGTCTCATCCATGGATCACACTCTGCTTTAGAGCGAGAAGCACGCTCTTGCTTTCTAGAGTGTCTAAGACAGCAGGAAACGTGAGTGTGCCCAGAACAAAAGATCGGTGTTTCCTACACATATGGACCATATGTAGACCAAATCTGCTTCTGAAACTGATACAAAGCACTGACCCTCTAACATCCAATGCTTGTCAGTTAAGATGAGAAACGTGTGAGCTTCGTGAACGATGTAGTTCGTTTGAGCAGAAAACTGACTGCCCTTACCTGAAATGAAGTCTTGCTTGTAGGAAGACTCAGAGCCTGGGATTTAACTCCATTTCTGAAGTGAAACACACAGCAGTGTTCTCATCCATTGATCACAATATGCGTTTGAACAAGAAGCATGCTCTTCTTTCTAGAGTCTCTAAGACAGCAGGAAACGTGAGTTTGCTGAGAACAAAAGAACGGTGTTTCATACACATACGGACCATATCTAGTCGAACTCTGCTTCTGAAACTGATACAAAGCACTGGTCCTCTAACATCCAATGCTTGTCTGTTAAGATGAGAAACGTGTGAGCTCCGTGAACGATGTAGTTCGTTTGAGCTGAAAAGTGACTGCCCTTACCTGAAACGAAGTCTTGCTTGTAGGAAGACACAGAGCCTGGGATTTAACTCCTTTTCTGAAGGGAAACACACAGCACAGTTCTCATCCATGGTTCCCACTCTGCTTTAGAGCGAGAAGCATGCTCTTGCTTTCTAGAGTCTCTAAGACTGCGGGAAACGTGAGTGTGCTGAGAACAAAAGAACGGTGTTTCCTACACATACGGACCATATCTAGTCCAACTCTGCTTCTGACACTGATACAAAGCACTGGTCCTCTAACATCCAATGCTTGTCTGTTAAGATGAGAAACGTGTGAGCTCAGTGAACCATGTAGTTCGTTTGAGCTGAAAAGTGACTGCCCTCACCTCAAACGAAGTCTTGCTTGTAGGAAGACTCAGAGCATGGGATTTAACTCCATTTCTGATGTGAAACACACAGCAGTGTTCTCATCCATGGATCACACTCTGCTTTAGAGCGAGAAGCACGCTCTTGCTTTCTAGAGTCTCTAAGACTGCGAGAAACGTGAGTGTGCCGAGAACAAAAGAACGGTGTTTCCTACACATACGGACCATATCTAGTCCAACTATGCTTCTGAAACTGATAGAAAGCACTGGTCCTCTAACATCCAATGCTTGTCAGTTAAGATGAGAAACGTGTGAGCTTCGTGAACGGTGCAGTTCGTTTGAGCAGAAAAGTGACTGCCCTTACCTGAATTGAAGTCTTGCTTTTAGGAAGACTCAGAGCATGGGATTTAACTCCATTTCTGAAGGAAAACACACAGCAGTGTAATCATCCATTGATCAAACTCTGCTTTAGAACAAGAAGAACGCTCTTGCTTTCTAGATTCTCTAAGAGAGCAGGAAACATGAGTGTGCTGAGAACAAAAGAACGGTGTTTCCTACACATACGGACCATATCCAGTCCAACACTGCTTCTGAAACTGATACAAAGCACTGGTCCTCTAACATCCAATGCTTGTCTGTTAAGATGAGAAACGTGTGAGCTCAGTGAACCATGTAGTTCGTTTGAGCTGAAAAGTGACTGCCCTCACCTCAAACGAAGTCTTGCTTGTAGTAAGACACAGAGCCTGGGATTTAAGTCCATTTCTGAAGGGAAACACACAGCATAGTTCTCATCCATGGATCAAACTCTGCTTTAGAGCGAGAAGCACACTCTTGCTTTCTAGAGTCTCTAATACAGCAGGAAATCTGAGGGTGCCCAGAACAAAAGAAGGGTGTTTCCTACACATACGGACTATATGTAGTCAAAATCTTCTTGTGAAACTGATACAATGCACTGGTGTTCTAACATCCAATGGTTGTCAGTTAAGATGAGAAACGTGTGAGCTTCGTGAATGTTGTAGTTCCTTTGAGCAGAAAAGTGACTGCCCTTACCTGAAACGAAGTCTTGCTTGTAGGGAGACTCAGAGCATGGGATTTAACTCCATTTCTCAAGTGAAACACACAGCATTCTCTCATCCATTGATCACACTCTGCTTTAGAACAAGAAGCACGCTCTTGCTTTCTAGAGTCTCTAAGACTGCGGGAAACGTGAGTGTGCTGAGAACAAAAGAACGGTGTTTCCTACACATACGGACCTTATCTAGTCCAACTCTGCTTCTGAAACTGATACAAAGCACTGGTCCTCTAACATCCAATGCTTGTCTGTTAAGATGAGAAACGTGTGAGCTCAGTGAACCATGTAGTTCGTTTGAGCTGAAAAGTGACTGCCCTCACCTCAAACGAAGTCTTGCTTGTAGGAAGACTCAGAGCATGGGATTTAACTCCATTTCTGATGTGAAACACACAGCAGTGTTCTCATCCATGGATCACACTCTGCTTTAGAGCAAGAAGCATGCTCTTGCTTCCTAAAGTCTCTAAGACAGCAGGAAACGTGAGTGTGCTGAGAACAAAATAACGGTGTTTCCTACACATAGGGACCATATCTAGTCCAACTCTGCTTCTGAAACAGATACAAAGCACTGGTCCTCTAACATCCAATGCTTGTCAGTTAAGATGAGAAACGTGTGAGCTTCGTGAACCATGTAGTTCCTTTGAGCAGAAAAGTGACTGCCCTTACCTGAAACGAAGTCTTGCTTGTAGGGAGACACAGAGCATGGGATTTAACTCCATTTCTGAAGTGAAACACACAGCATAGTCTCATCCATGGATCACACTCTGTTTTAGAGCAAGAAGCACGCTCTTGCTTTCTAGAGTCTCTAAGACAGCAGGAAACGTGAGTGTGCCCAGAAGAAAAGATCGGTGTTTCCTACACATATGGACCATATGTAGACGATATCTGCTTCTGAAACTGATACAAAGCACTGACCCTCTAACATCCAATGCTTGTCAGTTAAGATGAGAAACGTGTGAGCTTCGTGAACGATGTAGTTCGTTTGAGCAGAAAACTGACTGCCCTTACCTGAAACGAAGTCTTGCTTGTAGGAAGACTCAGAGCCCGGGATTTAACTCCATTTCTGAAGTGAAACACACAGCAGTGTTCTCATCCATTGATCACAATATGCGTTTGAACAAGAAGCATGCTCTTCTTTCTAGAGTCTCTAAGACAGCAGGAAACGTGAGTTTGCTGAGAACAAAAGAACGGTGTTTCATACACATACAGACCATATCTAGTCGAACTCTGCTTCTGAAACTGATACAAAGCACTGGTCCTCTAACATCCAATGCTTGTCTGTTAAGATGAGAAACGTGTGAGCTCCGTGAACGATGTAGTTCGTTTGAGCTGAAAAGTGACTGCCCTTACCTGAAATGAAGTCTTGCTTGTAGGAAGACACAGAGCCTGGGATTTAACTCCTTTTCTGAAGGGAAACACACAGCATAGTTCTCATCCATGGTTCCCACTCTGCTTTATAGCGAGAAGCACGCTCTTGCTTTCTACAGTCTCTAAGACTTCAGGAAACGTGAGTGTGCTGAGAACAAAAGAACGGTGTTTCCCACACATACAGACCATATCTAGTCCAACTCTGCTTCTGAGAGTGATACAAAGCACTGGTCCTCTAACATCCAATGCTTGTCAGTTAAGATGAGAAACGTGTGAGCTTTGTGAATGATGTAGTTCCTTTGAACTGAAAAGTGACTGCCCTTACCTGAAACGAAGTCTTGCTTGTAGTGAGACACAGAGCCTGGGATTTAAGTCCATTTCTGAAGGGAAACACACAGCATAGTTCTCATCCATGGATCAAACTCTGCTTTAGAGCGAGAAGCACACTCTTGCTTTCTAGAGTCTCTAATACAGCAGGAAATCTGAGGGTGCCCAGAACAAAAGAAGGGTGTTTCCTACACATACGGACTATATGTAGTCAAAATCTTCTTCTGAAACTGATACAATGCACTGGTGTTCTAACATCCAATGGTTGTCAGTTAAGATGAGAAACGTGTGAGCTTCGTGAATGTTGTAGTTCCTTTGAGCAGAAAAGTGACTGCCCTTACCTGAAACGAAGTCTTGCTTGTAGGGAGACTCAGAGCATGGGATTTAACTCCATTTCTCAAGTGAAACACACAGCATTCTCTCATCCATTGATCACACTCTGCTTTAGAACAAGAAGCATGCTCTTGCTTTCTAGAGTCTCTAAGACTGCGGGAAACGTGAGTTTGCTGAGAACAAAAGAACGGTGTTTCCTACACATACGGACCATATCTAGTCCAACTCTGCTTCTGACACTGATACAAAGCACTGGTCCTCTAACATCCAATGCTTGTCTGTTAAGATGAGAAACGTGTGAGCTCAGTGAACCATGTAGTTCATTTGAGCTGAAAAGTGACTGCCCTCACCTCAAACGAAGTCTTGCTTGTAGGAAGACTCAGAGCATGGGATTTAACTCCATTTCTGATGTGAAACACACAGCAGTGTTCTCATCCATGGATCACACTCTGCTTTAGAGCGAGAAGCACGCTCTTGCTTTCTAGAGTCTCTAAGACTGCGAGAAACGTGAGTGTGCCGAGAACAAAAGAACGGTGTTTCCTACACATACGGACCATATCTAGTCCAACTCTGCTTCTGAAACTGATAGAAAGCACTGGTCCTCTAACATCCAATGCTTGTCAGTTAAGATGAGAAACGTGTGAGCTTCGTGAACGGTGTAGTTCGTTTGAGCAGAAAAGTGACTGCCCTTACCTGAATTGAAGTCTTGCTTTTAGGAAGACTCAGAGCCTGGGATTTAACTCCATTTCTGAAGGAAAACACACAGCAGTGTAATCATCCATTGATCAAACTCTGCTTTAGAACAAGAAGAACGCTCTTGCTTTCTAGATTCTCTAAGAGAGCAGGAAACATGAGTGTGCTGAGAACAAAAGAACGGTGTTTCCTACACATACGGACCATATCCAGTCCAACACTGCTTCTGAAACTGATACAAAGCACTGGTCCTCTAACATCCAATGATTCTCAATTACGATGAGAAACGTGTGAGCTTTGAGAACGATGTAGTTCGTTTGAGTAGAAAAGTGACTGCCCTTACCTGAAACGAAGTCTTGCTTGTAGGGAGACTCAGAGCATGGGATTTAACTCCATTTCTGATGTGAAACACACAGCAGTGTTCTCATCCATGGATCACACTCTGCTTTAGAGCGAGAATCATGCTCTTGCTTCCTAAAGTCTCTAAGACAGCAGGAAACGTGAGTGTGCTGAGAACAAAATAACGGTGTTTCCTACACATAGGGACCATATCTAGTCCAACTCTGCTTCTGAAACAGATACAAAGCACTGGTCCTCTAACATCCAATGCTTGTCATTTAAGATGAGAAACGTGTGAGCTTCGTGAACCATGTAGTTCCTTTGAGCAGAAAAGTGACTGCCCTTACCTGAAACGAAGTCTTGCTTGTAGGGAGACACAGAGCATGGGATTTAACTCCATTTCTGAAGTGAAACACACAGCATAGTCTCATCCATGGATCACACTCTGTTTTAGAGCGAGAAGCACGCTCTTGCTTTCTAGAGTCTCTAAGACAGCAGGAAACATGAGTGTGCCCAGAACAAAAGATCGGTGTTTCCTACACATATGGACCATATGTAGACCAAATCTGCTTCTGAAACTGATACAAAGCACTGACCCTCTAACATCCAATGCTTGTCAGTTAAGATGAGAAACGTGTGAGCTTCGTGAACGATGTAGTTCGTTTGAGCAGAAAACTGATTGCCCTTACCTGAAACGAAGTCTTGCTTGTAGGAAGACTCAGAGCCTGGGATTTAACTCCATTTCTGAAGTGAAACACACAGCAGTGTTCTCATCCATTGATCACAATATGCGTTTGAACAAGAAGCATGCTCTTCTTTCTAGAGTCTCTAAGACAGCAGGAAACGTGAGTTTGCTGAGAACAAAAGAACGGTGTTTCATACACATACGGACCATATCTAGTCGAACTCTGCTTCTGAAACTGATACAAAGCACTGGTCCTCTAACATCCAATGCTTGTCTGTTAAGATGAGAAACGTGTGAGCTCCGTGAACGATGTAGTTCGTTTGAGCTGAAAAGTGACTGCCCTTACCTGAAACGAAGTCTTGCTTGTAGGAAGACACAGAGCCTGGGATTTAACTCCTTTTCTGAAGGGAAACACACAGCATAGTTCTCATCCATGGTTCCCACTATGCTTTAGAGCGAGAAGCACGCTCTTGGTTTCTACAGTCTCTAAGACTTCAGGAAACGTGAGTGTGCTGAGAACAAAAGAACGGTGTTTCCTACACATACAGACCATATCTAGTCCAACACTGCTTCTGAGAGTGATACAAAGCACTGGTCCTCTAACATCCAATGCTTGTCAGTTAAGATGAGAAACGTGTGAGCTTTGTGAATGATGTAGTTCCTTTGAACTGAAAAGTGACTGCCCTTACCTGAAAAGAAGTCTTGCTTGTAGTAAGACACAGAGCCTGGGATTTAAGTCCATTTCTGAAGGGAAACACACAGCATAGTTCTCATCCATGGATCAAACTCTGCTTTAGAGCGAGAAGCACACTCTTGCTTTCTAGAGTCTCTAATACAGCAGGAAATCTGAGGGTGCCCAGAACAAAAGAAGGGTGTTTCCTACACATACGGACTATATGTAGTCAAAATCTTCTTCTGAAACTGATACAATGCACTGGTGTTCTAACATCCAATGGTTGTCAGTTAAGATGAGAAACGTGTGAGCTTCGTGAATGTTGTAGTTCCTTTGAGCAGAAAAGTGACTGCCCTTACCTGAAACGAAGTCTTGCTTGTAGGGAGACTCAGAGCATGGGATTTAACTCCATTTCTCAAGTGAAACACACAGCATTCTCTCATCCATTGATCACACTCTGCTTTAGAACAAGAAGCACGCTCTTGCTTTCTAGAGTCTCTAAGACTGCGGGAAACGTGAGTGTGCTGAGAACAAAAGAACGGTGTTTCCTACACATACGGACCATATCTAGTCCAACTCTGCTTCTGAAACTGATACAAAGCACTGGTCCTCTAACATCCAATGCTTGTCAGTTAAGATGAGAAACGTGTGAGCTTCGTGAACCATGTAGTTCCTTTGAGCAGAAAAGTGACTGCCCTTACCTGAAACGAAGTCTTGCTTGTAGGGAGACACAGAGCATGGGATTTAACTCCATTTCTGAAGTGAAACACACAGCATAGTCTCATCCATGGATCACACTCTGCTTTAGAGCGAGAAGCACGCTCTTGCTTTCTAGAGTGTTTAAGACAGCAGGAAACGTGAGTGTGCCCAGAACAAAAGATCGGTGTTTCCTACACATATGGACCATATGTAGACCAAATCTGCTTCTGAAACTGATACAAAGCACTGACCCTCTAACATCCAATGCTTGTCAGTTAAGATGAGAAACGTGTGAGCTTCGTGAACGATGTAGTTCGTTTGAGCAGAAAACTGATTGCCCTTACCTGAAACGAAGTCTTGCTTGTAGGAAGACTCAGAGCCTGGGATTTAACTCCATTTCTGAAGTGAAACACACAGCAGTGTTCTCATCCATTGATCACAATATGCGTTTGAACAAGAAGCATGCTCTTCTTTCTAGAGTCTCTAAGACTGCGGGAAACGTGAGTGTGCTGAGAACAAAAGAACGGTGTTTCCTACACATACGGACCATATCTAGTCCAACTCTGCTTCTGAAACTGATACAAAGCACTGGTCCTCTAACATCCAATGCTTGTCTGTTAAGATGAGAAACGTGTGAGCTCCGTGAACGATGTAGTTCGTTTGAGCTGAAAAGTGACTGCCCTTACCTGAAACGAAGTCTTGCTTGTAGGAAGACACAGAGCCTGGGATTTAACTCCTTTTCTGAAGGGAAACACACAGCATAGTTCTCATCCATGGTTCCCACTATGCTTTAGAGCGAGAAGCACGCTCTTGGTTTCTACAGTCTCTAAGACTTCAGGAAACGTGAGTGTGCTGAGAACAAAAGAACGGTGTTTCCTACACATACAGACCATATCTAGTCCAACTCTGCTTCTGAGAGTGATACAAAGCACTGGTCCTCTAACATCCAATGCTTGTCAGTTAAGATGAGAAACGTGTGAGCTTTGTGAATGATGTAGTTCCTTTGAACTGAAAAGTGACTGCCCTTACCTGAAAAGAAGTCTTGCTTGTAGTAAGACACAGAGCCTGGGATTTAAGTCCATTTCTGAAGGGAAACACACAGCATAGTTCTCATCCATGGATCAAACTCTGCTTTAGAGCGAGAAGCACACTCTTGCTTTCTAGAGTCTCTAATACAGCAGGAAATCTGAGGGTGCCCAGAACAAAAGAAGGGTGTTTCCTACACATACGGACTATATGTAGTCAAAATCTTCTTCTGAAACTGATACAATGCACTGGTGTTCTAACATCCAATGGTTGTCAGTTAAGATGAGAAACGTGTGAGCTTCGTGAATGTTGTAGTTCCTTTGAGCAGAAAAGTGACTGCCCTTACCTGAAACGAAGTCTTGCTTGTAGGGAGACTCAGAGCATGGGATTTAACTCCATTTCTCAAGTGAAACACACAGCATTCTCTCATCCATTGATCACACTCTGCTTTAGAACAAGAAGCACGCTCTTGCTTTCTAGAGTCTCTAAGACTGCGGGAAACGTGAGTGTGCTGAGAACAAAAGAACGGTGTTTCCTACACATACGGACCATATCTAGTCCAACTCTGCTTCTGAAACTGATACAAAGCACTGGTCCTCTAACATCCAATGCTTGTCAGTTAAGATGAGAAACGTGTGAGCTTCGTGAACCATGTAGTTCCTTTGAGCAGAAAAGTGACTGCCCTTACCTGAAACGAAGTCTTGCTTGTAGGGAGACACAGAGCATGGGATTTAACTCCATTTCTGAAGTGAAACACACAGCATAGTCTCATCCATGGATCACACTCTGCTTTAGAGCGAGAAGCACGCTCTTGCTTTCTAGAGTGTCTAAGACAGCAGGAAACGTGAGTGTGCCCAGAACAAAAGATCGGTGTTTCCTACACATATGGACCATATGTAGACCAAATCTGCTTCTGAAACTGATACAAAGCACTGACCCTCTAACATCCAATGCTTGTCAGTTAAGATGAGAAACGTGTGAGCTTCGTGAACGATGTAGTTCGTTTGAGCAGAAAACTGATTGCCCTTACCTGAAACGAAGTCTTGCTTGTAGGAAGACTCAGAGCCTGGGATTTAACTCCATTTCTGAAGTGAAACACACAGCAGTGTTCTCATCCATGGATCACACTCTGCTTTAGAGCGAGAAGCATGCTCTTCTTTCTAGAGTCTCTAAGACTGCGGGAAACGTGAGTGTGCTGAGAACAAAAGAACGGTGTTTCCTACACATACGGACCATATCTAGTCCAACTCTGCTTCTGAAACTGATACAAAGCACTGGTCCTCTAACATCCAATGCTTGTCTGTTAAGATGAGAAACGTGTGAGCTCCGTGAACGATGTAGTTCGTTTGAGCTGAAAAGTGACTGCCCTTACCTGAAACGAAGTCTTGCTTGTAGGAAGACACAGAGCCTGGGATTTAACTCCTTTTCTGAAGGGAAACACACAGCATAGTTCTCATCCATGGTTCCCACTATGCTTTAGAGCGAGAAGCACGCTCTTGGTTTCTACAGTCTCTAAGACTTCAGGAAACGTGAGTGTGCTGAGAACAAAAGAACGGTGTTTCCTACACATACAGACCATATCTAGTCCAACTCTGCTTCTGAGAGTGATACAAAGCACTGGTCCTCTAACATCCAATGCTTGTCAGTTAAGATGAGAAACGTGTGAGCTTTGTGAATGATGTAGTTCCTTTGAACTGAAAAGTGACTGCCCTTACCTGAAAAGAAGTCTTGCTTGTAGTAAGACACAGAGCCTGGGATTTAAGTCCATTTCTGAAGGGAAACACACAGCATAGTTCTCATCCATGGATCAAACTCTGCTTTAGAGCGAGAAGCACACTCTTGCTTTCTAGAGTCTCTAATACAGCAGGAAATCTGAGGGTGCCCAGAACAAAAGAAGGGTGTTTCCTACACATACGGACTATATGTAGTCAAAATCTTCTTCTGAAACTGATACAATGCACTGGTGTTCTAACATCCAATGGTTGTCAGTTAAGATGAGAAACGTGTGAGCTTCGTGAATGTTGTAGTTCCTTTGAGCAGAAAAGTGACTGCCCTTACCTGAAACGAAGTCTTGCTTGTAGGGAGACTCAGAGCATGGGATTTAACTCCATTTCTCAAGTGAAACACACAGCATTCTCTCATCCATTGATCACACTCTGCTTTAGAACAAGAAGCACGCTCTTGCTTTCTAGAGTCTCTAAGACTGCGGGAAACGTGAGTGTGCTGAGAACAAAAGAACGGTGTTTCCTACACATACGGACCATATCTAGTCCAACTCTGCTTCTGAAACTGATACAAAGCACTGGTCCTCTAACATCCAATGCTTGTCAGTTAAGATGAGAAACGTGTGAGCTTCGTGAACCATGTAGTTCCTTTGAGCAGAAAAGTGACTGCCCTTACCTGAAACGAAGTCTTGCTTGTAGGGAGACACAGAGCATGGGATTTAACTCCATTTCTGAAGTGAAACACACAGCATAGTCTCATCCATGGATCACACTCTGCTTTAGAGCGAGAAGCACGCTCTTGCTTTCTAGAGTGTCTAAGACAGCAGGAAACGTGAGTGTGCCCAGAACAAAAGATCGGTGTTTCCTACACATATGGACCATATGTAGACCAAATCTGCTTCTGAAACTGATACAAAGCACTGACCCTCTAACATCCAATGCTTGTCAGTTAAGATGAGAAACGTGTGAGCTTCGTGAACGATGTAGTTCGTTTGAGCAGAAAACTGATTGCCCTTACCTGAAACGAAGTCTTGCTTGTAGGAAGACTCAGAGCCTGGGATTTAACTCCATTTCTGAAGTGAAACACACAGCAGTGTTCTCATCCATGGATCACACTCTGCTTTAGAGCGAGAAGCATGCTCTTCTTTCTAGAGTCTCTAAGACTGCGGGAAACGTGAGTGTGCTGAGAACAAAAGAACGGTGTTTCCTACACATACGGACCATATCTAGTCCAACTCTGCTTCTGAAACTGATACAAAGCACTGGTCCTCTAACATCCAATGCTTGTCTGTTAAGATGAGAAACGTGTGAGCTCCGTGAACGATGTAGTTCGTTTGAGCTGAAAAGTGACTGCCCTTACCTGAAACGAAGTCTTGCTTGTAGGAAGACACAGAGCCTGGGATTTAACTCCTTTTCTGAAGGGAAACACACAGCATAGTTCTCATCCATGGTTCCCACTATGCTTTAGAGCGAGAAGCACGCTCTTGGTTTCTACAGTCTCTAAGACTTCAGGAAACGTGAGTGTGCTGAGAACAAAAGAACGGTGTTTCCTACACATACAGACCATATCTAGTCCAACTCTGCTTCTGAGAGTGATACAAAGCACTGGTCCTCTAACATCCAATGCTTGTCAGTTAAGATGAGAAACGTGTGAGCTTTGTGAATGATGTAGTTCCTTTGAACTGAAAAGTGACTGCCCTTACCTGAAAAGAAGTCTTGCTTGTAGTAAGACACAGAGCCTGGGATTTAAGTCCATTTCTGAAGGGAAACACACAGCATAGTTCTCATCCATGGATCAAACTCTGCTTTAGAGCGAGAAGCACACTCTTGCTTTCTAGAGTCTCTAATACAGCAGGAAATCTGAGGGTGCCCAGAACAAAAGAAGGGTGTTTCCTACACATACGGACTATATGTAGTCAAAATCTTCTTCTGAAACTGATACAATGCACTGGTGTTCTAACATCCAATGGTTGTCAGTTAAGATGAGAAACGTGTGAGCTTCGTGAATGTTGTAGTTCCTTTGAGCAGAAAAGTGACTGCCCTTACCTGAAACGAAGTCTTGCTTGTAGGGAGACTCAGAGCATGGGATTTAACTCCATTTCTCAAGTGAAACACACAGCATTCTCTCATCCATTGATCACACTCTGCTTTAGAACAAGAAGCACGCTCTTGCTTTCTAGAGTCTCTAAGACTGCGGGAAACGTGAGTGTGCTGAGAACAAAAGAACGGTGTTTCCTACACATACGGACCATATCTAGTCCAACTCTGCTTCTGAAACTGATACAAAGCACTGGTCCTCTAACATCCAATGCTTGTCAGTTAAGATGAGAAACGTGTGAGCTTCGTGAACCATGTAGTTCCTTTGAGCAGAAAAGTGACTGCCCTTACCTGAAACGAAGTCTTGCTTGTAGGGAGACACAGAGCATGGGATTTAACTCCATTTCTGAAGTGAAACACACAGCATAGTCTCATCCATGGATCACACTCTGCTTTAGAGCGAGAAGCACGCTCTTGCTTTCTAGAGTGTCTAAGACAGCAGGAAACGTGAGTGTGCCCAGAACAAAAGATCGGTGTTTCCTACACATATGGACCATATGTAGACCAAATCTGCTTCTGAAACTGATACAAAGCACTGACCCTCTAACATCCAATGCTTGTCAGTTAAGATGAGAAACGTGTGAGCTTCGTGAACGATGTAGTTCGTTTGAGCAGAAAACTGATTGCCCTTACCTGAAACGAAGTCTTGCTTGTAGGAAGACTCAGAGCCTGGGATTTAACTCCATTTCTGAAGTGAAACACACAGCAGTGTTCTCATCCATTGATCACAATATGCGTTTGAACAAGAAGCATGCTCTTCTTTCTAGAGTCTCTAAGACTGCGGGAAACGTGAGTGTGCTGAGAACAAAAGAACGGTGTTTCCTACACATACGGACCATATCTAGTCCAACTCTGCTTCTGAAACTGATACAAAGCACTGGTCCTCTAACATCCAATGCTTGTCTGTTAAGATGAGAAACGTGTGAGCTCCGTGAACGATGTAGTTCGTTTGAGCTGAAAAGTGACTGCCCTTACCTGAAACGAAGTCTTGCTTGTAGGAAGACACAGAGCCTGGGATTTAACTCCTTTTCTGAAGGGAAACACACAGCATAGTTCTCATCCATGGTTCCCACTATGCTTTAGAGCGAGAAGCACGCTCTTGGTTTCTACAGTCTCTAAGACTTCAGGAAACGTGAGTGTGCTGAGAACAAAAGAACGGTGTTTCCTACACATACAGACCATATCTAGTCCAACTCTGCTTCTGAGAGTGATACAAAGCACTGGTCCTCTAACATCCAATGCTTGTCAGTTAAGATGAGAAACGTGTGAGCTTTGTGAATGATGTAGTTCCTTTGAACTGAAAAGTGACTGCCCTTACCTGAAAAGAAGTCTTGCTTGTAGTAAGACACAGAGCCTGGGATTTAAGTCCATTTCTGAAGGGAAACACACAGCATAGTTCTCATCCATGGATCAAACTCTGCTTTAGAGCGAGAAGCACACTCTTGCTTTCTAGAGTCTCTAATACAGCAGGAAATCTGAGGGTGCCCAGAACAAAAGAAGGGTGTTTCCTACACATACGGACTATATGTAGTCAAAATCTTCTTCTGAAACTGATACAATGCACTGGTGTTCTAACATCCAATGGTTGTCAGTTAAGATGAGAAACGTGTGAGCTTCGTGAATGTTGTAGTTCCTTTGAGCAGAAAAGTGACTGCCCTTACCTGAAACGAAGTCTTGCTTGTAGGGAGACTCAGAGCATGGGATTTAACTCCATTTCTCAAGTGAAACACACAGCATTCTCTCATCCATTGATCACACTCTGCTTTAGAACAAGAAGCACGCTCTTGCTTTCTAGAGTCTCTAAGACTGCGGGAAACGTGAGTGTGCTGAGAACAAAAGAACGGTGTTTCCTACACATACGGACCATATCTAGTCCAACTCTGCTTCTGAAACTGATACAAAGCACTGGTCCTCTAACATCCAATGCTTGTCAGTTAAGATGAGAAACGTGTGAGCTTCGTGAACCATGTAGTTCCTTTGAGCAGAAAAGTGACTGCCCTTACCTGAAACGAAGTCTTGCTTGTAGGGAGACACAGAGCATGGGATTTAACTCCATTTCTGAAGTGAAACACACAGCATAGTCTCATCCATGGATCACACTCTGCTTTAGAGCGAGAAGCACGCTCTTGCTTTCTAGAGTGTCTAAGACAGCAGGAAACGTGAGTGTGCCCAGAACAAAAGATCGGTGTTTCCTACACATATGGACCATATGTAGACCAAATCTGCTTCTGAAACTGATACAAAGCACTGACCCTCTAACATCCAATGCTTGTCAGTTAAGATGAGAAACGTGTGAGCTTCGTGAACGATGTAGTTCGTTTGAGCAGAAAACTGATTGCCCTTACCTGAAACGAAGTCTTGCTTGTAGGAAGACTCAGAGCCTGGGATTTAACTCCATTTCTGAAGTGAAACACACAGCAGTGTTCTCATCCATTGATCACAATATGCGTTTGAACAAGAAGCATGCTCTTCTTTCTAGAGTCTCTAAGACTGCGGGAAACGTGAGTGTGCTGAGAACAAAAGAACGGTGTTTCCTACACATACGGACCATATCTAGTCCAACTCTGCTTCTGAAACTGATACAAAGCACTGGTCCTCTAACATCCAATGCTTGTCTGTTAAGATGAGAAACGTGTGAGCTCCGTGAACGATGTAGTTCGTTTGAGCTGAAAAGTGACTGCCCTTACCTGAAACGAAGTCTTGCTTGTAGGAAGACACAGAGCCTGGGATTTAACTCCTTTTCTGAAGGGAAACACACAGCATAGTTCTCATCCATGGTTCCCACTATGCTTTAGAGCGAGAAGCACGCTCTTGGTTTCTACAGTCTCTAAGACTTCAGGAAACGTGAGTGTGCTGAGAACAAAAGAACGGTGTTTCCTACACATACAGACCATATCTAGTCCAACTCTGCTTCTGAGAGTGATACAAAGCACTGGTCCTCTAACATCCAATGCTTGTCAGTTAAGATGAGAAACGTGTGAGCTTTGTGAATGATGTAGTTCCTTTGAACTGAAAAGTGACTGCCCTTACCTGAAAAGAAGTCTTGCTTGTAGTAAGACACAGAGCCTGGGATTTAAGTCCATTTCTGAAGGGAAACACACAGCATAGTTCTCATCCATGGATCAAACTCTGCTTTAGAGCGAGAAGCACACTCTTGCTTTCTAGAGTCTCTAATACAGCAGGAAATCTGAGGGTGCCCAGAACAAAAGAAGGGTGTTTCCTACACATACGGACTATATGTAGTCAAAATCTTCTTCTGAAACTGATACAATGCACTGGTGTTCTAACATCCAATGGTTGTCAGTTAAGATGAGAAACGTGTGAGCTTCGTGAATGTTGTAGTTCCTTTGAGCAGAAAAGTGACTGCCCTTACCTGAAACGAAGTCTTGCTTGTAGGGAGACTCAGAGCATGGGATTTAACTCCATTTCTCAAGTGAAACACACAGCATTCTCTCATCCATTGATCACACTCTGCTTTAGAACAAGAAGCACGCTCTTGCTTTCTAGAGTCTCTAAGACTGCGGGAAACGTGAGTGTGCTGAGAACAAAAGAACGGTGTTTCCTACACATACGGACCATATCTAGTCCAACTCTGCTTCTGAAACTGATACAAAGCACTGGTCCTCTAACATCCAATGCTTGTCAGTTAAGATGAGAAACGTGTGAGCTTCGTGAACCATGTAGTTCCTTTGAGCAGAAAAGTGACTGCCCTTACCTGAAACGAAGTCTTGCTTGTAGGGAGACACAGAGCATGGGATTTAACTCCATTTCTGAAGTGAAACACACAGCATAGTCTCATCCATGGATCACACTCTGCTTTAGAGCGAGAAGCACGCTCTTGCTTTCTAGAGTGTCTAAGACAGCAGGAAACGTGAGTGTGCCCAGAACAAAAGATCGGTGTTTCCTACACATATGGACCATATGTAGACCAAATCTGCTTCTGAAACTGATACAAAGCACTGACCCTCTAACATCCAATGCTTGTCAGTTAAGATGAGAAACGTGTGAGCTTCGTGAACGATGTAGTTCGTTTGAGCAGAAAACTGACTGCCCTTACCTGAAACGAAGTCTTGCTTGTAGGAAGACTCAGAGCCTGGGATTTAACTCCATTTCTGAAGTGAAACACACAGCAGTGTTCTCATCCATTGATCACAATATGCGTTTGAACAAGAAGCATGCTCTTCTTTCTAGAGTCTCTAAGACAGCAGGAAACGTGAGTTTGCTGAGAACAAAAGAACGGTGTTTCATACACATACGGACCATATCTAGTCGAACTCTGCTTCTGAAACTGATACAAAGCACTGGTCCTCTAACATCCAATGCTTGTCTGTTAAGATGAGAAACGTGTGAGCTCCGTGAACGATGTAGTTCGTTTGAGCTGAAAAGTGACTGCCCTTACCTGAAACGAAGTCTTGCTTGTAGGAAGACACAGAGCCTGGGATTTAACTCCTTTTCTGAAGGGAAACACACAGCAGAGTTCTCATCCATGGTTCCCACTCTGCTTTAGAGCGAGAAGCACGCTCTTGCTTTCTACAGTCCCTAAGACTTCAGGAAACGTGAGTGTGCTGAGAACAAAAGAACGGTGTTTCCCACACATACAGACCATATCTAGTCCAACTCTGCTTCTGAGAGTGATACAAAGCACTGGTCCTCTAACATCCAATGCTTGTCAGTTAAAATGAGAAACGTGTGAGCTTTGTGAATGATGTAGTTCCTTTGAACTGAAAAGTGACTGCCCTTACCTGAAACGAAGTCTTGCTTGTAGTAAGACACAGAGCCTGGGATTTAAGTCCATTTCTGAAGGGAAACACACAGCATAGTTCTCATCCATGGATCAAACTCTGCTTTAGAGCGAGAAGCACACTCTTGCTTTCTAGAGTCTCTAATACAGCAGGAAATCTGAGGGTGCCCAGAACAAAAGAAGGGTGTTTCCTACACATACGGACTATATGTAGTCAAAATCTTCTTCTGAAACTGATACAATGCACTGGTGTTCTAACATCCAATGGTTGTCAGTTAAGATGAGAAACGTGTGAGCTTCGTGAATGTTGTAGTTCCTTTGAGCAGAAAAGTGACTGCCCTTACCTGAAACGAAGTCTTGCTTGTAGGGAGACTCAGAGCATGGGATTTAACTCCATTTCTCAAGTGAAACACACAGCATTCTCTCATCCATTGATCACACTCTGCTTTAGAACAAGAAGCATGCTCTTGCTTTCTAGAGTCTCTAAGACTGCGGGAAACGTGAGTGTGCTGAGAACAAAAGAACGGTGTTTCCTACACATACGGACCATATCTAGTCCAACTCTGCTTCTGACACTGATACAAAGCACTGGTCCTCTAACATCCAATGCTTGTCTGTTAAGATGAGAAACGTGTGAGCTCAGTGAACCATGTAGTTCGTTTGAGCTGAAAAGTGACTGCCCTCACCTCAAACGAAGTCTTGCTTGTAGGAAGACTCAGAGCATGGGATTTAACTCCATTTCTGATGTGAAACACACAGCAGTGTTCTCATCCATGGATCACACTCTGCTTTAGAGCGAGAAGCACGCTCTTGCTTTCTAGAGTCTCTAAGACTGCGAGAAACGTGAGTGTGCCGAGAACAAAAGAACTGTGTTTCCTACACATACGGACCATATCTAGTCCAACTCTGCTTCTGAAACTGATAGAAAGCACTGGTCCTCTAACATCCAATGCTTGTCAGTTAAGATGAGAAACGTGTGAGCTTCGTGAACGGTGTAGTTCGTTTGAGCAGAAAAGTGACTGCCCTTACCTGAATTGAAGTCTTGCTTTTAGGAAGACTCAGAGCATGGGATTTAACTCCATTTCTGAAGGAAAACACACAGCAGTGTAATCATCCATTGATCAAACTCTGCTTTAGAACAAGAAGAACGCTCTTGCTTTCTAGATTCTCTAAGAGAGCAGGAAACATGAGTGTGCTGAGAACAAAAGAACGGTGTTTCCTACACATACGGACCATATCCAGTCCAACACTGCTTCTGAAACTGATACAAAGCACTGGTCCTCTAACATCCAATGCTTCTCAATTACGATGAGAAACGTGTGAGCTTTGAGAACGATGTAGTTCGTTTGAGCAGAAAAGTGACTGCCCTTACCTGAAACGAAGTCTTGCTTGTAGGGAGACTCAGAGCATGGGATTTAACTCCATTTCTGATGTGAAACACACAGCAGTGTTCTCATCCATGGATCACACTCTGCTTTAGAGCGAGAATCATGCTCTTGCTTCCTAAAGTCTCTAAGACAGCAGGAAACGTGAGTGTGCTGAGAACAAAATAACGGTGTTTCCTACACATAGGGACCATATCTAGTCCAACTCTGCTTCTGAAACAGATACAAAGCACTGGTCCTCTAACATCCAATGCTTGTCAGTTAAGATGAGAAACTTGTGAGCTTCGTGAACCATGTAGTTCCTTTGAGCAGAAAAGTGACTGCCCTTACCTGAAACGAAGTCTTGCTTGTAGGGAGACACAGAGCATGGGATTTAACTCCATTTCTGAAGTGAAACACACAGCATAGTCTCATCCATGGATCACACTCTGTTTTAGAGCGAGAAGCACGCTCTTGCTTTCTAGAGTCTCTAAGACAGCAGGAAACATGAGTGTGCCCAGAACAAAAGATCGGTGTTTCCTACACATATGGACCATATGTAGACCAAATCTGCTTCTGAAACTGATACAAAGCACTGACCCTCTAACATCCAATGCTTGTCAGTTAAGATGAGAAACGTGTGAGCTTCGTGAACGATGTAGTTCGTTTGAGCAGAAAACTGACTGCCCTTACCTGAAACGAAGTCTTGCTTGTAGGAAGACTCAGAGCCTGGGATTTAACTCCATTTCTGAAGTGAAACACACAGCAGTGTTCTCATCCATTGATCACAATATGCGTTTGAACAAGAAGCATGCTCTTCTTTCTAGAGTCTCTAAGACAGCAGGAAACGTGAGTTTGCTGAGAACAAAAGAACGGTGTTTCATACACATACGGACCATATCTAGTCGAACTCTGCTTCTGAAACTGATACAAAGCACTGGTCCTCTAACATCCAATGCTTGTCTGTTAAGATGAGAAACGTGTGAGCTCCGTGAACGATGTAGTTCGTTTGAGCTGAAAAGTGACTGCCCTTACCTGAAACGAAGTCTTGCTTGTAGGAAGACACAGAGCCTGGGATTTAACTCCTTTTCTGAAGGGAAACACACAGCATAGTTCTCATCCATGGTTCCCACTATGCTTTAGAGCGAGAAGCACGCTATTGGTTTCTACAGTCTCTAAGACTTCAGGAAACGTGAGTGTGCTGAGAACAAAAGAACGGTGTTTCCTACACATACAGACCATATCTAGTCCAACTCTGCTTCTGAGAGTGATACAAAGCACTGGTCCTCTAACATCCAATGCTTGTCAGTTAAGATGAGAAACGTGTGAGCTTTGTGAATGATGTAGTTCCTTTGAACTGAAAAGTGACTGCCCTTACCTGAAAAGAAGTCTTGCTTGTAGTAAGACACAGAGCCTGGGATTTAAGTCCATTTCTGAAGGGAAACACACAGCATAGTTCTCATCCATGGATCAAACTCTGCTTTAGAGCGAGAAGCACACTCTTGCTTTCTAGAGTCTCTAATACAGCAGGAAATCTGAGGGTGCCCAGAACAAAAGAAGGGTGTTTCCTACACATACGGACTATATGTAGTCAAAATCTTCTTCTGAAACTGATACAATGCACTGGTGTTCTAACATCCAATGGTTGTCAGTTAAGATGAGAAACGTGTGAGCTTCGTGAATGTTGTAGTTCCTTTGAGCAGAAAAGTGACTGCCCTTACCTGAAACGAAGTCTTGCTTGTAGGGAGACTCAGAGCATGGGATTTAACTCCATTTCTCAAGTGAAACACACAGCATTCTCTCATCCATTGATCACACTCTGCTTTAGAACAAGAAGCACGCTCTTGCTTTCTAGATTCTCTAAGACTGCGGGAAACGTGAGTGTGCTGAGAACAAAAGAACGGTGTTTCCTACACATACGGACCATATCTAGTCCAACTCTGCTTCTGAAACTGATACAAAGCACTGGTCCTCTAACATCCAATGCTTGTCAGTTAAGATGAGAAACGTGTGAGCTTCGTGAACCATGTAGTTCCTTTGAGCAGAAAAGTGACTGCCCTTACCTGAAACGAAGTCTTGCTTGTAGGGAGACACAGAGCATGGGATTTAACTCCATTTCTGAAGTGAAACACACAGCATAGTCTCATCCATGGATCACACTCTGCTTTAGAGCGAGAAGCACGCTCTTGCTTTCTAGAGTGTCTAAGACAGCAGGAAACGTGAGTGTGCCCAGAACAAAAGATCGGTGTTTCCTACACATATGGACCATATGTAGACCAAATCTGCTTCTGAAACTGATACAAAGCACTGACCCTCTAACATCCAATGCTTGTCAGTTAAGATGAGAAACGTGTGAGCTTCGTGAACGATGTAGTTCGTTTGAGCAGAAAACTGACTGCCCTTACCTGAAACGAAGTCTTGCTTGTAGGAAGACTCAGAGCCTGGGATTTAACTCCATTTCTGAAGTGAAACACACAGCAGTGTTCTCATCCATTGATCACAATATGCGTTTGAACAAGAAGCATGCTCTTCTTTCTAGAGTCTCTAAGACAGCAGGAAACGTGAGTTTGCTGAGAACAAAAGAACGGTGTTTCATACACATACGGACCATATCTAGTCGAACTCTGCTTCTGAAACTGATACAAAGCACTGGTCCTCTAACATCCAATGCTTGTCTGTTAAGATGAGAAACGTGTGAGCTCCGTGAACGATGTAGTTCGTTTGAGCTGAAAAGTGACTGCCCTTACCTGAAACGAAGTCTTGCTTGTAGGAAGACACAGAGCCTGGGATTTAACTCCTTTTCTGAAGGGAAACACACAGCAGAGTTCTCATCCATGGTTCCCACTCTGCTTTAGAGCGAGAAGCACGCTCTTGCTTTCTACAGTCCCTAAGACTTCAGGAAACGTGAGTGTGCTGAGAACAAAAGAACGGTGTTTCCCACACATACAGACCATATCTAGTCCAACTCTGCTTCTGAGAGTGATACAAAGCACTGGTCCTCTAACATCCAATGCTTGTCAGTTAAGATGAGAAACGTGTGAGCTTTGTGAATGATGTAGTTCCTTTGAACTGAAAAGTGACTGCCCTTACCTGAAACGAAGTCTTGCTTGTAGTAAGACACAGAGCCTGGGATTTAAGTCCATTTCTGAAGGGAAACACACAGCATAGTTCTCATCCATGGATCAAACTCTGCTTTAGAGCGAGAAGCACACTCTTGCTTTCTAGAGTCTCTAATACAGCAGGAAATCTGAGGGTGCCCAGAACAAAAGAAGGGTGTTTCCTACACATACGGACTATATGTAGTCAAAATCTTCTTCTGAAACTGATACAATGCACTGGTGTTCTAACATCCAATGGTTGTCAGTTAAGATGAGAAACGTGTGAGCTTCGTGAATGTTGTAGTTCCTTTGAGCAGAAAAGTGACTGCCCTTACCTGAAACGAAGTCTTGCTTGTAGGGAGACTCAGAGCATGGGATTTAACTCCATTTCTCAAGTGAAACACACAGCATTCTCTCATCCATTGATCACACTCTGCTTTAGAACAAGAAGCATGCTCTTGCTTTCTAGAGTCTCTAAGACTGCGGGAAACGTGAGTGTGCTGAGAACAAAAGAACGGTGTTTCCTACACATACGGACCATATCTAGTCCAACTCTGCTTCTGACACTGATACAAAGCACTGGTCCTCTAACATCCAATGCTTGTCTGTTAAGATGAGAAACGTGTGAGCTCAGTGAACCATGTAGTTCGTTTGAGCTGAAAAGTGACTGCCCTCACCTCAAACGAAGTCTTGCTTGTAGGAAGACTCAGAGCATGGGATTTAACTCCATTTCTGATGTGAAACACACAGCAGTGTTCTCATCCATGGATCACACTCTGCTTTAGAGCGAGAAGCACGCTCTTGCTTTCTAGAGTCTCTAAGACTGCGAGAAACGTGAGTGTGCCGAGAACAAAAGAACGGTGTTTCCTACACATACGGACCATATCTAGTCCAACTCTGCTTCTGAAACTGATAGAAAGCACTGGTCCTCTAACATCCAATGCTTGTCAGTTAAGATGAGAAACGTGTGAGCTTCGTGAACGGTGTAGTTCGTTTGAGCAGAAAAGTGACTGCCCTTACCTGAATTGAAGTCTTGCTTGTAGGAAGACTCAGAGCATGGGATTTAACTCCATTTCTGAAGGAAAACACACAGCAGTGTAATCATCCATTGATCAAACTCTGCTTTAGAACAAGAAGAACGCTCTTGCTTTCTAGATTCTCTAAGAGAGCAGGAAACATGAGTGTGCTGAGAACAAAAGAACGGTGTTTCCTACACATACGGACCATATCCAGTCCAACACTGCTTCTGAAACTGATACAAAGCACTGGTCCTCTAACATCCAATGCTTCTCAATTACGATGAGAAACGTGTGAGCTTTGAGAACGATGTAGTTCGTTTGAGCAGAAAAGTGACTGCCCTTACCTGAAACGAAGTCTTGCTTGTAGGGAGACTCAGAGCATGGGATTTAACTCCATTTCTGATGTGAAACACACAGCAGTGTTCTCATCCATGGATCACACTCTGCTTTAGAGCGAGAATCATGCTCTTGCTTCCTAAAGTCTCTAAGACAGCAGGAAACGTGAGTGTGCTGAGAACAAAATAACGGTGTTTCCTACACATAGGGACCATATCTAGTCCAACTCTGCTTCTGAAACAGATACAAAGCACTGGTCCTCTAACATCCAATGCTTGTCAGTTAAGATGAGAAACGTGTGAGCTTCGTGAACCATGTAGTTCCTTTGAGCAGAAAAGTGACTGCCCTTACCTGAAACGAAGTCTTGCTTGTAGGGAGACACAGAGCATGGGATTTAACTCCATTTCTGAAGTGAAACACACAGCATAGTCTCATCCATGGATCACACTCTGTTTTAGAGCGAGAAGCACGCTCTTGCTTTCTAGAGTCTCTAAGACAGCAGGAAACATGAGTGTGCCCAGAACAAAAGATCGGTGTTTCCTACACATATGGACCATATGTAGACCAAATCTGCTTCTGAAACTGATACAAAGCACTGACCCTCTAACATCCAATGCTTGTCAGTTAAGATGAGAAACGTGTGAGCTTCGTGAACGATGTAGTTCGTTTGAGCAGAAAACTGACTGCCCTTACCTGAAACGAAGTCTTGCTTGTAGGAAGACTCAGAGCCTGGGATTTAACTCCATTTCGAAAGTGAAACACACAGCAGTGTTCTCATCCATTGATCACAATATGCTTTTGAACAAGAAGCATGCTCTTCTTTCTAGAGTCTCTAAGACAGCAGGAAACGTGAGTTTGCTGAGAACAAAAGAACGGTGTTTCATACACATACGGACCATATCTAGTCGAACTCTGCTTCTGAAACTGATACAAAGCACTGGTCCTCTAACATCCAATGCTTGTCTGTTAAGATGAGAAACGTGTGAGCTCCGTGAACGATGTAGTTCGTTTGAGCTGAAAAGTGACTGCCCTTACCTGAAACGAAGTCTTGCTTGTAGGAAGACACAGAGCCTGGGATTTAACTCCTTTTCTGAAGGGAAACACACAGCATAGTTCTCATCCATGGTTCCCACTATGCTTTAGAGCGAGAAGCACGCTCTTGGTTTCTACAGTCTCTAAGACTTCAGGAAACGTGAGTGTGCTGAGAACAAAAGAACGGTGTTTCCTACACATACAGACCATATCTAGTCCAACTCTGCTTCTGAGAGTGATACAAAGCACTGGTCCTCTAACATCCAATGCTTGTCTGTTAAGATGAGAAACGTGTGAGCTCCGTGAACGATGTAGTTCGTTTGAGCTGAAAAGTGACTGCCCTTACCTGAAATGAAGTCTTGCTTGTAGGAAGACACAGAGCCTGGGATTTAACTCCTTTTCTGAAGGGAAACACACAGCATAGTTCTCATCCATGGTTCCCACTCTGCTTTATAGCGAGAAGCACGCTCTTGCTTTCTACAGTCTCTAAGACTTCAGGAAACGTGAGTGTGCTGAGAACAAAAGAACGGTGTTTCCCACACATACAGACCATATCTAGTCCAACTCTGCTTCTGAGAGTGATACAAAGCACTGGTCCTCTAACATCCAATGCTTGTCAGTTAAGATGAGAAACGTGTGAGCTTTGTGAATGATGTAGTTCCTTTGAACTGAAAAGTGACTGCCCTTACCTGAAACGAAGTCTTGCTTGTAGTAAGACACAGAGCCTGGGATTTAAGTCCATTTCTGAAGGGAAACACACAGCATAGTTCTCATCCATGGATCAAACTCTGCTTTAGAGCGAGAAGCACACTCTTGCTTTCTAGAGTCTCTAATACAGCAGGAAATCTGAGGGTGCCCAGAACAAAAGAAGGGTGTTTCCTACACATACGGACTATATGTAGTCAAAATCTTCTTCTGAAACTGATACAATGCACTGGTGTTCTAACATCCAATGGTTGTCAGTTAAGATGAGAAACGTGTGAGCTTCGTGAATGTTGTAGTTCCTTTGAGCAGAAAAGTGACTGCCCTTACCTGAAACGAATTCTTGCTTGTAGGGAGACTCAGAGCATGGGATTTAACTCCATTTCTCAAGTGAAACACACAGCATTCTCTCATCCATTGATCACACTCTGCTTTAGAACAAGAAGCACGCTCTTGCTTTCTAGAGTCTCTAAGACTGCGGGAAACGTGAGTGTGCTGAGAACAAAAGAACGGTGTTTCCTACACATACGGACCTTATCTAGTCCAACTCTGCTTCTGAAACTGATACAAAGCACTGGTCCTCTAACATCCAATGCTTGTCTGTTAAGATGAGAAACGTGTGAGCTCAGTGAACCATGTAGTTCGTTTGAGCTGAAAAGTGACTGCCCTCACCTCAAACGAAGTCTTGCTTGTAGGAAGACTCAGAGCATGGGATTTAACTCCATTTCTGATGTGAAACACACAGCAGTGTTCTCATCCATGGATCACACTCTGCTTTAGAGCAAGAAGCATGCTCTTGCTTCCTAAAGTCTCTAAGACAGCAGGAAACGTGAGTGTGCTGAGAACAAAATAACGGTGTTTCCTACACATAGGGACCATATCTAGTCCAACTCTGCTTCTGAAACAGATACAAAGCACTGGTCCTCTAACATCCAATGCTTGTCAGTTAAGATGAGAAACGTGTGAGCTTCGTGAACCATGTAGTTCCTTTGAGCAGAAAAGTGACTGCCCTTACCTGAAACGAAGTCTTGCTTGTAGGGAGACACAGAGCATGGGATTTAACTCCATTTCTGAAGTGAAACACACAGCATAGTCTCATCCATGGATCACACTCTGTTTTAGAGCGAGAAGCACGCTCTTGCTTTCTAGAGTCTCTAAGACAGCCAGAAACGTGAGTGTGCCCAGAAGAAAAGATCGGTGTTTCCTACACATATGGACCATATGTAGACGATATCTGCTTCTGAAACTGATACAAAGCACTGACCCTCTAACATCCAATGCTTGTCAGTTAAGATGAGAAACGTGTGAGCTTCGTGAACGATGTAGTTCGTTTGAGCAGAAAACTGACTGCCCTTACCTGAAACGAAGTCTTGCTTGTAGGAAGACTCAGAGCCCGGGATTTAACTCCATTTCTGAAGTGAAACACACAGCAGTGTTCTCATCCATTGATCACAATATGCGTTTGAACAAGAAGCATGCTCTTCTTTCTAGAGTCTCTAAGACAGCAAGAAACGTGAGTTTGCTGAGAACAAAAGAACGGTGTTTCATACACATACGGACCATATCTAGTCGAACTCTGCTTCTGAAACTGATACAAAGCACTGGTCCTCTAACATCCAATGCTTGTCTGTTAAGATGAGAAACGTGTGAGCTCCGTGAACTATGTAGTTCGTTTGAGCTGAAAAGTGACTGCCCTTACCTGAAACGAAGTCTTGCTTGTAGGAAGACACAGAGCCTGGGATTTAACTCCTTTTCTGAAGGGAAACACACAGCATAGTTCTCATCCATGGTTCCCACTCTGCTTTATAGCAAGAAGCACGCTCTTGCTTTCTACAGTCTCTAAGACTTCAGGAAACGTGAGTGTGCTGAGAACAAAAGAACGGTGTTTCCCACACATACAGACCATATCTAGTCCAACTCTGCTTCTGAGAGTGATACAAAGCACTGGTCCTCTAACATCCAATGCTTGTCAGTTAAGATGAGAAACGTGTGAGCTTTGTGAATGATGTAGTTCCTTTGAACTGAAAAGTGACTGCCCTTACCTGAAACGAAGTCTTGCTTGTAGTGAGACACAGAGCCTGGGATTTAAGTCCATTTCTGAAGGGAAACACACAGCATAGTTCTCATCCATGGATCAAACTCTGCTTTAGAGCGAGAAGCACACTCTTGCTTTCTAGAGTCTCTAATACAGCAGGAAATCTGAGGGTGCCCAGAACAAAAGAAGGGTGTTTCCTACACATACGGACTATATGTAGTCAAAATCTTCTTCTGAAACTGATACAATGCACTGGTGTTCTAACATCCAATGGTTGTCAGTTAAGATGAGAAACGTGTGAGCTTCGTGAATGTTGTAGTTCCTTTGAGCAGAAAAGTGACTGCCCTTACCTGAAACGAAGTCTTGCTTGTAGGGAGACTCAGAGCATGGGATTTAACTCCATTTCTCAAGTGAAACACACAGCATTCTCTCATCCATTGATCACACTCTGATATAGAACAAGAAGCATGCTCTTGCTTTCTAGAGTCTCTAAGACTGCGGGAAACGTGAGTGTGCTGAGAACAAAAGAACGGTGTTTCCTACACATACGGACCATATCTAGTCCAACTCTGCTTCTGACACTGATACAAAGCACTGGTCCTCTAACATCCAATGCTTGTCTGTTAAGATGAGAAACGTGTGAGCTCAGTGAACCATGTAGTTCGTTTGAGCTGAAAAGTGACTGCCCTCACCTCAAACGAAGTCTTGCTTGTAGGAAGACTCAGAGCATGGGATTTAACTCCATTTCTGATGTGAAACACACAGCAGTGTTCTCATCCATGGATCACACTCTGCTTTAGAGCGAGAAGCACGCTCTTGCTTTCTAGAGTCTCTAAGACTGCGAGAAACGTGAGTGTGCCGAGAACAAAAGAACGGTGTTTCCTACACATACGGACCATATCTAGTCCAACTCTGCTTCTGAAACTGATAGAAAGCACTGGTCCTCTAACATCCAATGCTTGTCAGTTAAGATGAGAAACGTGTGAGCTTCGTGAACGGTGTAGTTCGTTTGAGCAGAAAAGTGACTGCCCTTACCTGAATTGAAGTCTTGCTTTTAGGAAGACTCAGAGCCTGGGATTTAACTCCATTTCTGAAGGAAAACACACAGCAGTGTAATCATCCATTGATCAAACTCTGCTTTAGAACAAGAAGAACGCTCTTGCTTTCTAGATTCTCTAAGAGAGCAGGAAACATGAGTGTGCTGAGAACAAAAGAACGGTGTTTCCTACACATACGGACCATATCCAGTCCAACACTGCTTCTGAAACTGATACAAAGCACTGGTCCTCTAACATCCAATGCTTCTCAATTACGATGAGAAACGTGTGAGCTTTGAGAACGATGTAGTTCGTTTGAGCAGAAAAGTGACTGCCCTTACCTGAAACGAAGTCTTGCTTGTAGGGAGACTCAGAGCATGGGATTTAACTCCATTTCTGATGTGAAACACACAGCAGTGTTCTCATCCATGGATCACACTCTGCTTTAGAGCGAGAATCATGCTCTTGCTTCCTAAAGTCTCTAAGACAGCAGGAAACGTGAGTGTGCTGAGAACAAAATAACGGTGTTTCCTACACATAGGGACCATATCTAGTCCAACTGTGCTTCTGAAACAGATACAAAGCACTGGTCCTCTAACATCCAATGCTTGTCAGTTAAGATGAGAAACGTGTGAGCTTCGTGAACCATGTAGTTCCTTTGAGCAGAAAAGTGACTGCCCTTACCTGAAACGAAGTCTTGCTTGTAGGGAGACACAGAGCATGGGATTTAACTCCATTTCTGAAGTGAAACACACAGCATAGTCTCATCCATGGATCACACTCTGTTTTAGAGCGAGAAGCACGCTCTTGCTTTCTAGAGTCTCTAAGACAGCAGGAAACATGAGTGTGCCCAGAACAAAAGATCGGTGTTTCCTACACATATGGACCATATGTAGACCAAATCTGCTTCTGAAACTGATACAAAGCACTGACCCTCTAACATCCAATGCTTGTCAGTTAAGATGAGAAACGTGTGAGCTTCGTGAACGATGTAGTTCGTTTGAGCAGAAAACTGACTGCCCTTACCTGAAACGAAGTCTTGCTTGTAGGAAGACTCAGAGCCTGGGATTTAACTCCATTTCTGAAGTGAAACACACAGCAGTGTTCTCATCCATTGATCACAATATGCGTTTGAACAAGAAGCATGCTCTTCTTTCTAGAGTCTCTAAGACAGCAGGAAACGTGAGTTTGCTGAGAACAAAAGAACGGTGTTTCATACACATACGGACCATATCTAGTCGAACTCTGCTTCTGAAACTGATACAAAGCGCTGGTCCTCTAACATCCAATGCTTGTCTGTTAAGATGAGAAACGTGTGAGCTCCGTGAACGATGTAGTTCGTTTGAGCTGAAAAGTGACAGCCCTTACCTGAAACGAAGTCTTGCTTGTAGGAAGACACAGAGCCTGGGATTTAACTCCTTTTCTGAAGGGAAACACACAGCATAGTTCTCATCCATGGTTCCCACTATGCTTTAGAGCGAGAAGCACGCTCTTGGTTTCTACAGTCTCTAAGACTTCAGGAAACGTGAGTGTGCTGAGAACAAAAGAACGGTGTTTCCTACACATACAGACCATATCTAGTCCAACTCTGCTTCTGAGAGTGATACAAAGCACTGGTCCTCTAACATCCAATGCTTGTCAGTTAAGATGAGAAACGTGTGAGCTTTGTGAATGATGTAGTTCCTTTGAACTGAAAAGTGACTGCCCTTACCTGAAACGAAGTCTTGCTTGTAGTAAGACACAGAGCCTGGGATTTAAGTCCATTTCAGAATGGAAACACACAGCATAGTTCTCATCCATGGATCACACTCTGCTTTAGAGCGAGAAGCACACTCTTGCTTTCTAGAGTCTCTAATACAGCAGGAAATCTGAGGGTGCCCAGAACAAAAGAAGGGTGTTTCCTACACATACGGACTATATGTAGTCAAAATCTTCTTCTGAAACTGATACAATGCACTGGTGTTCTAACATCCAATGGTTGTCAGTTAAGATGAGAAACGTGTGAGCTTCGTGAATGTTGTAGTTCCTTTGAGCAGAAAAGTGACTGCCCTTACCTGAAACGAAGTCTTGCTTGTAGGGAGACTCAGAGCATGGGATTTAACTCCATTTCTCAAGTGAAACACACAGCATTCTCTCATCCATTGATCACACTCTGCTTTAGAACAAGAAGCACGCTCTTGCTTTCTAGAGTCTCTAAGACTGCGGGAAACGTGAGTGTGCTGAGAACAAAAGAACGGTGTTTCCTACACATACGGACTTTATCTAGTCCAACTCTGCTTCTGAAACTGATACAAAGCACTGGTCCTCTAACATCCAATGCTTGTCTGTTAAGATGAGAAACGTGTGAGCTCAGTGAACCATGTAGTTCGTTTGAGCTGAAAAGTGACTGCCCTCACCTCAAACGAAGTCTTGCTTGTAGGAAGACTCAGAGCATGGGATTTAACTCCATTTCTGATGTGAAACACACAGCAGTGTTCTCATCCATGGATCACACTCTGCTTTAGAGCAAGAAGCATGCTCTTGCTTCCTAAAGTCTCTAAGACAGCAGGAAACGTGAGTGTGCTGAGAACAAAATAACGGTGTTTCCTACACATAGGGACCATATCTAGTCCAACTCTGCTTCTGAAACAGATACAAAGCACTGGTCCTCTAACATCCAATGCTTGTCAGTTAAGATGAGAAACGTGTGAGCTTCGTGAACCATGTAGTTCCTTTGAGCAGAAAAGTGACTGCCCTTACCTGAAACGAAGTCTTGCTTGTAGGGAGACACAGAGCATGGGATTTAACTCCATTTCTGAAGTGAAACACACAGCATAGTCTCATCCATGGATCACACTCTGTTTTAGAGCGAGAAGCACGCTCTTGCTTTCTAGAGTCTCTAAGACAGCAGGAAACGTGAGTGTGCCCAGAAGAAAAGATCGGTGTTTCCTACACATATGGACCATATGTAGACGATATCTGCTTCTGAAACTGATACAAAGCACTGACCCTCTAACATCCAATGCTTGTCAGTTAAGATGAGAAACGTGTGAGCTTCGTGAACGATGTAGTTCGTTTGAGCAGAAAACTGACTGCCCTTACCTGAAACGAAGTCTTGCTTGTAGGAAGACTCAGAGCCCGGGATTTAACTCCATTTCTGAAGTGAAACACACAGCAGTGTTCTCATCCATTGATCACAATATGCGTTTGAACAAGAAGCATGCTCTTCTTTCTAGAGTCTCTAAGACAGCAGGAAACGTGAGTTTGCTGAGAACAAAAGAACGGTGTTTCATACACATACGGACCATATCTAGTCGAACTCTGCTTCTGAAACTGATACAAAGCACTGGTCCTCTAACATCCAATGCTTGTCTGTTAAGATGAGAAACGTGTGAGCTCCGTGAAAGATGTAGTTCGTTTGAGCTGAAAAGTGACTGCCCTTACCTGAAATGAAGTCTTGCTTGTAGGAAGACACAGAGCCTGGGATTTAACTCCTTTTCTGAAGGGAAACACACAGCATAGTTCTCATCCATGGTTCCCACTCTGCTTTATAGCGAGAAGCACGCTCTTGCTTTCTACAGTCTCTAAGACTTCAGGAAACGTGAGTGTGCTGAGAACAAAAGAACGGTGTTTCCCACACATACAGACCATATCTAGTCCAACTCTGCTTCTGAGAGTGATACAAAGCACTGGTCCTCTAACATCCAATGCTTGTCAGTTAAGATGAGAAACGTGTGAGCTTTGTGAATGATGTAGTTCCTTTGAACTGAAAAGTGACTGCCCTTACCTGAAACGAAGTCTTGCTTGTAGTAAGACACAGAGCCTGGGATTTAAGTCCATTTCTGAAGGGAAACACACAGCATAGTTCTCATCCATGGATCAAACTCTGCTTTAGAGCGAGAAGCACACTCTTGCTTTCTAGATTCTCTAATACAGCAGGAAATCTGAGGGTGCCCAGAACA
Organism: Onychomys leucogaster; assembly: GCA_949786385.1. Lineage (NCBI taxonomy): Eukaryota > Metazoa > Chordata > Mammalia > Rodentia > Cricetidae > Onychomys > Onychomys leucogaster. The sequence continues at coordinate 251,033 of CATKUP010000362.1, forward strand.
AAAGAAGGGTGTTTCCTACACATACGGACTATATGTAGTCAAAATCTTCTTCTGAAACTGATACAATGCACTGGTGTTCTAACATCCAATGGTTGTCAGTTAAGATGAGAAACGTGTGAGCTTCGTGAATGTTGTAGTTCCTTTGAGCAGAAAAGTGACTGCCCTTACCTGAAACGAAGTCTTGCTTGTAGGGAGACTCAGAGCATGGGATTTAACTCCATTTCTCAAGTGAAACACACAGCATTCTCTCATCCATTGATCACACTCTGCTTTAGAACAAGAAGCACGCTCTTGCTTTCTAGAGTCTCTAAGACTGCGGGAAACGTGAGTGTGCTGAGAACAAAAGAACGGTGTTTCCTACACATACGGACCTTATCTAGTCCAACTCTGCTTCTGAAACTGATACAAAGCACTGGTCCTCTAACATCCAATGCTTGTCTGTTAAGATGAGAAACGTGTGAGCTCAGTGAACCATGTAGTTCGTTTGAGCTGAAAAGTGACTGCCCTCACCTCAAACGAAGTCTTTCTTGTAGGAAGACTCAGAGCATGGGATTTAACTCCATTTCTGATGTGAAACACACAGCAGTGTTCTCATCCATGGATCACACTCTGCTTTAGAGCAAGAAGCATGCTCTTGCTTCCTAAAGTCTCTAAGACAGCAGGAAACGTGAGTGTGCTGAGAACAAAATAACGGTGTTTCCTACACATAGGGACCATATCTAGTCCAACTCTGCTTCTGAAACAGATACAAAGCACTGGTCCTCTAACATCCAATGCTTGTCAGTTAAGATGAGAAACGTGTGAGCTTCGTGAACCATGTAGTTCCTTTGAGCAGAAAAGTGACTGCCCTTACCTGAAACGAAGTCTTGCTTGTAGGGAGACACAGAGCATGGGATTTAACTCCATTTCTGAAGTGAAACACACAGCATAGTCTCATCCATGGATCACACTCTGTTTTAGAGCGAGAAGCACGCTCTTGCTTTCTAGAGTCTCTAAGACAGCAGGAAACGTGAGTGTGCCCAGAAGAAAAGATCGGTGTTTCCTACACATATGGACCATATGTAGACGATATCTGCTTCTGAAACTGATACAAAGCACTGACCCTCTAACATCCAATGCTTGTCAGTTAAGATGAGAAACGTGTGAGCTTCGTGAACGATGTAGTTCGTTTGAGCAGAAAACTGACTGCCCTTACCTGAAACGAAGTCTTGCTTGTAGGAAGACTCAGAGCCCGGGATTTAACTCCATTTCTGAAGTGAAACACACAGCAGTGTTCTCATCCATTGATCACAATATGCGTTTGAACAAGAAGCATGCTCTTCTTTCTAGAGTCTCTAAGACAGCAGGAAACGTGAGTTTGCTGAGAACAAAAGAACGGTGTTTCATACACATACGGACCATATCTAGTCCAACTCTGCTTCTGAGAGTGATACAAAGCACTGGTCCTCTAACATCCAATGCTTGTCAGTTAAGATGAGAAACGTGTGAGCTTTGTGAATGATGTAGTTCCTTTGAACTGAAAAGTGACTGCCCTTACCTGAAACGAAGTCTTGCTTGTAGTGAGACACAGAGCCTGGGATTTAAGTCCATTTCTGAAGGGAAACACACAGCATAGTTCTCATCCATGGATCAAACTCTGCTTTAGAGCGAGAAGCACACTCTTGCTTTCTAGAGTCTCTAATACAGCAGGAAATCTGAGGGTGCCCAGAACAAAAGAAGGGTGTTTCCTACACATACGGACTATATGTAGTCAAAATCTTCTTCTGAAACTGATACAATGCACTGGTGTTCTAACATCCAATGGTTGTCAGTTAAGATGAGAAACGTGTGAGCTTCGTGAATGTTGTAGTTCCTTTGAGCAGAAAAGTGACTGCCCTTACCTGAAACGAAGTCTTGCTTGTAGGGAGACTCAGAGCATGGGATTTAACTCCATTTCTCAAGTGAAACACACAGCATTCTCTCATCCATTGATCACACTCTGCTTTAGAACAAGAAGCATGCTCTTGCTTTCTAGAGTCTCTAAGACTGCGGGAAACGTGAGTGTGCTGAGAACAAAAGAACGGTGTTTCCTACACATACGGACCATATCTAGTCCAACTCTGCTTCTGACACTGATACAAAGCACTGGTCCTCTAACATCCAATGCTTGTCTGTTAAGATGAGAAACGTGTGAGCTCAGTGAACCATGTAGTTCGTTTGAGCTGAAAAGTGACTGCCCTCACCTCAAACGAAGTCTTGCTTGTAGGAAGACTCAGAGCATGGGATTTAACTCCATTTCTGATGTGAAACACACAGCAGTGTTCTCATCCATGGATCACACTCTGCTTTAGAGCGAGAAGCACGCTCTTGCTTTCTAGAGTCTCTAAGACTGCGAGAAACGTGAGTGTGCCGAGAACAAAAGAACGGTGTTTCCTACACATACGGACCATATCTAGTCCAACTCTGCTTCTGAAACTGATAGAAAGCACTGGTCCTCTAACATCCAATGCTTGTCAGTTAAGATGAGAAACGTGTGAGCTTCGTGAACGGTGTAGTTCGTTTGAGCAGAAAAGTGACTGCCCTTACCTGAATTGAAGTCTTGCTTTTAGGAAGACTCAGAGCCTGGGATTTAACTCCATTTCTGAAGGAAAACACACAGCAGTGTAATCATCCATTGATCAAACTCTGCTTTAGAACAAGAAGAACGCTCTTGCTTTCTAGATTCTCTAAGAGAGCAGGAAACATGAGTGTGCTGAGAACAAAAGAACGGTGTTTCCTACACATACGGACCATATCCAGTCCAACACTGCTTCTGAAACTGATACAAAGCACTGGTCCTCTAACATCCAATGCTTCTCAATTACGATGAGAAACGTGTGAGCTTTGAAAACGATGTAGTTCGTTTGAGCAGAAAAGTGACTGCCCTTACCTGAAACGAAGTCTTGCTTGTAGGGAGACTCAGAGCATGGGATTTAACTCCATTTCTGATGTGAAACACACAGCAGTGTTCTCATCCATGGATCACACTCTGCTTTAGAGCGAGAATCATGCTCTTGCTTCCTAAAGTCTCTAAGACAGCAGGAAACGTGAGTGTGCTGAGAACAAAATAACGGTGTTTCCTACACATAGGGACCATATCTAGTCCAACTCTGCTTCTGAAACAGATACAAAGCACTGGTCCTCTAACATCCAATGCTTGTCAGTTAAGATGAGAAACGTGTGAGCTTCGTGAACCATGTAGTTCCTTTGAGCAGAAAAGTGACTGCCCTTACCTGAAACGAAGTCTTGCTTGTAGGGAGACACAGAGCATGGGATTTAACTCCATTTCTGAAGTGAAACACACAGCATAGTCTCATCCATGGATCACACTCTGTTTTAGAGCGAGAAGCACGCTCTTGCTTTCTAGAGTCTCTAAGACAGCAGGAAACATGAGTGTGCCCAGAACAAAAGATCGGTGTTTCCTACACATATGGACCATATGTAGACCAAATCTGCTTCTGAAACTGATACAAAGCACTGACCCTCTAACATCCAATGCTTGTCAGTTAAGATGAGAAACGTGTGAGCTTCGTGAACGATGTAGTTCGTTTGAGCAGAAAACTGACTGCCCTTACCTGAAACGAAGTCTTGCTTGTAGGAAGACTCAGAGCCTGGGATTTAACTCCATTTCTGAAGTGAAACACACAGCAGTGTTCTCATCCATTGATCACAATATGCGTTTGAACAAGAAGCATGCTCTTCTTTCTAGAGTCTCTAAGACAGCAGGAAACGTGAGTTTGCTGAGAACAAAAGAACGGTGTTTCATACACATACGGACCATATCTAGTCGAACTCTGCTTCTGAAACTGATACAAAGCACTGGTCCTCTAACATCCAATGCTTGTCTGTTAAGATGAGAAACGTGTGAGCTCCGTGAACGATGTAGTTCGTTTGAGCTGAAAAGTGACTGCCCTTACCTGAAACGAAGTCTTGCTTGTAGGAAGACACAGAGCCTGGGATTTAACTCCTTTTCTGAAGGGAAACACACAGCATAGTTCTCATCCATGGTTCCCACTATGCTTTAGAGCGAGAAGCACGCTCTTGGTTTCTACAGTCTCTAAGACTTCAGGAAACGTGAGTGTGCTGAGAACAAAAGAACGGTGTTTCCTACACATACAGACCATATCTAGTCCAACTCTGCTTCTGAGAGTGATACAAAGCACTGGTCCTGTAACATCCAATGCTTGTCAGTTAAGATGAGAAACGTGTGAGCTTTGTGAATGATGTAGTTCCTTTGAACTGAAAAGTGACTGCCCTTACCTGAAAAGAAGTCTTGCTTGTAGTAAGACACAGAGCCTGGGATTTAAGTCCATTTCTGAAGGGAAACACACAGCATAGTTCTCATCCATGGATCAAACTCTGCTTTAGAGCGAGAAGCACACTCTTGCTTTCTAGAGTCTCTAATACAGCAGGAAATCTGAGGGTGCCCAGAACAAAAGAAGGGTGTTTCCTACACATACGGACTATATGTAGTCAAAATCTTCTTCTGAAACTGATACAATGCACTGGTGTTCTAACATCCAATGGTTGTCAGTTAAGATGAGAAACGTGTGAGCTTCGTGAATGTTGTAGTTCCTTTGAGCAGAAAAGTGACTGCCCTTACCTGAAACGAAGTCTTGCTTGTAGGGAGACTCAGAGCATGGGATTTAACTCCATTTCTCAAGTGAAACACACAGCATTCTCTCATCCATTGATCACACTCTGCTTTAGAACAAGAAGCACGCTCTTGCTTTCTAGAGTCTCTAAGACTGCGGGAAACGTGAGTGTGCTGAGAACAAAAGAACGGTGTTTCCTACACATACGGACCGTATCTAGTCCAACTCTGCTTCTGAAACTGATACAAAGCACTGGTCCTCTAACATCCAATGCTTGTCTGTTAAGATGAGAAACGTGTGAGCTCAGTGAACCATGTAGTTCGTTTGAGCTGAAAAGTGACTGCCCTCACCTCAAACGAAGTCTTGCTTGTAGGAAGACTCAGAGCATGGGATTTAACTCCATTTCTGATGTGAAACACACAGCAGTGTTCTCATCCATGGATCACACTCTGCTTTAGAGCAAGAAGCATGCTCTTGCTTCCTAAAGTCTCTAAGACAGCAGGAAACGTGAGTGTGCTGAGAACAAAATAACGGTGTTTCCTACACATAGGGACCATATCTAGTCCAACTCTGCTTCTGAAACAGATACAAAGCACTGGTCCTCTAACATCCAATGCTTGTCAGTTAAGATGAGAAACGTGTGAGCTTCGTGAACCATGTAGTTCCTTTGAGCAGAAAAGTGACTGCCCTTACCTGAAACGAAGTCTTGCTTGTAGGGAGACACAGAGCATGGGATTTAACTCCATTTCTGAAGTGAAACACACAGCATAGTCTCATCCATGGATCACACTCTGTTTTAGAGCGAGAAGCACCCTCTTGCTTTCTAGAGTCTCTAAGACAGCAGGAAACGTGAGTGTGCCCAGAAGAAAAGATCGGTGTTTCCTACACATATGGACCATATGTAGACGATATCTGCTTCTGAAACTGATACAAAGCACTGACCCTCTAACATCCAATGCTTGTCAGTTAAGATGAGAAACGTGTGAGCTTCGTGAACGATGTAGTTCGTTTGAGCAGAAAACTGACTGCCCTTACCTGAAACGAAGTCTTGCTTGTAGGAAGACTCAGAGCCCGGGATTTAACTCCATTTCTGAAGTGAAACACACAGCAGTGTTCTCATCCATTGATCACAATATGCGTTTGAACAAGAAGCATGCTCTTCTTTCTAGAGTCTCTAAGACAGCAGGAAACGTGAGTTTGCTGAGAACAAAAGAACGGTGTTTCATACACATACGGACCATATCTAGTCGAACTCTGCTTCTGAAACTGATACAAAGCACTGGTCCTCTAACATCCAATGCTTGTCTGTTAAGATGAGAAACGTGTGAGCTCCGTGAACGATGTAGTTCGTTTGAGCTGAAAAGTGACTGCCCTTACCTGAAATGAAGTCTTGCTTGTAGGAAGACACAGAGCCTGGGATTTAACTCCTTTTCTGAAGGGAAACACACAGCATAGTTCTCATCCATGGTTCCCACTCTGCTTTATAGCGAGAAGCACGCTCTTGCTTTCTACAGTCTCTAAGACTTCAGGAAACGTGAGTGTGCTGAGAACAAAAGAACGGTGTTTCCTACACATACAGACCATATCTAGTCCAACTCTGCTTCTGAGAGCGATACAAAGCCCTGGTCCTCTAACATCCAATGCTTGTCAGTTAAGATGAGAAACGTGTGAGCTTTGTGAATGATGTAGTTCCTTTGAACTGAAAAGTGACTGCCCTTACCTGAAACGAAGTCTTGCTTGTAGTAAGACACAGAGCCTGGGATTTAAGTCCATTTCTGAAGGGAAACACACAGCATAGTTCTCATCCATGGATCAAACTCTGCTTTAGAGCGAGAAGCACACTCTTGCTTTCTAGAGTCTCTAATACAGCAGGAAATCTGAGGGTGCCCAGAACAAAAGAAGGGTGTTTCCTACACATACGGACTATATGTAGTCAAAATCTTCTTCTGAAACTGATACAATGCACTGGTGTTCTAACATCCAATGGTTGTCAGTTAAGATGAGAGACGTGTGAGCTTCGTGAATGTTGTAGTTCCTTTGAGCAGAAAAGTGACTGCCCTTACCTGAAACGAAGTCTTGCTTGTAGGGAGACTCAGAGCATGGGATTTAACTCCATTTCTCAAGTGAAACACACAGCATTCTCTCATCCATTGATCACACTCTGCTTTAGAACAAGAAGCACGCTCTTGCTTTCTAGAGTCTCTAAGACTGCGGGAAACGTGAGTGTGCTGAGAACAAAAGAACGGTGTTTCCTACACATACGGACCATATCTAGTCCAACTCTGCTTCTGAAACTGATACAAAGCACTGGTCCTCTAACATCCAATGCTTGTCAGTTAAGATGAGAAACGTGTGAGCTTCGTGAACCATGTAGTTCCTTTGAGCAGAAAAGTGACTGCCCTTACCTGAAACGAAGTCTTGCTTGTAGGGAGACACAGAGCATGGGATTTAACTCCATTTCTGATGTGAAACACACAGCAGTGTTCTCATCCATGGATCACACTCTGCTTTAGAGCGAGAAGCATGCTCTTGCTTCCTAAAGTCTCTAAGACAGCAGGAAACGTGAGTGTGCTGAGAACAAAATAACGGTGTTTCCTACACATAGGGACCATATCTAGTCCAACTCTGCTTCTGAAACAGATACAAAGCACTGGTCCTCTAACATCCAATGCTTGTCAGTTAAGATGAGAAACGTGTGAGCTTCGTGAACCATGTAGTTCCTTTGAGCAGAAAAGTGACTGCCCTTACCTGAAACGAAGTCTTGCTTGTAGGGAGACACAGAGCATGGGATTTAACTCCATTTCTGAAGTGAAACACACAGCATAGTCTCATCCATGGATCACACTCTGTTTTAGAGCAAGAAGCACGCTCTTGCTTTCTAGAGTCTCTAAGACAGCAGGAAACGTGAGTGTGCCCAGAAGAAAAGATCGGTGTTTCCTACACATATGGACCATATGTAGACGATATCTGCTTCTGAAACTGATACAAAGCACTGACCCTCTAACATCCAATGCTTGTCAGTTAAGATGAGAAACGTGTGAGCTTCGTGAATGATGTAGTTCGTTTGAGCAGAAAACTGACTGCCCTTACCTGAAACGAAGTCTTGCTTGTAGGAAGACTCAGAGCCCGGGATTTAACTCCATTTCTGAAGTGAAACACACAGCAGTGTTCTCATCCATTGATCACAATATGCGTTTGAACAAGAAGCCTGCTCTTCTTTCTAGAGTCTCTAAGACAGCAAGAAACGTGAGTTTGCTGAGAACAAAAGAACGATGTTTCATACACATACGGACCATATCTAGTCGAACTCTGCTTCTTAAACTGATACAAAGCACTGGTCCTCTAACATCCAATGCTTGTCTGTTAAGATGAGAAACGTGTGAGCTCCGTGAACGATGTAGTTCGTTTGAGCTGAAAAGTGACTGCCCTTACCTGAAATGAAGTCTTGCTTGTAGGAAGACACAGAGCCTGGGATTTAACTCCTTTTCTGAAGGGAAACACACAGCATAGTTCTCATCCATGGTTCCCACTCTGCTTTATAGCGAGAAGCACGCTCTTGCTTTCTACAGTCTCTAAGACTTCAGGAAACGTGAGTGTGCTGAGAACAAAAGAACGGTGTTTCCTACACATACAGACCATATCTAGTCCAACTCTGCTTCTGAGAGTGATACAAAGCACTGGTCCTCTAACATCCAATGCTTGTCAGTTAAGATGAGAAACGTGTGAGCTTTGTGAATGATGTAGTTCCTTTGAACTGAAAAGTGACTGCCCTTACCTGAAACGAAGTCTTGCTTGTAGTAAGACACAGAGCCTGGGATTTAAGTCCATTTCTGAAGGGAAACACACAGCATAGTTCTAATCCATGGATCAAACTCTGCTTTAGAGCGAGAAGCACACTCTTGCTTTCTAGAGTCTCTAATACAGCAGGAAATCTGAGGGTGCCCAGAACAAAAGAAGGGTGTTTCCTACACATACGGACTATATGTAGTCAAAATCTTCTTCTGAAACTGATACAATGCACTGGTGTTCTAACATCCAATGGTTGTCAGTTAAGATGAGAAACGTGTGAGCTTCGTGAATGTTGTAGTTCCTTTGAGCAGAAAAGTGACTGCCCTTACCTGAAACGAAGTCTTGCTTGTAGGGAGACTCAGAGCATGGGATTTAACTCCATTTCTCAAGTGAAACACACAGCATTCTCTCATCCATTGATCACACTCTGCTTTAGAACAAGAAGCACGCTCTTGTTTTCTAGAGTCTCTAAGACTGCGGGAAACGTGAGTGTGCTGAGAACAAAAGAACGGTGTTTCCTACACATACGGACCATATCTAGTCCAACTCTGCTTCTGAAACTGATACAAAGCACTGGTCCTCTAACATCCAATGCTTGTCAGTTAAGATGAGAAACGTGTGAGCTTCGTGAACCATGTAGTTCCTTTGAGCAGAAAAGTGACTGCCCTTACCTGAAACGAAGTCTTGCTTGTAGGGAGACACAGAGCATGGGATTTAACTCCATTTGTGAAGTGAAACACACAGCATAGTCTAATCCATGGATCACACTCTGTTTTAGAGCGAGAAGCACGCTCTTGCTTTCTAGAGTGTCTAAGACAGCAGGAAACGTAAGTGTGCCCAGAACAAAAGATCGGTGTTTCCTACACATATGGACCATATGTAGACCAAATCTGCTTCTGAAACTGATACAAAGCACTGACCCTCTAACATCCAATGCTTGTCAGTTAAGATGAGAAACGTGTGAGCTTCGTGAACGATGTAGTTCGTTTGAGCAGAAAACTGACTGCCCTTACCTGAAACGAAGTCTTGCTTGTAGGAAGACTCAGAGCCTGGGATTTAACTCCATTTCTGAAGTGAAACACACAGCAGTGTTCTCATCCATTGATCACAATATGCGTTTGAACAAGAAGCATGCTCTTCTTTCTAGAGTCTCTAAGACAGCAGGAAACGTGAGTTTGCTGAGAACAAAAGAACGGTGTTTCATACACATACGGACCATATCTAGTCGAACTCTGCTTCTGAAACTGATACAAAGCACTGGTCCTCTAACATCCAATGCTTGTCTGTTAAGATGAGAAACGTGTGAGCTCCGTGAACGATGTAGTTCGTTTGAGCTGAAAAGTGACTGCCCTTACCTGAAACGAAGTCTTGCTTGTAGGAAGACACAGAGCCTGGGATTTAACTCCTTTTCTGAAGGGAAACACACAGCATAGTTCTCATCCATGGTTCCCACTCTGCTTTAGAGCGAGAAGCACGCTCTTGCTTTCTACAGTCTCTAAGACTTCAGGAAACGTGAGTGTGCTGTGAACAAAAGAACGGTGTTTCCTACACATACAGACCATATCTAGTCCAACTCTGCTTCTGAGAGTGATACAAAGCACTGGTCCTCTAACATCCAATGCTTGTCAGTTAAGATGAGAAACGTGTGAGCTTTGTGAATGATGTAGTTCCTTTGAACTGAAAAGTGACTGCCCTTACCTGAAACGAAGTCTTGCTTGTAGTAAGACACAGAGCCTGGGATTTAAGTCCATTTCAGAAGGGAAACACACAGCATAGTTCTCATCCATGGATCACACTCTGCTTTAGAGCGAGAAGCACACTCTTGCTTTCTAGAGTCTCTAATACAGCAAGAAATCTGAGGGTGCCCAGAACAAAAGAAGGGTGTCCTACACATACGGACTATATGTAGTCAAAATCTTCTTCTGAAACTGATACAATGCACTGGTGTTCTAACATCCAATGGTTGTCAGTTAAGATGAGAAACGTGTGAGCTTCGTGAATGTTGTAGTTCCTTTGAGCAGAAAAGTGACTGCCCTTACCTGAAACGAAGTCTTGCTTGTAGGGAGACTCAGAGCATGGGATTTAACTCCATTTCTCAAGTGAAACACACAGCATTCTCTCATCCATTGATCACACTCTGCTTTAGAACAAGAAGCACGCTCTTGCTTTCTAGAGTCTCTAAGACTGCGGGAAACGTGAGTGTGCTGAGAACAAAAGAACGGTGTTTCCTACACATACGGACCATATCTAGTCCAACTCTGCTTCTGAAACTGATACAAAGCACTGGTCCTCTAACATCCAATGCTTGTCTGTTAAGATGAGAAACGTGTGAGCTCAGTGAACCATGTAGTTCGTTTGAGCTGAAAAGTGACTGCCCTCACCTCAAACGAAGTCTTGCTTGTAGGAAGACTCAGAGCATGGGATTTAACTCCATTTCTGATGTGAAACACACAGCAGTGTTCTCATCCATGGATCACACTCTGCTTTAGAGCAAGAAGCATGCTCTTGCTTCCTAAAGTCTCTAAGACAGCAGGAAACGTGAGTGTGCTGAGAACAAAATAACGGTGTTTCCTACACATAGGGACCATATCTAGTCCAACTCTGCTTCTGAAACAGATACAAAGCACTGGTCCTCTAACATCCAATGCTTGTCAGTTAAGATGAGAAACGTGTGAGCTTCGTGAACCATGTAGTTCCTTTGAGCAGAAAAGTGACTGCCCTTACCTGAAACGAAGTCTTGCTTGTAGGGAGACACAGAGCATGGGATTTAACTCCATTTCTGAAGTGAAACACACAGCATAGTCTCATCCATGGATCACACTCTGTTTTAGAGCGAGAAGCACGCTCTTGCTTTCTAGAGTCTCTAAGACAGCAGGAAACGTGAGTGTGCCCAGAAGAAAAGATCGGTGTTTCCTACACATATGGACCATATGTAGACGATATCTGCTTCTGAAACTGATACAAAGCACTGACCCTCTAACATCCAATGCTTGTCAGTTAAGATGAGAAACGTGTGAGCTTCGTGAACGATGTAGTTCGTTTGAGCAGAAAACTGACTGCCCTTACCTGAAACGAAGTCTTGCTTGTAGGAAGACTCAGAGCCCGGGATTTAACTCCATTTCTGAAGTGAAACACACAGCAGTGTTCTCATCCATTGATCACAATATGCGTTTGAACAAGAAGCATGCTCTTCTTTCTAGAGTCTCTAAGACAGCAGGAAACGTGAGTTTGCTGAGAACAAAAGAACGGTGTTTCATACACATACGGACCATATCTAGTCGAACTCTGCTTCTGAAACTGATACAAAGCACTGGTCCTCTAACATCCAATGCTTGTCTGTTAAGATGAGAAACGTGTGAGCTCCGTGAACGATGTAGTTCGTTTGAGCTGAAAAGTGACTGCCCTTACCTGAAACGAAGTCTTGCTTGTAGGAAGACACAGAGCCTGGGATTTAACTCCTTTTCTGAAGGGAAACACACAGCATAGTTCTCATCCATGGTTCCCACTCTGCTTTAGAGCGAGAAGCACGCTCTTGCTTTCTACAGTCTCTAAGACTTCAGGAAACGTGAGTGTGCTGTGAACAAAAGAACGGTGTTTCCTACACATACAGACCATATCTAGTCCAACTCTGCTTCTGAGAGTGATACAAAGCACTGGTCCTCTAACATCCAATGCTTGTCAGTTAAGATGAGAAACGTGTGAGCTTTGTGAATGATGTAGTTCCTTTGAACTGAAAAGTGACTGCCCTTACCTGAAACGAAGTCTTGCTTGTAGTAAGACACAGAGCCTGGGATTTAAGTCCATTTCAGAAGGGAAACACACAGCATAGTTCTCATCCATGGATCACACTCTGCTTTAGAGCGAGAAGCACACTCTTGCTTTCTAGAGTCTCTAATACAGCAAGAAATCTGAGGGTGCCCAGAACAAAAGAAGGGTGTCCTACACATACGGACTATATGTAGTCAAAATCTTCTTCTGAAACTGATACAATGCACTGGTGTTCTAACATCCAATGGTTGTCAGTTAAGATGAGAAACGTGTGAGCTTCGTGAATGTTGTAGTTCCTTTGAGCAGAAAAGTGACTGCCCTTACCTGAAACGAAGTCTTGCTTGTAGGGAGACTCAGAGCATGGGATTTAACTCCATTTCTCAAGTGAAACACACAGCATTCTCTCATCCATTGATCACACTCTGCTTTAGAACAAGAAGCACGCTCTTGCTTTCTAGAGTCTCTAAGACTGCGGGAAACGTGAGTGTGCTGAGAACAAAAGAACGGTGTTTCCTACACATACGGACCATATCTAGTCCAACTCTGCTTCTGAAACTGATACAAAGCACTGGTCCTCTAACATCCAATGCTTGTCTGTTAAGATGAGAAACGTGTGAGCTCAGTGAACCATGTAGTTCGTTTGAGCTGAAAAGTGACTGCCCTCACCTCAAACGAAGTCTTGCTTGTAGGAAGACTCAGAGCATGGGATTTAACTCCATTTCTGATGTGAAACACACAGCAGTGTTCTCATCCATGGATCACACTCTGCTTTAGAGCAAGAAGCATGCTCTTGCTTCCTAAAGTCTCTAAGACAGCAGGAAACGTGAGTGTGCTGAGAACAAAATAACGGTGTTTCCTACACATAGGGACCATATCTAGTCCAACTCTGCTTCTGAAACAGATACAAAGCACTGGTCCTCTAACATCCAATGCTTGTCAGTTAAGATGAGAAACGTGTGAGCTTCGTGAACCATGTAGTTCCTTTGAGCAGAAAAGTGACTGCCCTTACCTGAAACGAAGTCTTGCTTGTAGGGAGACACAGAGCATGGGATTTAACTCCATTTCTGAAGTGAAACACACAGCATAGTCTCATCCATGGATCACACTCTGTTTTAGAGCGAGAAGCACGCTCTTGCTTTCTAGAGTCTCTAAGACAGCAGGAAACGTGAGTGTGCCCAGAAGAAAAGATCGGTGTTTCCTACACATATGGACCATATGTAGACGATATCTGCTTCTGAAACTGATACAAAGCACTGACCCTCTAACATCCAATGCTTGTCAGTTAAGATGAGAAACGTGTGAGCTTCGTGAACGATGTAGTTCGTTTGAGCAGAAAACTGACTGCCCTTACCTGAAACGAAGTCTTGCTTGTAGGAAGACTCAGAGCCCGGGATTTAACTCCATTTCTGAAGTGAAACACACAGCAGTGTTCTCATCCATTGATCACAATATGCGTTTGAACAAGAAGCATGCTCTTCTTTCTAGAGTCTCTAAGACAGCAGGAAACGTGAGTTTGCTGAGAACAAAAGAACGGTGTTTCATACACATACGGACCATATCTAGTCGAACTCTGCTTCTGAAACTGATACAAAGCACTGGTCCTCTAACATCCAATGCTTGTCTGTTAAGATGAGAAACGTGTGAGCTCCGTGAACAATGTAGTTCGTTTGAGCTGAAAAGTGACTGCCCTTACCTGAAATGAAGTCTTGCTTGTAGGAAGACACAGAGCCTGGGATTTAACTCCTTTTCTGAAGGGAAACACACAGCATAGTTCTCATCCATGGTTCCCACTCTGCTTTAGAGCGAGAAGCACGCTCTTGCTTTCTACAGTCTCTAAGACTTCAGGAAACGTGAGTGTGCTGAGAACAAAAGAACGGTGTTTCCTACACATACAGACCATATCTAGTCCAACTCTGCTTCTGAGAGTGATACAAAGCACTGGTCCTCTAACATGCAATGCTTGTCAGTTAAGATGAGAAACGTGTGAGCTCCGTGAACGATGTAGTTCGTTTGAGCTGAAAAGTGACTGCCATTACCTGAAACGAAGTCTTGCTTGTAGGGAGACTCAGAGCATGGGATTTAACTCCATTTCTCAAGTGAAACACACAGCATTCTCTCATCCATTGATCACACTCTGCTTTAGAACAAGAAGCACGCTCTTGCTTTCTAGAGTCTCTAAGACTGCGGGAAACGTGAGTGTGCTGAGAACAAAAGAACGGTGTTTCCTACACATACGGACCATATCTAGTCCAACTCTGCTTCTGAAACTGATACAAAGCACTGGTCCTCTAACATCCAATGCTTGTCAGTTAAGATGAGAAACGTGTGAGCTTCGTGAACCATGTAGTTCCTTTGAGCAGAAAAGTGACTGCCCTTACCTGAAACGAAGTCTTGCTTGTAGGGAGACACAGAGCATGGGATTTAACTCCATTTCTGAAGTGAAACACACAGCATAGTCTCATCCATGGATCACACTCTGTTTTAGAGCGAGAAGCACGCTCTTGCTTTCTAGAGTCTCTAAGACAGCAGGAAACGTGAGTGTGCCCAGAAGAAAAGATCGGTGTTTCCTACACATATGGACCATATGTAGACGATATCTGCTTCTGAAACTGATACAAAGCACTGACCCTCTAACATCCAATGCTTGTCAGTTAAGATGAGAAACGTGTGAGCTTCGTGAACGATGTAGTTCGTTTGAGCAGAAAACTGACTGCCCTTACCTGAAACGAAGTCTTGCTTGTAGGAAGACTCAGAGCCCGGGATTTAACTCCATTTCTGAAGTGAAACACACAGCAGTGTTCTCATCCATTGATCACAATATGCGTTTGAACAAGAAGCATGCTCTTCTTTCTAGAGTCTCTAAGACAGCAGGAAACGTGAGTTTGCTGAGAACAAAAGAACGGTGTTTCATACACATACGGACCATATCTAGTCGAACTCTGCTTCTGAAACTGATACAAAGCACTGGTCCTCTAACATCCAATGCTTGTCTGTTAAGATGAGAAACGTGTGAGCTCCGTGAACGATGTAGTTCGTTTGAGCTGAAAAGTGACTGCCCTTACCTGAAATGAAGTCTTGCTTGTAGGAAGACACAGAGCCTGGGATTTAACTCCTTTTCTGAAGGGAAACACACAGCATAGTTCTCATCCATGGTTCCCACTCTGCTTTAGAGCGAGAAGCACGCTCTTGCTTTCTACAGTCTCTAAGACTTCAGGAAACGTGAGTGTGCTGAGAACAAAAGAACGGTGTTTCCTACACATACAGACCATATCTAGTCCAACTCTGCTTCTGAGAGTGATACAAAGCACTGGTCCTCTAACATGCAATGCTTGTCAGTTAAGATGAGAAACGTGTGAGCTCCGTGAACGATGTAGTTCGTTTGAGCTGAAAAGTGACTGCCATTACCTGAAACGAAGTCTTGCTTGTAGGGAGACTCAGAGCATGGGATTTAACTCCATTTCTCAAGTGAAACACACAGCATTCTCTCATCCATTGATCACACTCTGCTTTAGAACAAGAAGCACGCTCTTGCTTTCTAGAGTCTCTAAGACTGCGGGAAACGTGAGTGTGCTGAGAACAAAAGAACGGTGTTTCCTACACATACGGACCATATCTAGTCCAACTCTGCTTCTGAAACTGATACAAAGCACTGGTCCTCTAACATCCAATGCTTGTCAGTTAAGATGAGAAACGTGTGAGCTTCGTGAACCATGTAGTTCCTTTGAGCAGAAAAGTGACTGCCCTTACCTGAAACGAAGTCTTGCTTGTAGGGAGACACAGAGCATGGGATTTAACTCCATTTCTGAAGTGAAACACACAGCATAGTCTCATCCATGGATCACACTCTGTTTTAGAGCGAGAAGCACGCTCTTGCTTTCTAGAGTGTCTAAGACAGCAGGAAACGTGAGTGTGCCCAGAACAAAAGATCGGTGTTTCCTACACATATGGACCATATGTAGACCAAATCTGCTTCTGAAACTGATACAAAGCACTGACCCTCTAACATCCAATGCTTGTCAGTTAAGATGAGAAACGTGTGAGCTTTGTGAATGATGTAGTTCCTTTGAGCAGAAAAGTGACTGCCCTTACCTGAAACGAAGTCTTGCTTGTAGTAAGACACAGAGCCTGGGATTTAAGTCCATTTCTGAAGGGAAACACACAGCATAGTTCTCATCCATGGATCAAACTCTGCTTTAGAGCGAGAAGCACACTCTTGCTTTCTAGAGTCTCTAATACAGCAAGAAATCTGAGGGTGCCCAGAACAAAAGAAGGGTGTTTCCTACACATACGGACTATATGTAGTCAAAATCTTCTTCTGAAACTGATACAATGCACTGGTGTTCTAACATCCAATGGTTGTCAGTTAAGATGAGAAACGTGTGAGCTTCGTGAATGTTGTAGTTCCTTTGAGCAGAAAAGTGACTGCCCTTACCTGAAACGAAGTCTTTCTTGTAGGGAGACTCAGAGCATGGGATTTAACTCCATTTCTCAAGTGAAACACACAGCATTCTCTCATCCATTGATCACACTCTGCTTTAGAACAAGAAGCACGCTCTTGCTTTCTAGAGTCTCTAAGACTGCGGGAAACGTGAGTGTGCTGAGAACAAAAGAACGGTGTTTCCTACACATACGGACCATATCTAGTCCAACTCTGCTTCTGACACTGATACAAAGCACTGGTCCTCTAACATCCAATGCTTGTCTGTTAAGATGAGAAACGTGTGAGCTCAGTGAACCATGTAGTTCGTTTGAGCTGAAAAGTGACTGCCCTCACCTCAAACGAAGTCTTGCTTGTAGGAAGACTCAGAGCATGGGATTTAACTCCATTTCTGATGTGAAACACACAGCAGTGTTCTCATCCATGGATCACACTCTGCTTTAGAGCGAGAAGCATGCTCTTGCTTCCTAAACTCTCTAAGACGGCAGGAAACATGAGTGTGCTGAGAACAAAATAACGGTGTTTCCTACACATAGGGACCATATCTAGTTCAACTCTGCTTCTGAAACAGATACAAAGCACTGGTCCTCTAACATCCAATGCTTGTCAGTTAAGATGAGAAACGTGTGAGCTTCGTGAACCATGTAGTTCCTTTGAGCAGAAAAGTGACTGCCCTTACCTGAAACGAAGTCTTGCTTGTAGGGAGACACAGAGCATGGGATTTAACTCCATTTCTGAAGTGAAACACACAGCATAGTCTCATCCATGGATCACACTCTGTTTTAGAGCGAGAAGCACGCTCTTGCTTTGTAGCGTGTCTAAGACAGCAGGAAACGTGAGTGTGCCCAGAACAAAAGATCGGTGTTTCCTACACATATGGACCATATGTAGACCAAATCTGCTTCTGAAACTGATACAAAGCACTGACCCTCTAACATCCAATGCTTGTCAGTTAAGATGAGAAACGTGTGAGCTTCGTGAACGATGTAGTTCGTTTGAGCAGAAAACTGACTGCCCTTACCTGAAACGAAGTCTTGCTTGTAGGAAGACTCAGAGCCTGGGATTTAACTCCATTTCTGAAGTGAAACACACAGCAGTGTTCTCATCCATTGATCACAATATGCGTTTGAACAAGAAGCATGCTCTTCTTTCTAGAGTCTCTAAGACAGCAGGAAACGTGAGTTTGCTGAGAACAAAAGAACGGTGTTTCATACACATACGGACCATATCTAGTCGAACTCTGCTTCTGAAACTGATACAAAGCACTGGTCCTCTAACATCCAATGCTTGTCTGTTAAGATGAGAAACGTGTGAGCTCCGTGAGCGATGTAGTTCGTTTGAGCTGAAAAGTGACTGCCCT
>CATKUP010000363.1:0-268413 GCA_949786385.1 Onychomys leucogaster
ACTACAAGCAAGAGTTCATTTCCGGTAAACCCAAGTATTTTTCGGCTCAAATGAATTTACACTGTTCATGAACCCAAAACGATTTTCACTATAACTAAAGAGCATCTATGTAACACATGCTGTGGTTTGTTACAGTTTCCTAAGCAAAGTTCAACTAGATAAGGTCCGTTTGATTAGGAAACACAGTTCTTTTTTTCTTGGCATGCTCATGTTTCCTGCTTTATTGGAGACGATGGAAAGAAGAGCATGCTTCTTGCGTTAAAAGAGAGTATGTATCATGGCTGAGAACAATGGTCTGAATTTTCCTTCAAAAACGGAGTTAAACCAAAGAGTCTGTGTCTTCCTACAAGCAAGAGATCATATCAGGTAAACCCAGTGATTTTTTGGCTCAAATGAATTTACACAGATCATGAACCCAACACGATTTTCACTATTTACTAAACAGCATCTATGAAAGAGATGCTGTGGTATGTTACAGTTTCATAAGCAGAGTTCAACTAGATATGGTTCGTATGAGCAGGAAACACAGTTCTTTTTTTTCTGTACATGCTCATATTTCTTGCTGTATTGCAGATACTGGAAAGAAGAGGATGCTTCTTGCGTTAAAACAGAGTGTGTTTCATAGATGAGAACACTGGTCTGAATTTCCCTTCACAAACGGAGTTAAACCAAAGGCTCTGTGTCTTCCTAAAAGCAAGAGTTCATTTCCGGTAAACCCAGTGATTTTTCTGCTCAAATGAATTTACACAGTTCACGAACCCAATACGTTTTTCACTATTAATTAAACAGCATCTATGAAAGAGATGCTGTGGTTTGTTACAGTTTCATAAGCAGAGTTCAACTAGATATGGTCCGTATGAGTAGGAAACACAGTTCTTTTTTTCTGGGCATGCTCATGTTTCTTGATGTATTAGAGACGCTGGAAAGAAGAGCATGCTCTTTGCGTTAAAACAGAGTGTGTTCATGGATGAGAACTCTGGTCTGAATTTCCCTTCACAAACGGAGTGAAACCAAAGCCTCTGTGTCTTCCTACAAGCAAGAGTTCATTTCCAGAAAACCCAGGTGTTTTTAGGCTCAAATGACTTTACACAGTTCATGAACCCAACACGATTTTCACTATTAACTAAAGAGCATCGATGTAACACATGCTGTGGTTTGTTACAGTTTCCTAAGCAGTGTTCAACTAGATATGGTCCGTATAAGTAGGAAACACAGTTCTTTTTTTCTGGACATGCTCATTTTTCTTGCTGTATTGCAGACTCTGGAAAGAAGAGAATGCTTCTTGCGTTAAAACAGAGCATGTTTCATGGATGAGAACACTGGTCTGAATGTTCCTTCAGAAACGGAGTTAAACTAAAGTCTCTGTGTCTTCCTACAAGAAAGAGTTCATTTCAGTTATACCCAGTGATTTTCGGCTCAAATGAATTTACACTGTTCACGAACACAACACGATTTTCACTATTAACTAAAGAGCATTTATGTAACACATGCTGTGTTTTTTACACTTTCATAAGCAAATTCAACTAGATATGGTCCATATGAGTAGGAAACACAGTTCTTTTTTTCTGGGCATGCTGATGTTTCTTGCTGTATTAGAGACGCTGGAAAGAAGAGCATGCTCTTTGCATTAAAACAGAGTGTGTTTCATGGATGAGAATTCTGGTCTGAATTTTCCTTCAGAAACGGAGTTAAACCAAAGAGTCTGTGTCTTCCTAAAAGCAAGAGTTCATTTCCGGTAAACCCAGTGATTTTTCTGCTCAAATGAATTTACACAGTTCACGAACCCAATACGTTTTTCACTATTAATTAAACAGCATCTATGAAAGAGATGCTGTGGTTTGTTACAGTTTCATAAGCAGAGTTCAACTAGATATGGTCCGTATGAGTAGGAAACACAGTTCTTTTTTTCTGGGCATGCTCATGTTTCTTGATGTATTAGAGATGCTGGAAAGAAGAGCATGCTCTTTGCGTTAAAACAGAGTGTGTTCATGGATGAGAACTCTGGTCTGAATTTCCCTTCACAAACGGAGTGAAACCAAAGCCTCTGTGTCTTCCTACAAGCAAGAGTTCATTTCCAGAAAACCCAGGTGTTTTTAGGCTCAAATGACATTACACAGTTCATGAACCCAACACGATTTTCACTATTAACTAAAGAGCATCGATGTAACACATGCTGTGGTTTGTTACAGTTTCCTAAGCAGTGTTCAACTAGATATGGTCCGTATAAGTAGGAAACACAGTTCTTTTTTTCTGGACATGCTCATTTTTCTTGCTGTATTGCAGACTCTGGAAAGAAGAGAATGCTTCTTGCGTTAAAACAGAGCATGTTTCATGGATGAGAACACTTGTCTGAATGTTCCTTCAGAAACGGAGTGAAACCAAAGCCTCTGTGTCTTCCTACAAGAAAGAGGTCATTTCCGTTATACCCAGTGATTTTCGGCTCAAATGAATTTACACTGTTCACGAACACAACACGATTTTCACTATTAACTAAAGAGCATTTATGTAACACATGCTGTGTTTTTTACACTTTCATAAGCAAATTCAACTAGATATGGTCCGTATGAGTAGGAAACACAGTTCTTTTTTTCTGGGCATGCTGATGTTTCTTGCTGTATTAGAGACGCTGAAAAGAAGAGCATGCTCTTTGCATTAAAACAGAGTGTGTTTCATGGATGAGAATTCTGGTCTGAATTTTCCTTCAGAAACGGAGTTAAACCAAAGAGTCTGTGTCTTCCTACAAGCAAGAGTTCATATCCGGTAAACCCAGTGATTTTTCAGCTCAAATGAATTTTCAAAGGTCATGAACCCAACACGTTTTTCACTATTAACTAATCAGCATCTATGAAAGAGATGCTGTGGTTTGTTACAGTTTCATAAGCAGAGTTCAACTAGATATGGTCCGTATGAGTAGGAAACACAGTTCTTTTTTTCTGGACATGCTCATATTTCTTGATGTATTGCAGACTCTGGAAAGAAGAGGATGCTTCTTGCCTTAAAACAGAGTGTGTTTCATGGATGAAAACTCTGGTCTGAATTTCCCTTCACAAACGGAGATAAACCAAAGCCTCTGTGTCTTCCGACAAACAAGAGTTCATTTCCGGTAAACTTAGGGGTTTTTCGGCTCAAATGAATTTACACTGTTCATTAACCCAACACGATTTTCATTATTAACAAAAGAGCATCTATGTAACACATGGTCTGGTTTGTTAGAGTTTCATAAGCAGAGTTCAGATAGATATGGTCCGTATGAGTAGGAAAAACAGTTCTTTTATTCTGGGCATGCTCATGTTTCTTGATGTATTAGAGATGCTGGAAAGAAGAGCATGCTCTTTGCGTTGAAAAAGAGTGTGTTTCATGGATGAGAACTCTGGTCTGAATTTCCCTTCACAAACGGAGTGAAACCAAAGCCTCTGTGTCTTCCTACAAGCAAGAGTTCATTTCCGGTAACCCAGTGATTTTTCAGCTCAAATGAATTTACACAGTTCACGAACCCAACACGTTTTTCACTATTAACTAAAGAGCATCTATGTAAGAGATGCTGTGGTTTGTTACAGTTTCATAATCAGAGTTCAACTAGATATGGTCCGTATGAGTAGGAAACACAGTCCTTTTTTTCTGGGCATGCTCATGTTTCTTGCTGTATTAGAGACGATGGAAGGAAGAGCATGCTCTTTGCATTAAAACAGAGTGTGTTTCATGGATGAGAACTCTGGTCTGAATTTCTCTTCACAAACGGAGTGAAACCAAAGCCTCTGTGTCTTCCTACAAGCAGGAGTTCATTTCCGGTAATTCCAGGGATTTTTCGGCTCAAATTAATTTACACAGTTCACGAACCCAACACGATTTTCACTATTACCTAAAGAGCATCTATGTAAGAGTTGCTGTGGTTTGTTACAGTTTATTGAGTAGAGTTCAACTAGACATGGTCCGTATGAGAAGGAACACAGTTCTTTTTTTCTGGGCATACTCATGTTTCTTGCTGTATTACAGATGCTGGACAGAAGAGCATGCTTCTTGCGTTAATACCGAGTATGTTTCATGGATGAGAACACTAGTCTCAATTTTCCTTCAGAAAGGGAGTTAATACAAAGAATCTGTGTCTTCCTACAAGCAAGAGTTCATATCCGGTAAACCCAGTGATTTTTTGGCTCAAAGGAATTTACACAGTTCATGAACCCAACACTTTTTTCACTATTAACTAAACAGCATCTATGAAAGAGATGCTGTGGTTTGTTACAGTTTCATAAGCAGAGTTCAACTAGATATTGTCCGTATGAGTAAGAAACACAGTTCTTTTTTTCTGGACATGCTCATATTTCTTGATGTATTGCAGACTCTGGAAGGAAGAGGATGCTTCTTGCCTTAAAACAGAGTGTGTTTCAAGGATGAGAACTCTGGTCTGAATTTCCCTTCACAAACGCAGATAAACCAAAGCCTCTGTGTCTTCCGACAAGCAAGAGTTCATTTCCGGTAAACCTAGGGGTTTTTAGGCTCAAATGAATTTACACAGTTCATGAACCCAACACGTTTTTCACTATTAACAAAAGAGCATCTATGTAACACATGGTCTGGTTTGTTAGAGTTTCATAAGCAGACTTCAACTAGATATGGTCTGTATGATAGAAAACACAGTTCTTTTTTTCTGGACATGCTCATATTTCTTGATGTATTGCAGACTCTGGAAAGAAGAGGATGCTTCTTGCCTTAAAACAGAGTGTGTTTCAAGGATGAGAACTCTGGTCGGAATTTCCCTTCACAAACGCAGATAAACCAAAGCCTCTGTGTCTTTCTACAAGCAAGAGTTCATATCTGGTAAACCCAGTGATTTTTGGGCTCAAATGAATAAACACAGTTCTTGAATCCAACACGATTTTCACTATTAACTAAAGAGCATCTATGTAAGAGATGCTGTGGTTTGTTACAGTTTCATAATCAGAGTTCAACTAGATATGCTCCGTATGAGTAGGAAATACAGTTCATTATTTCTGGACATGCTAATATTTCTTGCTGTATTGCAGAATCTGGACAGAAGAGGTTGCTTCTTCCGTTATAACAGAGGATGTTTCATGGATGAGAACACTGGTCTGAATTTCCATTCACAAACGGAGTTAAACCAAAGGCTCTGTGTCTTCCTACAAGCAAGAGTTCATTTCCGGTAAACCTATTGATTTTTCAGCCCAAATAAATTTACACAGTTCACGAACCCAACATGATTTTCACTATTAACCAAAGAGCATCTATGTAAGAGATGCTGTGGTTGTTACACTTTCATAAGAAGAGTTCAACTAGATATGGTCCATAGGAGTAGAAACCACAGTTCTTTTTTTCTGGGCATGCTCATGTTTCTTGCTGTATTAGAGACGATGGAAGGAAGAGCATGCTCTTTATGTTAAAACAGAGTGTGTTTCATGGATGAGAATTCTAGTCTGTATTTCCCTTCACAAACGGAGTTAAACCAAAGCCTCTGTGTCATCTTACAAGCAAGGGTTCATTTCCCGTAAAACCAGTGATTTTTCAGCTCAAATGAATTTACTCAGTTCTTGAACCCAACACGTTTTTCACTATAAATGAAAGAGCCTTTTTGTAAGAGATGCTCTGGTTTGTTACAGTTTCATAAGCAGAGTTCAACTAGATATGGTCCATAAGAGTAGTAACCACAGTTCTTTTTTTCTGGGCATGCTCATATTTCTTGCTGTATTAGAGACGCTGGAAAGAAGAGCATGCTCTTTGCGTTAAAACAGAGTGTGTTTCATGGATGAGAACTCTGGTCTGAATTTCCCTTCACAAACGGAGTGAAACCAAAGCCTATGTGTCTTTCTACAACCAAGAGTTCATTTCCGGTAAACCCAGGTGTTTTTCGGCTCAAAATGAAATTACAAAGTTCAAGAACCCAACACGATTTTCACTATTAACTAAAGAGCATCAATGTAAGAGATGCTGTGGTTGTTACAGTTTCATAAGAAGAGTTCAACTAGATATGGTCGATAAGAGTAGGAAGCACAGTTCTTTTTTTCTGGACATGCTCATATTTCTTGCTGTATTGCAGACTCTGGAAAGAAGAGGATGCTACTTGCGTTAAAACAGAGGGTGTTTCATGGATGAGAACACTGGTCTGAATTTCCCTTCACAAACGGAGTTAAACCAAAGTCTCTGTGTCTTTCTACAAGCAAGAGTTCATATCCGGTAAACCCAGTGATTTTTCGGCTCAAATGCATATACACAGTTCTTGAACCCAACAAGATTTTCACTATTAACTAAAGAGCATCTATGTAAGAGATGTTGTGGTTTGTTACAGTTTCAGAAGCAGAGTTCAACTAGATATGGTCCGTATGAGTAGGAAACACAGTTCTTTTTTTCTGGGCTTGCTCATATTTCTTGCTGTATTTGAGACGCTGGAAAGAAGAGCATGCTCTTTGCGTTAAAACAGAGTGTGTTTCATGGATGAGAACTCTGGTCTGAATTTCCGTTCACAAACGGAGTGAAACCAAAGCCTCTGTGTCTTCCTACGACCAAGAGTTCATTTCCGGTAAACCCAGGTGTTTTTCGGCTCAAAATGAATTTACAAAGTTCATGAACTCAACACGATTTTCACTATTAACTAAAGAGCATCTATGTAAGAGATGCTGTGGTTAGTTACAGTTTCATAATCAGAGTTCAACTAGATATGGTCCATATGAGTAGGAAATACAGTTCATTTTTTCTGGACATGCTCATATTTCTTGCTGTATTGCAGACTCTGGACAAAAGAGGTTGCTTCCTGCATTATAACAGAGGATGTTTCATGGATGAGAACACTGGTCTGAATTTCCATTCACAAACGGAGTTAAACCAAAGGCTCTGTGTCTTCCTACAAGCAAGAGTTCATTTCCAGTAAAACCAGTGATTTTTCAGCTCAAATGAATTTACTCAGTTCTTGAACCCAACACGTTTTTCACTATAAATGAAAGAGCCTTTTTGTAAGAGATGCTGTGGTTTGTTACAGTTTAATAAGCAGAGTTCAACTAGATATGGTCCGTATGAGTAGGAACCACAGTTCTTTTTTTCTGGGCATGCTCATATTTCTTGCTGTATTAGAGACGCTGGAAAGAAGAGCATGCTCTTTGCGTTAAAACAGAGTGTGTTTCATGGATGAGAACTCTGGTCTGAATTTCCCTTCACAAACGGAGTGAAACCAAAGCCTATGTGTCTTTCTACAACCAAGAGTTCATTTCCGGTAAACCCAGGTGTTTTTCGGCTCAAAATGAAATTACAAAGTTCAAGAACCCAACACGATTTTCACTATTAACTAAAGAGCGTCTATGTAAGAGATGCTGTGGTTTGTTACAGTTTCATAATCAGAGTTCAACTAGATATGGTCCGTATGAGTAGGAAATACAGTTCATTTTTTCTGGACATGCTCATATTTCTTGCTGTATTGCAGACTCTGGACAGAAGAGGTTGCTTCCTGCATTATAACAGAGGATGTTTCATGGATGAGAACACTGGTCTGAATTTCCATTCACAAACGGAGTTAAACCAAAGGCTCTGTGTCTTCCTACAAGCAAGAGTTCATTTCCTGTAAACCCAGTGATTTTTCGGCTGAAATGAATTTACACAGTTCACGAACCCAACATGATTTTCACTATTAACTAAAGAGCATCTATGTAAGAGATGCTGTGGTTGTTACAGTTTCATAAGCAGAGTTCAACTAGATATGGTCCATAAGAGTAGGAACCACAGTTCTTTTTTTCTGGGCATTCTCATGTTTCTTGATGTATTAGAGACGATGGAGGGAAGAGCATGCTCTTTGCATTAAAACAGAGTGTGTTTCATGGATGAGAAATCTGGTCTGAATTTCCCTTCACAAACGGAGTTAAACCAAATCCTCTGTGTCTTCCGACAAGCAAGAGTTCATTTCCGGTAAACCTAGGGGTTTTTCGGCTCCAATGAATTTACACAGTTCATGAACCCAACACGTTTTTCACTATTAACAAAAGAGCATCTATGTAACACATGGTCTGGTTTGTTAGAGTTTCATGAGCAGACTTCAACTAGATATGGTCTGTATGAATAGAAAATACAGTTCTTTTTTTCTGGACATGCTCATATTTCTTGCTGTATTGCAGACTCTGGAAAGAAGAGGATGCTTCTTGCGTTAAAACAGAGGGTGTTTCATGGATGAGAACACTGGTCTAAATTTCCCTTCACAAACGGAGTTAAACCAAAGTCTCTGTGTCTTTCTACAAGCAAGAGTTCATATCCGGTAAACCCAGTGATTTTTGGGCTCAAATGAATATACACAGTTCTTGAACCCAACAAGATTTTCACTATTAACTAAAGAGCATCTATGTAAGAGATGTTGTGGTTTGTTACAGTTTCAGAAGTAGAGTTCAACTAGATATGGTCCGTATGAGTAGGAAACACAGTTCTTTTTTTCTGGGCATGTTCATGTTTCTTGATGTATTAGAGACACTGGAAAGAAGAGCATGCTCTTTGCATTAAAACAGAGTGTGTTTCATGGATGAGAACTCTGGCCTGAATTTCCCTTCATAAACGGAGTGAAACCAAAGCCTCTGTGTCTTCCTACAAGCAAGAGTTCATTTCCAGGAAACCCAGGTGTTTTTCGGCTCAAATGAATTTACACAGTTCATGACCACAACACGATTTTCACTATTAACTAAAGGGCATCTATGTAACACATGCTGTGGTTTGTTACAGTTTCCTAAGCAGAGTTCAACTAGATATTGTCCGTAAGAGTAGGAAACACAGTTCTTTTTTTCTGGGCATGCTCATGTTTCCTGCTTTATTGGAGACACTGGAAAGAAGAGCATGCTTATTGCGATAAAACAGAGTATGTTTCATGGATGAGAACACTGGTCTGAATTTTCCTTCATAAACGGAGTGAAACCAAAGAGTCTGTGTCTTCCTACAAGCAAGAGTTCATATCCGGTAACCCAGTAATTTTTTGGCTCAAATGAATTTAAACAGTTCATGAACCCAACACGTTTTTCACTATTAACTAAAGAGCATCTATGTAAAAGATGCTGTGGTTTGTTACAGTTACATAATCAGAGTTCAACTAGGTATGGTCCGTATGAGTAGGAAATACAATTCATTTTTAATGGACATGCTCATAGTTCTTGCTGTATTGCAGACTCTGGACAGAAGAGGATGCTTCTTGCATTATAACAGAGGATGTTTCATGGATGAGAACACTGGTCTGAATTTCCATTCACAAACGGAGTTAAACCAAGGGCTCTGTGTCTTCCTACAAGCAAGAGTTCATTTCCAGTAAAACCAGTGATTTTTCAGCTCAAATGAATTTACTCAGTTCTTGAACCCAACACCTTTTTCACTATAAATGAAAGAGCCTTTTTGTAAGAGATGCTGTGGTTTGTTACAGTTTCATAAGCAGAGTTCAACTAGATATGGTCCGTATGAGTAGGAACCACAGTTCTTTTTTTCTGGGCTTGCTCATATTTCTTGCTGTATTTGAGACGCTGGAAAGAAGAGCATGCTCTTTGCGTTAAAACAGAGTGTGTTTCATGGATGAGAACTCTGGTCTGAATTTCCGTTCACAAACGGAGTGAAACCAAAGCCTCTGTGTCTTCCTACGACCAAGAGTTCATTTCCGGTAAACCCAGGTGTTTTTCGGCTCAAAATGAATTTACAAAGTTCATGAACTCAACACGATTTTCACTATTAACTAAAGAGCATCTATGTAAGAGATGCTGTGGTTAGTTACAGTTTCAGAAGTAGAGTTCAACTAGATATGGTCCGTATGAGTAGGAAATACAGTTCATTTTTTCTGGACATGCTCATATTTCTTGCTGTATTGCAGACTCTGGACAAAAGAGGTTGCTTCCTGCATTATAACAGAGGATGTTTCATGGATGAGAACACTGGTCTGAATTTCCATTCACAAACGGAGTTAAACCAAAGGCTCTGTGTCTTCCTACAAGCAAGAGTTCATTTCCAGTAAAACCAGTGATTTTTCAGCTCAAATGAATTTACTCAGTTCTTGAACCCAACACGTTTTTCACTATAAATGAAAGAGCCTTTTTGTAAGAGATGCTGTGGTTTGTTACAGTTTCATAAGCAGAGTTCAACTAGATATGGTCCGTATGAGTAGGAACCACAGTTCTTTTTTTCTGGGCATGCTCATATTTCTTGCTGTATTAGAGACGCTGGAAAGAAGAGCATGCTCTTTGCGTTAAAACAGAGTGTGTTTCATGGATGAGAACTCTGGTCTGAATTTCCCTTCACAAACGGAGTGAAACCAAAGCCTATGTGTCTTTCTACAACCAAGAGTTCATTTCCGGTAAACCCAGGTGTTTTTCGGCTCAAAATGAAATTACAAAGTTCAAGAACCCAACACGATTTTCACTATTATCTAAAGAGCGTCTATTAAGAGATGCTGTGGTTTGTTACAGTTTCATAATCAGAGTTCAACTAGATATGGTCCGTATGAGTAGGAAATACAGTTCATTTTTTCTGGACATGCTCATATTTCTTGCTGTACTGCAGACTCTGGACAGAAGAGGTTCCTTCCTGCATTATAACAGAGGATGTTTCATGGATGAGAACACTGGTCTGAATTTCCATTCACAAACGGAGTTAAACCAAAGGCTCTGTGTCTTCCTACAAGCAAGAGTTCATTTCCTGTAAACCCAGTGATTTTTCGGCTGAAATGAATTTACACAGTTCACGAACCCAACATGATTTTCACTATTAACTAAAGAGCATCTATGTAAGAGATGCTGTGGTTGTTACAGTTTCATAAGAAGAGTTCAACTAGATATGGTCCATAAGAGTAGGAACCACAGTTCTTTTTTTCTGGGCATTCTCATGTTTCTTGATGTATTAGAGACGATGGAGGGAAGAGCATGCTCTTTGCATTAAAACAGAGTGTGTTTCATGGATGAGAAATCTGGTCTGAATTTCCCTTCACAAACGGAGTTAAACCAAATCTTCTGTGTCTTCCGACAAGCAAGAGTTCATTTCCGGTAAACCTAGGGGTTTTTCGGCTCCAATGAATTTACACAGTTCATGAACCCAACACGTTTTTCACTATTAACAAAAGAGCATCTATGTAACACATGGTCTGGTTTGTTAGAGTTTCATAAGCAGACTTCAACTAGATATGGTCTGTATGAATAGAAAATACAGTTCTTTTTTTCTGGACATGCTCATATTTCTTGCTGTATTGCAGACTCTGGAAAGAAGAGGATGCTTCTTGCGTTAAAACAGAGGGTGTTTCATGGATGAGAACACTGGTCTGAATTTCCCTTCACAAACGGAGTTAAACCAAAGTCTCTGTGTCTTTCTACAAGCAAGAGTTCATATCCGGTAAACCCAGTGATTTTTCGGCTCAAATGAATATACACAGTTCTTGAACCCAACAAGAT
The DNA here is from genome assembly GCA_949786385.1 of Onychomys leucogaster. Lineage (NCBI taxonomy): Eukaryota > Metazoa > Chordata > Mammalia > Rodentia > Cricetidae > Onychomys > Onychomys leucogaster. The sequence goes on from CATKUP010000363.1 coordinate 11,391, forward strand.
TTTCACTATTAACTAAAGAGCATCTATGTAAGAGATGTTGTGGTTTGTTACAGTTTCAGAAGTAGAGTTCAACTAGATATGGTCCGTATGAGTAGGAAACACAGTTCTTTTTTTCTGGGCATGTTCATGTTTCTTGATGTATTAGAGACACTGGAAAGAAGAGCATGCTCTTTGCATTAAAACAGAGTGTGTTTCATGGATGAGAACTCTGGCCTGAATTTCCCTTCATAAACGGAGTGAAACCAAAGCCTCTGTGTCTTCCTACAAGCAAGAGTTCATTTCCAGGAAACCCAGGTGTTTTTCGGCTCAAATGAATTTACACAGTTCATGACCACAACACGATTTTCACTATTAACTAAAGGGCATCTATGTAAAAGATGCTGTGGTATGTTACAGTTTCATAATCAGAGTTCAACTAAATATGGTCCGTATGAGTAGGAAATACAGTTCATTTTTTCTGGACATGCTCATATTTCTTGCTGTACTGCAGACTCTGGACAGAAGAGGTTGCTTCCTGCATTATAACAGAGGATGTTTCATGGATGAGAACACTGGTCTGAATTTCCATTCACAAACGGAGTTAAACCAAAGGCTCTGTGTCTTCCTACAAGCAAGAGTTCATTTCCTGTAAACCCAGTGATTTTTCGGCTGAAATGAATTTACACAGTTCACGAACCCAACATGATTTTCACTATTAACTAAAGAGCATCTATGTAAGAGATGCTGTGGTTGTTACAGTTTCATAAGAAGAGTTCAACTAGATATGGTCCATAAGAGTAGGAACCACAGTTCTTTTTTTCTGGGCATTCTCATGTTTCTTGATGTATTAGAGACGATGGAGGGAAGAGCATGCTCTTTGCATTAAAACAGAGTGTGTTTCATGGATGAGAAATCTGGTCTGAATTTCCCTTCACAAACGGAGTTAAACCAAATCCTCTGTGTCTTCCGACAAGCAAGAGTTCATTTCCGGTAAACCTAGGGGTTTTTCGGCTCCAATGAATTTACACAGTTCATGAACCCAACACGTTTTTCACTATTAACAAAAGAGCATCTATGTAACACATGGTCTGGTTTGTTAGAGTTTCATGAGCAGACTTCAACTAGATATGGTCTGTATGAATAGAAAATACAGTTCTTTTTTTCTGGACATGCTCATATTTCTTGCTGTATTGCAGACTCTGGAAAGAAGAGGATGCTTCTTGCGTTAAAACAGAGGGTGTTTCATGGATGAGAACACTGGTCTGAATTTCCCTTCACAAACGGAGTTAAACCAAAGTCTCTGTGTCTTTCTACAAGCAAGAGTTCATATCCGGTAAACCCAGTGATTTTTCGGCTCAAATGAATATACACAGTTCTTGAACCCAACAAGATTTTCACTATTAACTAAAGAGCATCTATGTAAGAGATGTTGTGGTTTGTTACAGTTTCAGAAGTAGAGTTCAACTAGATATGGTCCGTATGAGTAGGAAACACAGTTCTTTTTTTCTGGGCATGTTCATGTTTCTTGATGTATTAGAGACACTGGAAAGAAGAGCATGCTCTTTGCATTAAAACAGAGTGTGTTTCATGGATGAGAACTCTGGCCTGAATTTCCCTTCATAAACGGAGTGAAACCAAAGCCTCTGTGTCTTCCTACAAGCAAGAGTTCATTTCCAGGAAACCCAGGTGTTTTTCGGCTCAAATGAATTTACACAGTTCATGACCACAACACGATTTTCACTATTAACTAAAGGGCATCTATGTAACACATGCTGTGGTTTGTTACAGTTTCCTAAGCAGAGTTCAACTAGATATTGTCCGTAAGAGTAGGAAACACAGTTCTTTTTTTCTGGGCATGCTCATGTTTCCTGCTTTATTGGAGACACTGGAAAGAAGAGCATGCTTATTGCGATAAAACAGAGTATGTTTCATGGATGAGAACACTGGTCTGAATTTTCCTTCATAAACGGAGTGAAACCAAAGAGTCTGTGTCTTCCTACAAGCAAGAGTTCATATCCGGTAACCCAGTAATTTTTTGGCTCAAATGAATTTAAACAGTTCATGAACCCAACACGTTTTTCACTATTAACTAAAGAGCATCTATGTAAAAGATGCTGTGGTTTGTTACAGTTACATAATCAGAGTTCAACTAGGTATGGTCCGTATGAGTAAGAAATACAATTCATTTTTAATGGACATGCTCATAGTTCTTGCTGTATTGCAGACTCTGGACAGAAGAGGATGCTTCTTGCATTATAACAGAGGATGTTTCATGGATGAGAACACTGGTCTGAATTTCCATTCACAAACGGAGTTAAACCAAGGGCTCTGTGTCTTCCTACAAGCAAGAGTTCATTTCCAGTAAAGCCAGTGATTTTTCAGCTCAAATACATTTACACAGTTCACGAACCCAACATGATTTTCACTATTAACTAAAGAGCATCTATGTAAGAGATGCTGTGGTAGTTACAGTTTCATAAGCAGAGTTCAACTAGATATGGTCCAAAGGAGTAGGAACCACAGTTCTTTTTTTCTGGGCATGCTCATGTTTCTTGCTGTATTAGAGACGATGGAAGGAAGTGCATGCTCTTTGCATTAAAACAGAGTGTGTTTCATGGATGAGAACTCTGGTCTGAATTTCCGTTCACAAACGGAGTGAAACCAAAGCCTCTGTGTCTTCCTACGACCAAGAGTTCATTTCCGGTAAACCCAGGTGTTTTTCGGCTCAAAATGAATTTACAAAGTTCATGAACTCAACACGATTTTCACTATTAACTAAAGAGCATCTATGTAAGAGATGCTGTGGTTAGTTACAGTTTCATAATCAGAGTTCAACTAGATATGGTCCGTATGAGTAGGAAATACAGTTCATTTTTTCTGGACATGCTCATATTTCTTGCTGTATTGCAGACTCTGGAAAGAAGAGGATGCTTCTTGCCTTAAAACAGAGTGTGTTTCATAGATGAGAACACTGCTCTGAATTTCCCTTCACTAACGGAGTTAAACCAAAGGCTCTTTGTCTTCCGACAAGCAAGAGTTCATTTCCGGTAACCCAGTGATTTTTCAGCTCAAATGAATTTACACAGTTCACGAACCCAACACGTTTTTCACTATTAACTAAAGAGCATCTATGTAAGAGATGCTGTGGTTTGTTACAGTTTCATAATCAGAGTTCAACTAGATATGGTCCGTATGAGTAGGAAACACAGTCCTTTTTTTCTGGGCATGCTCATGTTTCTTGCTGTATTAGAGACGATGGAAGGAAGAGCATGCTCTTTGCATTAAAACAGAGTGTGTTTCATGGATGAGAACTCTGGTCTGAATTTCCCTTCACAAACGGAGTGAAACCAAAGCCTATGTGTCTTTCTACAACCAAGAGTTCATTTCCGGTAAACCCAGGTGTTTTTCGGCTCAAATGAATTTACACAGTTCATTAACCCAACACGATTTTCACTATTAACTAAAGAGCATCTATGTAACACATGCAGTGGTTTGTTACAGTTTCCTAAGGACAGTTCAACTAGATATGGTCCGTATGAGTAGGAAACACAGTTCTTTATTTCTGGGCATGCTCATGTTTCCTGCTTTATTGGAGACGCTGGAAAGAAGAGCATGCTTCTTGCGTTAATACCGAGTATGTTTCATGGATGAGAACACTAGTCTCAATTTTCCTTCAGAAAAGGAGTTAATACAAAGAATCTGTGTCTTCCTACAAGCAAGAGTTCATTTCCGGTAAACCCAGTGATTTTTTGGCTCAAAGGAATTTACACAGTTCATGAACCCAACACTTTTTTCACTATTAACTAAACAGCATCTATGAAAGAGATGCTGTGGTTTGTTACAGTTTCATAAGCAGAGTTCAACTAGATATTGTCCGTATGAGTAAGAAACACAGTTCTTTTTTTCTGGACATGCTCATATTTCTTGATGTATTGCAGACTCTGGAAAGAAGAGGATGCTTCTTGCCTTAAAACAGAGTGTGTTTCAAGGATGAGAACTCTGGTCTGAATTTCCCTTCACAAACGCAGATAAACCAAAGCCTCTGTGTCTTCCGACAAGCAAGAGTTCATTTCCGGTAAACCTAGGGGTTTTTAGGCTCAAATGAATTTACACAGTTCATGAACCCAACATGTTTTTCACTATTAACAAAAGAGCATCTATGTAACACATGGTCTGGTTTGTTAGAGTTTCATAAGCAGACTTCAACTAGATATGGTCTGTATGATAGAAAACACAGTTCTTTTTTTCTGGACATGCTCATATTTCTTGCTGTATTGCAGACTCTGGAAAGAAGAGGATGCTTCTTGCGTTAAAACAGAGGGTGTTTCATGGATGAGAACACTGGTCTGAATTTCCCTTCACAAACGGAGTTAAACCAAGTCTCTGTGTCTTTCTACAAGCAAGAGTTCATATCTGGTAAACCCAGTGATTTTGGGCCTCAAATGAATATACACAGTTCTTGAATCCAACACGATTTTCACTATTAACTAAAGAGCATCTATGTAAGAGATGCTGTGGTTTTTTACAGTTTCATAATCAGAGTTCAACTAGATATGCTCCGTATGAGTAGGAAATACAGTTCATTATTTCTGGACATGCTAATATTTCTTGCTGTATTGCAGAATCTGGACAGAAGAGGTTGCTTCTTCCGTTATAACAGAGGATGTTTCATGGATGAGAACACTGGTCTGAATTTCCATTCACAAACGGAGTTAAACCAAAGTCTCTGTGTCTTCCTACAAGCAAGAGTTCATTTCCGGAAAACCTATTGATTTTTCAGCCCAAATAAATTTACACAGTTCACGAACCCAACATGATTTTCACTATTAACCAAAGAGCATCTATGTAAGAGATGCTGTGGTTGTTACACTTTCATAAGAAGAGTTCAACTAGATATGGTCCATAGGAGTAGAAACCACAGTTCTTTTTTTCTGGGCATGCTCATGTTTCTTGCTGTATTAGAGACGATGGAAGGAAGAGCATGCTCTTTATGTTAAAACAGAGTGTGTTTCATGGATGAGAATTCTAGTCTGTATTTCCCTTCACAAACCGAGTTAAACCAAAGCCTCTGTGTCATCTTACAAGCAAGGGTTCATTTCCCGTAAAACCAGTGATTTTTCAGCTCAAATGAATTTACTCAGTTCTTGAACCCAACACGTTTTTCACTATAAATGAAAGAGCCTTTTTGTAAGAGATGCTGTGGTTTGTTACAGTTTCATAAGCAGAGTTCAACTAGATATGGTCCGTATGAGTAGGAAACACAGTTCTTTTTTTCTGGGCATGCTCATATTTCTTGCTGTATTAGAGATGCTGGAAAGAAGAGCATGCTCTTTGCGTTAAAACAGAGTGTGTTTCATGGATGAGAACTCTGGTCTGAATTTCCCTTCACAAACGGAGTGAAACCAAAGCCTATGTGTCTTTCTACAAACAAGAGTTCATTTCCGGTAAACCCAGGTGTTTTTTGGCTCAAAATGAAATTACAAAGTTCAAGAACCCAACACGATTTTCACTATTAACTAAAGAGCATCTATGTAAGAGATGCTGTGGTTGTTACAGTTTCATAAGAAGAGTTCAACTAGATATGGTCGATAAGAGTAGGAAGCACAGTTCTTTTTTTCTGGACATGCTCATATTTCTTGCTGTATTGCAGACTCTGGAAAGAAGAGGATGCTTCTTGCGTTAAAACAGAGGGTGTTTCATGGATGAGAACACTGGTCTGAATTTCCCTTCACAAACGGAGTTAAACCAAAGTCTCTGTGTCTTTCTACAAGCAAGAGTTCATATCCGGTAAACCCAGTGATTTTTCGGCTCAAATGCATATACACAGTTCTTGAACCCAACAAGATTTTCACTATTAACTAAAGAGCATCTATGTAAGAGATGTTGTGGTTTGTTACAGTTTCAGAAGCAGAGTTCAACTAGATATGGTCCGTATGAGTAGGAAACACAGTTCTTTTTTTCTGGGCATGTTCATGTTTCTTGATGTATTAGAGACACTGGAAAGAAGAGCATGCTTATTGCGATAAAACAGAGTATGTTTCATGGATGAGAACACTGGTCTGAATTTTCCTTCATAAACGGAGTGAAACCAAAGAGTCTGTGTCTTCCTACAAGCAAGAGTTCATATCCGGTAACCCAGTAATTTTTTGGCTCAAATGAATTTAAACAGTTCATGAACCCAACACGTTTTTCACTTTAACTAAAGAGCATCTATGTAAAAGATGCTGTGGTTTGTTACAGTTACATAATCAGAGTTCAACTAGGTATGGTCCGTATGAGTAGGAAATACAATTCATTTTTAATGGACATGCTCATAGTTCTTGCTGTATTGCAGACTCTGGACAGAAGAGGATGCTTCTTGCATTATAACAGAGGATGTTTCATGGATGAGAACACTGGTCTGAATTTCCATTCACAAACGGAGTTAAACCAAGGGCTCTGTGTCTTCGTACAAGCAAGAGTTCATTTCCAGTAAAACCAGTGATTTTTCAGCTCAAATGAATTTACTCAGTTCTTGAACCCAACACCTTTTTCACTATAAATGAAAGAGCCTTTTTGTAAGAGATGCTGTGGTTTGTTACAGTTTCATAAGCAGAGTTCAACTAGATATGGTCCGTATGAGTAGGAACCACAGTTCTTTTTTTCTGGGCTTGCTCATATTTCTTGCTGTATTTGAAACGCTGGAAAGAAGAGCATGCTCTTTGCGTTAAAACAGAGTGTGTTTCATGGATGAGAACTCTGGTCTGAATTTCCGTTCACAAACGGAGTGAAACCAAAGCCTCTGTGTCTTCCTACGACCAAGAGTTCATTTCCGGTAAACCCAGGTGTTTTTCGGCTCAAAATGAATTTACAAAGTTCATGAACTCAACACGATTTTCACTATTAACTAAAGAGCATCTATGTAAGAGATGCTGTGGTTAGTTACAGTTTCATAATCAGAGTTCAACTAGATATGGTCCGTATGAGTAGGAAATACAGTTCATTTTTTCTGGACATGCTCATATTTCTTGCTGTATTGCAGACTCTGGACAAAAGAGGTTGCTTCCTGCATTATAACAGAGGATGTTTCATGGATGAGAACACTGGTCTGAATTTCCATTCACAAACGGAGTTAAACCAAAGGCTCTGTGTCTTCCTACAAGCAAGAGTTCATTTCCAGTAAAACCAGTGATTTTTCAGCTCAAATGAATTTACTCAGTTCTTGAACCCAACACGTTTTTCACTATAAATGAAAGAGCCTTTTTGTAAGAGATGCTGTGGTTTGTTACAGTTTCATAAGCAGAGTTCAACTAGATATGGTCCGTATGAGTAGGAACCACAGTTCTTTTTTTCTGGGCATGCTCATATTTCTTGCTCTATTAGAGACGCTGGAAAGAAGAGCATGCTCTTTGCGTTAAAACAGAGTGTGTTTCATGGATGAGAACTCTGGTCTGAATTTCCCTTCACAAACGGAGTGAAACCAAAGCCTATGTGTCTTTCTACAACCAAGAGTTCATTTCCGGTAAACCCAGGTGTTTTTCGGCTCAAAATGAAATTACAAAGTTCAAGAACCCAACACGATTTTCACTATTAACTAAAGAGTGTCTATGTAAGAGATGCTGTGGTTTGTTACAGTTTCATAATCAGAGTTCAACTAGATATGGTCCGTATGAGTAGGAAATACAGTTCATTTTTTCTGGACATGCTCATATTTCTTGCTGTACTGCAGACTCTGGACAGAAGAGGTTGCTTCCTGCATTATAACAGAGGATGTTTCATGGATGAGAACACTGGTCTGAAATTCCATTCACAAACGGAGTTAAACCAAAGGCTCTGTGTCTTCCTACAAGCAAGAGTTCATTTCCTGTAAACCCAGTGATTTTTCGGCTGAAATGAATTTACACAGTTCACGAACCCAACATGATTTTCACTATTAACTAAAGAGCATCTATGTAAGAGATGCTGTGGTTGTTACAGTTTCATAAGAAGAGTTCAACTAGATATGGTCCATAAGAGTAGGAACCACAGTTCTTTTTTTCTGGCCATTCTCATGTTTCTTTATGTATTAGAGACGATGGAGGGAAGAGCATGCTCTTTGCATTAAAACAGAGTGTGTTTCATGGATGAGAAATCTGGTCTGAATTTCCCTTCACAAACGGAGTTAAACCAAATCCTCTGTGTCTTCCTACAAGCAAGAGTTCATTTCCAGGAAACCCAGGTGTTTTTCGGCTCAAATGAATTTACACAGTTCATGACCACAACACGATTTTCACTATTAACTAAAGGGCATCTATGTAACACATGCTGTGGTTTGTTACAGTTTCCTAAGCAGAGTTCAACTAGATATTGTCCGTAAGAGTAGGAAACACAGTTCTTTTTTTCTGGGCATGCTCATGTTTCCTGCTTTATTGGAGACACTGGAAAGAAGAGCATGCTTATTGCGATAAAACAGAGTATGTTTCATGGATGAGAACACTGGTCTGAATTTTCCTTCATAAACGGAGTGAAACCAAAGAGTCTGTGTCTTCCTACAAGCAAGAGTTCATATCCGGTAACCCAGTAATTTTTTGGCTCAAATGAATTTAAACAGTTCATGAACCCAACACGTTTTTCACTATTAACTAAAGAGCATCTATGTAAAAGATGCTGTGGTTTGTTACAGTTACATAATCAGAGTTCAACTAGGTATGGTCCGTATGAGTAAGAAATACAATTCATTTTTAATGGACATGCTCATAGTTCTTGCTGTATTGCAGACTCTGGACAGAAGAGGATGCTTCTTGCATTATAACAGAGGATGTTTCATGGATGAGAACACTGGTCTGAATTTCCATTCACAAACGGAGTTAAACCAAGGGCTCTGTGTCTTCCTACAAGCAAGAGTTCATTTCCAGTAAAGCCAGTGATTTTTCAGCTCAAATACATTTACACAGTTCACGAACCCAACATGATTTTCACTATTAACTAAAGAGCATCTATGTAAGAGATGCTGTGGTGGTTACAGTTTCATAAGCAGAGTTCAACTAGATATGGTCCATAGGAGTAGGAACCACAGTTCTTTTTTTCTGGGCATGCTCATGTTTCTTGCTGTATTAGAGACGATGGAAGGAAGAGCATGCTCTTTGCATTAAAACAGAGTGTGTTTCATGGATGAGAACTCTGGTCTGAATTTCCGTTCACAAACGGAGTGAAACCAAAGCCTCTGGGTCTTCCTACGACCAAGAGTTCATTTCCGGTAAACCCAGGTGTTTTTCGGCTCAAAATGAATTTACAAAGTTCATGAACTCAACACGATTTTCACTATTAACTAAAGAGCATCTATGTAAGAGATGCTGTGGTTAGTTACAGTTTCATAATCAGAGTTCAACTAGATATGGTCCGTATGAGTAGGAAATACAGTTCATTTTTTCTGGACATGCTCATATTTCTTGCTGTATTGCATACTCTGGAAAGAAGAGGATGCTTCTTGCCTTAAAACAGAGTGTGTTTCATAGATGAGAACACTGCTCTGAATTTCCCTTCACTAACGGAGTTAAACCAAAGGCTCTTTGTCTTCCGACAAGCAAGAGTTCATTTCCGGTAACCCAGTGATTTTTCAGCTCAAATGAATTTACACAGTTCACGAACCCAACACGTTTTTCACTATTAACTAAAGAGCATCTATGTAAGAGATGCTGTGGTTTGTTACAGTTTCATAATCAGAGTTCAACTAGATATGGTCCGTATGAGTAGGAAACACAGTCCTTTTTTTCTGGGCATGCTCATGTTTCTTGCTGTATTAGAGACGATGGAAGGAAGAGCATGCTCTTTGCATTAAAACAGAGTGTGTTTCATGGATGAGAACTCTGGTCTGAATTTCCCTTCACAAACGGAGTGAAACCAAAGCCTATGTGTCTTTCTACAACCAAGAGTTCATTTCCGGTAAACCCAGGTGTTTTTCGGCTCAAATGAATTTACACAGTTCATTAACCCAACACGATTTTCACTATTAACTAAAGAGCATCTATGTAACACATGCAGTGGTTTGTTACAGTTTCCTAAGGACAGTTCAACTAGATATGGTCCGTATGAGTAGGAAACACAGTTCTTTATTTCTGGGCATGCTCATGTTTCCTGCTTTATTGGAGACACTGGAAAGAAGAGCATGCTTCTTGCGTTAATACCGAGTATGTTTCATGGATGAGAACACTAGTCTCAATTTTCCTTCAGAAAAGGAGTTAATACAAAGAATCTGTGTCTTCCTACAAGCAAGAGTTCATTTCCGGTAAACCCAGTGATTTTTTGGCTCAAAGGAATTTACACAGTTCATGAACCCAACACTTTTTTCACTATTAACTAAACAGCATCTATGAAAGAGATGCTGTGGTTTGTTACAGTTTCATAAGCAGAGTTCAACTAGATATTGTCCGTATGAGTAAGAAACACAGTTCTTTTTTTCTGGACATGCTCATATTTCTTGATGTATTGCAGACTCTGGAAAGAAGAGGATGCTTCTTGCCTTAAAACAGAGTGTGTTTCAAGGATGAGAACTCTGGTCTGAATTTCCCTTCACAAACGCAGATAAACCAAAGCCTCTGTGTCTTCCGACAAGCAAGAGTTCATTTCCGGTAAACCTAGGGGTTTTTAGGCTCAAATGAATTTACACAGTTCATGAACCCAACATGTTTTTCACTATTAACAAAAGAGCATCTATGTAACACATGGTCTGGTTTGTTAGAGTTTCATAAGCAGACTTCAACTAGATATGGTCTGTATGATAGAAAACACAGTTCTTTTTTTCTGGACATGCTCATATTTCTTGCTGTATTGCCGACTCTGGAAAGAAGAGGATGCTTCTTGCGTTAAAACAGAGGGTGTTTCATGGATGAGAACACTGGTCTGAATTTCCCTTCACAAACGGAGTTAAACCAAGTCTCTGTGTCTTTCTACAAGCAAGAGTTCATATCTGGTAAACCCAGTGATTTTGGGGCTCAAATGAATATACACAGTTCTTGAATCCAACACGATTTTCACTATTAACTAAAGAGCATCTATGTAAGAGATGCTGTGGTTTTTTACAGTTTCATAATCAGAGTTCAACTAGATATGCTCCGTATGAGTAGGAAATACAGTTCATTATTTCTGGACATGCTAATATTTCTTGCGGTATTGCAGAATCTGGACAGAAGAGGTTGCTTCTTCCGTTATAACAGAGGATGTTTCATGGATGAGAACACTGGTCTGAATTTCCATACACAAACGGAGTTAAACCAAAGTCTCTGTGTCTTCCTACAAGCAAGAGTTCATTTCCGGAAAACCTATTGATTTTTCAGCCCAAATAAATTTACACAGTTCACGAACCCAACATGATTTTCACTATTAACCAAAGAGCATCTATGTAAGAGATGCTGTGGTTGTTACACTTTCATAAGAAGAGTTCAACTAGATATGGTCCATAGGAGTAGAAACCACAGTTCTTTTTTTCTGGGCATGCTCATGTTTCTTGCTGTATTAGAGACGATGGAAGGAAGAGCATGCTCTTTATGTTAAAACAGAGTGTGTTTCATGGATGAGAATTCTAGTCTGTATTTCCCTTCACAAACGGAGTTAAACCAAAGCCTCTGTGTCAGCTTACAAGCAAGGGTTCATTTCCCGTAAAACCAGTGATTTTTCAGCTCAAATGAATTTACTCAGTTCTTGAACCCAACACGTTTTTCACTATAAATGAAAGAGCCTTTTTGTAAGAGATGCTGTGGTTTGTTACAGTTTCATAAGCAGAGTTCAACTAGATATGGTCCGTATGAGTAGGAACCACAGTTCTTTTTTTCTGGGCATGCTCATATTTCTTGCTGTATTAGAGACGCTGGAAAGAAGAGCATGCTCTTTGCGTTAAAACAGAGTGTGTTTCATGGATGAGAACTCTGGTCTGAATTTCCGTTCACAAACGGAGTGAAACCAAAGCCTCTGTGTCTTCCTACGACCAAGAGTTCATTTCCGGTAAACCCAGGTGTTTTTCGGCTCAAAATGAATTTACAAAGTTCATGAACTCAACACGATTTTCACTATTAACTAAAGAGCATCTATGTAAGAGATGCTGTGGTTAGTTACAGTTTCATAATCAGAGTTCAACTAGATTTGGTCCGTATGAGTAGGAAATACAGTTCATTTTTTCTGGACATGCTCATATTTCTTGCTGTATTGCAGACTCTGGACAAAAGACGTTGCTTCCTGCATTATAACAGAGGATGTTTCATGGATGAGAACACTGGTCTGAATTTCCATTCACAAACGGAGTTAAACCAAAGGCTCTGTGTCTTCCTACAAGCAAGAGTTCATTTCCAGTAAAACCAGTGATTTTTCAGCTCAAATGAATTTACTCAGTTCTTGAACCCAACACGTTTTTCACTATAAATGAAAGAGCCTTTTTGTAAGAGATGCTGTGGTTTGTTACAGTTTCATAAGCAGAGTTCAACTAGATATGGTCCGTATGAGTAGGAACCACAGTTCTTTTTTTCTGGGCATGCTCATATTTCTTGCTCTATTAGAGACGCTGGAAAGAAGAGCATGCTCTTTGCGTTAAAACAGAGTGTGTTTCATGGATGAGAACTCTGGTCTGAATTTCCCTTCACAAACGGAGTGAAACCAAAGCCTATGTGTCTTTCTACAACCAAGAGTTCATTTCCGGTAAACCCAGGTGTTTTTCGGCTCAAAATGAAATTACAAAGTTCAAGAACCCAACACGATTTTCACTATTAACTAAAGAGCATCTATGTAAGAGATGCTGTGGTTTGTTACAGTTTCATAATCAGAGTTCAACTACATATGGTCCGTATGAGTAGGAAATACAGTTCATTTTTTCTGGACATGCTCATATTTCTTGCTGTATTGCAGACTCTGGACAGAAGAGGTTGCTTCCTGCATTATAACAGAGGATGTTTCATGGATGAGAACACTGGTCTGAATTTCCCTTCAGATACGGAGTTAAACCAAAGGCTCTGTGTCTTCCTACAAGCAAGAGTTCATTTCCTGTAAACCCAGTGATTTTTCGGCTGAAATGAATTTACACAGTTCACGAACCCAACATGATTTTCACTATTAACTAAAGAGCATCTATGTAAGAGATGCTGTGGTTGTTACAGTTTCATAAGAAGAGTTCAACTAGATATGGTCCATAAGAGTAGGAACCACAGTTCTTTTTTTCTGGGCATTCTCATATTTCTTGATGTATTAGAGACGATGGAGGGAAGAGCATGCTCTTTGCATTAAAACAGAGTGTGTTTCATGGATGAGAACACTGGTCTGAATTTCCCTTCAGATACGGAGTTAAACCAAAGGCTCTGTGTCTTCCTACAAGCAAGAGTTCATTTCCTGTAAACCCAGTGTTTTTTTGGCTCAAAGGAATTTACACAGTTCATGAACCCAACACTTTTTTCACTATTAACTAAACAGCATCTATGAAAGAGATGCTGTGGTTTGTTACAGTTTCATAAGCAGAGTTCAACTAGATATTGTCCGTATGAGTAAGAAACACAGTTCTTTTTTTCTGGACATGCTCATATTTCTTGATGTATTGCAGACTCTGGAAAGAAGAGGATGCTTCTTGCCTTAAAACAGAGTGTGTTTCAAGGATGAGAACTCTGGTCTGAATTTCCCTTCACAAACGTAGATAAACCAAAGCCTCTGTGTCTTCCGACAAGCAAGAGTTCATTTCCGGTAAACCTAGGGGTTTTTAGGCTCAAATGAATTTACACAGTTCATGAACCCAACATGTTTTTCACTATTAACAAAAGAGCATCTATGTAACACATGGTCTGGTTTGTTAGAGTTTCATAAGCAGACTTCAACTAGATATGGTCTGTATGATAGAAAACACAGTTCTTTTTTTCTGGACATGCTCATATTTCTTGCTGTATTGCAGACTCTGGAAAGAAGAGGATGCTTCTTGCGTTAAAACAGAGGGTGTTTCATGGATGAGAACACTGGTCTGAATTTCCCTTCACAAACGGAGTTAAACCAAGTCTCTGTGTCTTTCTACAAGCAAGAGTTCATATCTGGTAAACCCAGTGATTTTGGGGCTCAAATGAATATACACAGTTCTTGAATCCAACACGATTTTCACTATTAACTAAAGAGCATCTATGTAAGAGATGCTGTGGTTTTTTACAGTTTCATAATCAGAGTTCAACTAGATATGCTCCGTATGAGTAGGAAATACAGTTCATTATTTCTGGACATGCTAATATTTCTTGCTGTATTGCAGAATCTGGACAGAAGAGGTTGCTTCTTCCGTTATAACAGAGGATGTTTCATGGATGAGAACACTGGTCTGAATTTCCATTCACAAACGGAGTTAAACCAAAGTCTCTGTGTCTTCCTACAAGCAAGAGTTCATTTCCGGAAAACCTATTGATTTTTCAGCCCAAATAAATTTACACAGTTCACGAACCCAACATGATTTTCACTATTAACCAAAGAGCATCTATGTAAGAGATGCTGTGGTTGTTACACTTTCATAAGAAGAGTTCAACTAGATATGGTCCATAGGAGTAGAAACCACAGTTCTTTTTTTCTGGGCATGCTCATGTTTCTTGCTGTATTAGAGACGATGGAAGGAAGAGCATGCTCTTTATGTTAAAACAGAGTGTGTTTCATGGATGAGAATTCTAGTCTGTATTTCCCTTCACAAACGGAGTTAAACCAAAGCCTCTGTGTCATCTTACAAGCAAGGGTTCATTTCCCGTAAAACCAGTGATTTTTCAGCTCAAATGAATTTACTCAGTTCTTGAACCCAACACGTTTTTCACTATAAATGAAAGAGCCTTTTTGTAAGAGATGCTGTGGTTTGTTACAGTTTCATAAGCAGAGTTCAACTAGATATGGTCCGTATGAGTAGGAACCACAGTTCTTTTTTTCTGGGCATGCTCATATTTCTTGCTGTATTAGAGACGCTGGAAAGAAGAGCATGCTCTTTGCGTTAAAACAGAGTGTGTTTCATGGATGAGAACTCTGGTCTGAATTTCCCTTCACAAACGGAGTGAAACCAAAGCCTATGTGTCTTTCTACAACCAAGAGTTCATTTCCGGTAAACCCAGGTGTTTTTCGGCTCAAAATGAAATTACAAAGTTCAAGAACCCAACACGATTTTCACTATTAACTAAAGAGCATCTATGTAAGAGATGCTGTGGTTGTTACAGTTTCATAAGAAGAGTTCAACTAGATATGGTCGATAAGAGTAGGAAGCACAGTTCTTTTTTTCTGGACATGCTCATATTTCTTGCTGTATTGCAGACTCTGGAAAGAAGAGGATGCTTCTTGCGTTAAAACAGAGGGTGTTTCATGGATGAGAACACTGGTCTGAATTTCCCTTCACAAACGGAGTTAAACCAAATTCTCTGTGTCTTTCTACAAGCAAGAGTTCATATCCGGTAAACCCAGTGATTTTTCGGCTCAAATGCATATACACAGTTCTTGAACCCAACAAGATTTTCACTATTAACTAAAGAGCATCTATGTAAGAGATGCTGTGGTTTGTTACAGTTTCATAATCAGAGTTCAACTAGATATGGTCCGTATGAGTAGGAAACACAGTCCTTTTTTTCTGGGCATGCTCATGTTTCTTGCTGTATTAGAGACGATGGAAGGAAGAGCATGCTCTTTGCATTAAAACAGAGTGTGTTTCATGGATGAGAACTCTGGTCTGAATTTCCCTTCACAAACGGAGTGAAACCAAAGCCTATGTGTCTTTCTACAACCAAGAGTTCATTTCCGGTAAACCCAGGTGTTTTTCGGCTCAAATGAATTTACACAGTTCATTAACCCAACACGATTTTCACTATTAACTAAAGAGCATCTATGTAACACATGCAGTGGTTTGTTACAGTTTCCTAAGGACAGTTCAACTAGATATGGTCCGTATGAGTAGGAAACACAGTTCTTTATTTCTGGGCATGCTCATGTTTCCTGCTTTATTGGAGACACTGGAAAGAAGAGCATGCTTCTTGCGTTAATACCGAGTATGTTTCATGGATGAGAACACTAGTCTCAATTTTCCTTCAGAAAAGGAGTTAATACAAAGAATCTGTGTCTTCCTACAAGCAAGAGTTCATTTCCGGTAAACCCAGTGATTTTTTGGCTCAAAGGAATTTACACAGTTCATGAACCCAACACTTTTTTCACTATTAACTAAACAGCATCTATGAAAGAGATGCTGTGGTTTGTTACAGTTTCATAAGCAGAGTTCAACTAGATATTGTCCGTATGAGTAAGAAACACAGTTCTTTTTTTCTGGACATGCTCATATTTCTTGATGTATTGCAGACTCTGGAAAGAAGAGGATGCTTCTTGCCTTAAAACAGAGTGTGTTTCAAGGATGAGAACTCTGGTCTGAATTTCCCTTCACAAACGCAGATAAACCAAAGCCTCTGTGTCTTCCGACAAGCAAGAGTTCATTTCCGGTAAACCTAGGGGTTTTTAGGCTCAAATGAATTTACACAGTTCATGAACCCAACATGATTTTCACTATTAACCAAAGAGCATCTATGTAAGAGATGCTGTGGTTGTTACACTTTCATAAGAAGAGTTCAACTAGATATGGTCCATAGGAGTAGAAACCACAGTTCTTTTTTTCTGGGCATGCTCATGTTTCTTGCTGTATTAGAGACGATGGAAGGAAGAGCATGCTCTTTATGTTAAAACAGAGTGTGTTTCATGGATGAGAATTCTAGTCTGTATTTCCCTTCACAAACGGAGTTAAACCAAAGCCTCTGTGTCATCTTACAAGCAAGGGTTCATTTCCCGTAAAACCAGTGATTTTTCAGCTCAAATGAATTTACTCAGTTCTTGAACCCAACACGTTTTTCACTATAAATGAAAGAGCCTTTTTGTAAGAGATGCTGTGGTTTGTTACAGTTTCATAAGCAGAGTTCAACTAGATATGGTCCGTATGAGTAGGAACCACAGTTCTTTTTTTCTGGGCATGCTCATATTTCTTGCTGTATTAGAGACGCTGGAAAGAAGAGCATGCTCTTTGCGTTAAAACAGAGTGTGTTTCATGGATGAGAACTCTGGTCTGAATTTCCCTTCACAAACGGAGTGAAACCAAAGCCTATGTGTCTTTCTACAACCAAGAGTTCATTTCCGGTAAACCCAGGTGTTTTTCGGCTCAAAATGAAATTACAAAGTTCAAGAACCCAACACGATTTTCACTATTAACTAAAGAGCATCTATGTAAGAGATGCTGTGGTTGTTACAGTTTCATAAGAAGAGTTCAACTAGATATGGTCGATAAGAGTAGGAAGCACAGTTCTTTTTTTCTGGACATGCTCATATTTCTTGCTGTATTGCAGACTCTGGAAAGAAGAGGATGCTTCTTGCGTTAAAACAGAGGGTGTTTCATGGATGAGAACACTGGTCTGAATTTCCCTTCACAAACGGAGTTAAACCAAAGTCTCTGTGTCTTTCTACAAGCAAGAGTTCATATCCGGTAAACCCAGTGATTTTTCGGCTCAAATGCATATACACAGTTCTTGAACCCAACAAGATTTTCACTATTAACTAAAGAGCATCTATGTAAGAGATGCTGTGGTTTGTTACAGTTTCATAATCAGAGTTCAACTAGATATGGTCCGTATGAGTAGGAAACACAGTCCTTTTTTTCTGGGCATGCTCATGTTTCTTGCTGTATTAGAGACGATGGAAGGAAGAGCATGCTCTTTGCATTAAAACAGAGTGTGTTTCATGGATGAGAACTCTGGTCTGAATTTCCCTTCACAAACGGAGTGAAACCAAAGCCTATGTGTCTTTCTACAACCAAGAGTTCATTTCCGGTAAACCCAGGTGTTTTTCGGCTCAAATGAATTTACACAGTTCATTAACCCAACACGATTTTCACTATTAACTAAAGAGCATCTATGTAACACATGCAGTGGTTTGTTACAGTTTCCTAAGGACAGTTCAACTAGATATGGTCCGTATGAGTAGGAAACACAGTTCTTTATTTCTGGGCATGCTCATGTTTCCTGCTTTATTGGAGACACTGGAAAGAAGAGCATGCTTCTTGCGTTAATACCGAGTATGTTTCATGGATGAGAACACTAGTCTCAATTTTCCTTCAGAAAAGGAGTTAATACAAAGAATCTGTGTCTTCCTACAAGCAAGAGTTCATTTCCGGTAAACCCAGTGATTTTTTGGCTCAAAGGAATTTACACAGTTCATGAACCCAACACTTTTTTCACTATTAACTAAACAGCATCTATGAAAGAGATGCTGTGGTTTGTTACAGTTTCATAAGCAGAGTTCAACTAGATATTGTCCGTATGAGTAAGAAACACAGTTCTTTTTTTCTGGACATGCTCATATTTCTTGATGTATTGCAGACTCTGGAAAGAAGAGGATGCTTCTTGCCTTAAAACAGAGTGTGTTTCAAGGATGAGAACTCTGGTCTGAATTTCCCTTCACAAACGCAGATAAACCAAAGCCTCTGTGTCTTCCGACAAGCAAGAGTTCATTTCCGGTAAACCTAGGGGTTTTTAGGCTCAAATGAATTTACACAGTTCATGAACCCAACATGTTTTTCACTATTAACAAAAGAGCATCTATGTAACACATGGTCTGGTTTGTTAGAGTTTCATAAGCAGACTTCAACTAGATATGGTCTGTATGATAGAAAACACAGTTCTTTTTTTCTGGACATGCTCATATTTCTTGCTGTATTGCAGACTCTGGAAAGAAGAGGATGCTTCTTGCGTTAAAACAGAGGGTGTTTCATGGATGAGAACACTGGTCTGAATTTCCCTTCACAAACGGAGTTAAACCAAGTCTCTGTGTCTTTCTACAAGCAAGAGTTCATATCTGGTAAACCCAGTGATTTTGGGGCTCAAATGAATATACACAGTTCTTGAATCCAACACGATTTTCACTATTAACTAAAGAGCATCTATGTAAGAGATGCTGTGGTTTTTTACAGTTTCATAATCAGAGTTCAACTAGATATGCTCCGTATGAGTAGGAAATACAGTTCATTATTTCTGGACATGCTAATATTTCTTGCTGTATTGCAGAATCTGGACAGAAGAGGTTGCTTCTTCCGTTATAACAGAGGATGTTTCATGGATGAGAACACTGGTCTGAATTTCCATTCACAAACGGAGTTAAACCAAAGTCTCTGTGTCTTCCTACAAGCAAGAGTTCATTTCCGGAAAACCTATTGATTTTTCAGCCCAAATAAATTT
The DNA here is from genome assembly GCA_949786385.1 of Onychomys leucogaster. Lineage (NCBI taxonomy): Eukaryota > Metazoa > Chordata > Mammalia > Rodentia > Cricetidae > Onychomys > Onychomys leucogaster. Next base: position 30,557 of record CATKUP010000363.1, read on the forward strand.
ACACAGTTCACGAACCCAACATGATTTTCACTATTAACCAAAGAGCATCTATGTAAGAGATGCTGTGGTTGTTACACTTTCATAAGAAGAGTTCAACTAGATATGGTCCATAGGAGTAGAAACCACAGTTCTTTTTTTCTGGGCATGCTCATGTTTCTTGCTGTATTAGAGACGATGGAAGGAAGAGCATGCTCTTTATGTTAAAACAGAGTGTGTTTCATGGATGAGAATTCTAGTCTGTATTTCCCTTCACAAACGGAGTTAAACCAAAGCCTCTGTGTCAGCTTACAAGCAAGGGTTCATTTCCCGTAAAACCAGTGATTTTTCAGCTCAAATGAATTTACTCAGTTCTTGAACCCAACACGTTTTTCACTATAAATGAAAGAGCCTTTTTGTAAGAGATGCTGTGGTTTGTTACAGTTTCATAAGCAGAGTTCAACTAGATATGGTCCGTATGAGTAGGAACCACAGTTCTTTTTTTCTGGGCATGCTCATATTTCTTGCTGTATTAGAGACGCTGGAAAGAAGAGCATGCTCTTTGCGTTAAAACAGAGTGTGTTTCATGGATGAGAACTCTGGTCTGAATTTCCCTTCACAAACGGAGTGAAACCAAAGCCTATGTGTCTTTCTACAACCAAGAGTTCATTTCCGGTAAACCCAGGTGTTTTTCGGCTCAAAATGAAATTACAAAGTTCAAGAACCCAACACGATTTTCACTATTAACTAAAGAGCATCTATGTAAGAGATGCTGTGGTTGTTACAGTTTCATAAGAAGAGTTCAACTAGATATGGTCGATAAGAGTAGGAAGCACAGTTCTTTTTTTCTGGACATGCTCATATTTCTTGCTGTATTGCAGACTCTGGAAAGAAGAGGATGCTTCTTGCGTTAAAACAGAGGGTGTTTCATGGATGAGAACACTGGTCTGAATTTCCCTTCACAAACGGAGTTAAACCAAAGTCTCTGTGTCTTTCTACAAGCAAGAGTTCATATCCGGTAAACCCAGTGATTTTTCGGCTCAAATGCATATACACAGTTCTTGAACCCAACAAGATTTTCACTATTAACTAAAGAGCATCTATGTAAGAGATGTTGTGGTTTGTTACAGTTTCAGAAGCAGAGTTCAACTAGATATGGTCCGTATGAGTAGGAAACACAGTTCTTTTTTTCTGGGCATGTTCATGTTTCTTGATGTATTAGAGACACTGGAAAGAAGAGCATGCTCTTTGCATTAAAACAGAGTGTGTTTCATGGATGAGAACTCTGGCCTGAATTTCCCTTCATAAACGGAGTGAAACCAAAGAGTCTGTGTCTTCCTACAAGCAAGAGTTCATATCCGGTAACCCAGTAATTTTTTGGCTCAAATGAATTTAAACAGTTCATGAACCCAACACGTTTTTCACTATTAACTAAAGAGCATCTATGTAAAAGATGCTGTGGTTTGTTACAGTTACATAATCAGAGTTCAACTAGGTATGGTCCGTATGAGTAGGAAATACAATTCATTTTTAATGGACATGCTCATAGTTCTTGCTGTATTGCAGACTCTGGACAGAAGAGGATGCTTCTTGCATTATAACAGAGGATGTTTCATGGATGAGAACACTGGTCTGAATTTCCATTCACAAACGGAGTTAAACCAAGGGCTCTGTGTCTTCGTACAAGCAAGAGTTCATTTCCAGTAAAACCAGTGATTTTTCAGCTCAAATGAATTTACTCAGTTCTTGAACCCAACACGTTTTTCACTATAAATGAAAGAGCCTTTTTGTAAGAGATGCTGTGGTTTGTTACAGTTTCATAAGCAGAGTTCAACTAGATATGGTCCGTATGAGTAGGAACCACAGTTCTTTTTTTCTGGGCTTGCTCATATTTCTTGCTGTATTTGAGACGCTGGAAAGAAGAGCATGCTCTTTGCGTTAAAACAGAGTGTGTTTCATGGATGAGAACTCTGGTCTGAATTTCCGTTCACAAACGGAGTGAAACCAAAGCCTCTGTGTCTTCCTACGACCAAGAGTTCATTTCCGGTAAACCCAAGTGTTTTTCGGCTCAAAATGAATTTACAAAGTTCATGAACTCAACACGATTTTCACTATTAACTAAAGAGCATCTATGTAAGAGATGCTGTGGTTAGTTACAGTTTCATAATCAGAGTTCAACTAGATTTGGTCCGTATGAGTAGGAAATACAGTTCATTTTTTCTGGACATGCTCATATTTCTTGCTGTATTGCAGACTCTGGACAGAAGAGGTTGCTTCCTGCATTATAACAGAGGATGTTTCATGGATGAGAACACTGGTCTGAATTTCCCTTCAGATACGGAGTTAAACCAAAGGCTCTGTGTCTTCCTACAAGCAAGAGTTCATTTCCTGTAAACCCAGTGATTTTTCGGCTGAAATGAATTTACACAGTTCACGAACCCAACATGATTTTCACTATTAACTAAAGAGCATCTATGTAAGAGATGCTGTGGTTGTTACAGTTTCATAAGAAGAGTTCAACTAGATATGGTCCATAAGAGTAGGAACCACAGTTCTTTTTTTCTGGGCATTCTCATATTTCTTGATGTATTAGAGACGATGGAGGGAAGAGCATGCTCTTTGCATTAAAACAGAGTGTGTTTCATGGATGAGAACACTGGTCTGAATTTCCCTTCAGATACGGAGTTAAACCAAAGGCTCTGTGTCTTCCTACAAGCAAGAGTTCATTTCCTGTAAACCCAGTGTTTTTTTGGCTCAAAGGAATTTACACAGTTCATGAACCCAACACTTTTTTCACTATTAACTAAACAGCATCTATGAAAGAGATGCTGTGGTTTGTTACAGTTTCATAAGCAGAGTTCAACTAGATATTGTCCGTATGAGTAAGAAACACAGTTCTTTTTTTCTGGACATGCTCATATTTCTTGATGTATTGCAGACTCTGGAAAGAAGAGGATGCTTCTTGCCTTAAAACAGAGTGTGTTTCAAGGATGAGAACTCTGGTCTGAATTTCCCTTCACAAACGTAGATAAACCAAAGCCTCTGTGTCTTCCGACAAGCAAGAGTTCATTTCCGGTAAACCTAGGGGTTTTTAGGCTCAAATGAATTTACACAGTTCATGAACCCAACATGTTTTTCACTATTAACAAAAGAGCATCTATGTAACACATGGTCTGGTTTGTTAGAGTTTCATAAGCAGACTTCAACTAGATATGGTCTGTATGATAGAAAACACAGTTCTTTTTTTCTGGACATGCTCATATTTCTTGCTGTATTGCAGACTCTGGAAAGAAGAGGATGCTTCTTGCGTTAAAACAGAGGGTGTTTCATGGATGAGAACACTGGTCTGAATTTCCCTTCACAAACGGAGTTAAACCAAGTCTCTGTGTCTTTCTACAAGCAAGAGTTCATATCTGGTAAACCCAGTGATTTTGGGGCTCAAATGAATATACACAGTTCTTGAATCCAACACGATTTTCACTATTAACTAAAGAGCATCTATGTAAGAGATGCTGTGGTTTTTTACAGTTTCATAATCAGAGTTCAACTAGATATGCTCCGTATGAGTAGGAAATACAGTTCATTATTTCTGGACATGCTAATATTTCTTGCTGTATTGCAGAATCTGGACAGAAGAGGTTGCTTCTTCCGTTATAACAGAGGATGTTTCATGGATGAGAACACTGGTCTGAATTTCCATTCACAAACGGAGATAAACCAAAGTCTCTGTGTCTTCCTACAAGCAAGAGTTCATTTCCGGAAAACCTATTGATTTTTCAGCCCAAATAAATTTACACAGTTCACGAACCCAACATGATTTTCACTATTAACCAAAGAGCATCTATGTAAGAGATGCTGTGGTTGTTACACTTTCATAAGAAGAGTTCAACTAGATATGGTCCATAGGAGTAGAAACCACAGTTCTTTTTTTCTGGGCATGCTCATGTTTCTTGCTGTATTAGAGACGATGGAAGGAAGAGCATGCTCTTTATGTTAAAACAAAGTGTGTTTCATGGATGAGAATTCTAGTCTGTATTTCCCTTCACAAACGGAGTTAAACCAAAGCCTCTGTGTCATCTTACAAGCAAGGGTTCATTTCCCGTAAAACCAGTGATTTTTCAGCTCAAATGAATTTACTCAGTTCTTGAACCCAACACGTTTTTCACTATAAATGAAAGAGCCTTTTTGTAAGAGATGCTGTGGTTTGTTACAGTTTCATAAGCAGAGTTCAACTAGATATGGTCCGTATGAGTAGGAACCACAGTTCTTTTTTTCTGGGCATGCTCATATTTCTTGCTGTATTAGAGACGCTGGAAAGAAGAGCATGCTCTTTGCGTTAAAACAGAGTGTGTTTCATGGATGAGAACTCTGGTCTGAATTTCCCTTCACAAACGGAGTGAAACCAAAGCCTATGTGTCTTTCTACAACCAAGAGTTCATTTCCGGTAAACCCAGGTGTTTTTCGGCTCAAAATGAAATTACAAAGTTCAAGAACCCAACACGATTTTCACTATTAACTAAAGAGCATCTATGTAAGAGATGCTGTGGTTGTTACAGTTTCATAAGAAGAGTTCAACTAGATATGGTCGATAAGAGTAGGAAGCACAGTTCTTTTTTTCTGGACATGCTCATATTTCTTGCTGTATTGCAGACTCTGGAAAGAAGAGGATGCTTCTTGCGTTAAAACAGAGGGTGTTTCATGGATGAGAACACTGGTCTGAATTTCCCTTCACAAACGGAGTTAAACCAAAGTCTCTGTGTCTTTCTACAAGCAAGAGTTCATATCCGGTAAACCCAGTGATTTTTCGGCTCAAATGCATATACACAGTTCTTGAACCCAACAAGATTTTCACTATTAACTAAAGAGCATCTATGTAAGAGATGTTGTGGTTTGTTACAGTTTCAGAAGCAGAGTTCAACTAGATATGGTCCGTATGAGTAGGAAACACAGTTCTTTTTTTCTGGGCATGTTCATGTTTCTTGATGTATTAGAGACACTGGAAAGAAGAGCATGCTCTTTGCATTAAAACAGAGTGTGTTTCATGGATGAGAACTCTGGCCTGAATTTCCCTTCATAAACGGAGTGAAACCAAAGAGTCTGTGTCTTCCTACAAGCAAGAGTTCATATCCGGTAACCCAGTAATTTTTTGGCTCAAATGAATTTAAACAGTTCATGAACCCAACACGTTTTTCACTATTAACTAAAGAGCATCTATGTAAAAGATGCTGTGGTTTGTTACAGTTACATAATCAGAGTTCAACTAGGTATGGTCCGTATGAGTAGGAAATACAATTCATTTTTAATGGACATGCTCATAGTTCTTGCTGTATTGCAGACTCTGGACAGAAGAGGATGCTTCTTGCATTATAACAGAGGATGTTTCATGGATGAGAACACTGGTCTGAATTTCCATTCACAAACGGAGTTAAACCAAGGGCTCTGTGTCTTCGTACAAGCAAGAGTTCATTTCCAGTAAAACCAGTGATTTTTCAGCTCAAATGAATTTACTCAGTTCTTGAACCCAACACGTTTTTCACTATAAATGAAAGAGCCTTTTTGTAAGAGATGCTGTGGTTTGTTACAGTTTCATAAGCAGAGTTCAACTAGATATGGTCCGTATGAGTAGGAATCACAGTTCTTTTTTTCTGGGCTTGCTCATATTTCTTGCTTTATTTGAGACGCTGGAAATAAGAGCATGCTCTTTGCGTTAAAACAGAGTGTGTTTCATGGATGAGAACTCTGGTCTGAATTTCCGTTCACAAACGGAGTGAAACCAAAGCCTCTGTGTCTTCCTACGACCAAGAGTTCATTTCCGGTAAACCCAGGTGTTTTTCGGCTCAAAATGAATTTACAAAGTTCATGAACTCAACACGATTTTCACTATTAACTAAAGAGCATCTATGTAAGAGATGCTGTGGTTAGTTACAGTTTCATAATCAGAGTTCAACTAGATATGGTCCGTATGAGTAGGAAATATAGTTCATTTTTTCTGGACATGCTCATATTTCTTGCTGTATTGCAGACTCTGGACAAAAGACGTTGCTTCCTGCATTATAACAGAGGATGTTTCATGGATGAGAACACTGGTCTGAATTTCCATTCACAAACGGAGTTAAACCAAAGGCTCTGTGTCTTCCTACAAGCAAGAGTTCATTTCCAGTAAAACCAGTGATTTTTCAGCTCAAATGAATTTACTCAGTTCTTGAACCCAACACGTTTTTCACTATAAATGAAAGAGCCTTTTTGTAAGAGATGCTGTGGTTTGTTACAGTTTCATAAGCAGAGTTCAACTAGATATGGTCCGTATGAGTAGGAACCACAGTTCTTTTTTTCTGGGCATGCTCATATTTCTTGCTCTATTAGAGACGCTGGAAAGAAGAGCATGCTCTTTGCGTTAAAACAGAGTGTGTTTCATGGATGAGAACTCTGGTCTGAATTTCCCTTCACAAATGGAGTGAAACCAAAGCCTATGTGTCTTTCTACAACCAAGAGTTCATTTCCGGTAAACCCAGGTGTTTTTCGGCTCAAAATGAAATTACAAAGTTCAAGAACCCAACACGATTTTCACTATTAACTAAAGAGCATCTATGTAAGAGATGCTGTGGTTTGTTACAGTTTCATAATCAGAGTTCAACTACATATGGTCCGTATGAGTAGGAAATACAGTTCATTTTTTCTGGACATGCTCATATTTCTTGCTGTATTGCAGACTCTGGACAGAAGAGGTTGCTTCCTGCATTATAACAGAGGATGTTTCATGGATGAGAACACTGGTCTGAATTTCCCTTCAGATACGGAGTTAAACCAAAGGCTCTGTGTCTTCCTACAAGCAAGAGTTCATTTCCTGTAAACCCAGTGATTTTTCGGCTGAAATGAATTTACACAGTTCACGAACCCAACATGATTTTCACTATTAACTAAAGAGCATCTATGTAAGAGATGCTGTGGTTGTTACAGTTTCATAAGAAGAGTTCAACTAGATATGGTCCATAAGAGTAGGAACCACAGTTCTTTTTTTCTGGGCATTCTCATATTTCTTGATGTATTAGAGACGATGGAGGGAAGAGCATGCTCTTTGCATTAAAACAGAGTGTGTTTCATGGATGAGAACACTGGTCTGAATTTCCCTTCAGATACGGAGTTAAACCAAAGGCTCTGTGTCTTCCTACAAGCAAGAGTTCATTTCCTGTAAACCCAGTGTTTTTTTGGCTCAAAGGAATTTACACAGTTCATGAACCCAACACTTTTTTCACTATTAACTAAACAGCATCTATGAAAGAGATGCTGTGGTTTGTTACAGTTTCATAAGCAGAGTTCAACTAGATATTGTCCGTATGAGTAAGAAACACAGTTCTTTTTTTCTGGACATGCTCATATTTCTTGATGTATTGCAGACTCTGGAAAGAAGAGGATGCTTCTTGCCTTAAAACAGAGTGTGTTTCAAGGATGAGAACTCTGGTCTGAATTTCCCTTCACAAACGTAGATAAACCAAAGCCTCTGTGTCTTCCGACAAGCAAGAGTTCATTTCCGGTAAACCTAGGGGTTTTTAGGCTCAAATGAATTTACACAGTTCATGAACCCAACATGTTTTTCACTATTAACAAAAGAGCATCTATGTAACACATGGTCTGGTTTGTTAGAGTTTCATAAGCAGACTTCAACTAGATATGGTCTGTATGATAGAAAACACAGTTCTTTTTTTCTGGACATGCTCATATTTCTTGCTGTATTGCAGACTCTGGAAAGAAGAGGATGCTTCTTGCGTTAAAACAGAGGGTGTTTCATGGATGAGAACACTGGTCTGAATTTCCCTTCACAAACGGAGTTAAACCAAGTCTCTGTGTCTTTCTACAAGCAAGAGTTCATATCTGGTAAACCCAGTGATTTTGGGGCTCAAATGAATATACACAGTTCTTGAATCCAACACGATTTTCACTATTAACTAAAGAGCATCTATGTAAGAGATGCTGTGGTTTTTTACAGTTTCATAATCAGAGTTCAACTAGATATGCTCCGTATGAGTAGGAAATACAGTTCATTATTTCTGGACATGCTAATATTTCTTGCTGTATTGCAGAATCTGGACAGAAGAGGTTGCTTCTTCCGTTATAACAGAGGATGTTTCATGGATGAGAACACTGGTCTGAATTTCCATTCACAAACGGAGATAAACCAAAGTCTCTGTGTCTTCCTACAAGCAAGAGTTCATTTCCGGAAAACCTATTGATTTTTCAGAACAAATAAATTTACACAGTTCACGAACCCAACATGATTTTCACTATTAACCAAAGAGCATCTATGTAAGAGATGCTGTGGTTGTTACACTTTCATAAGAAGAGTTCAACTAGATATGGTCCATAGGAGTAGAAACCACAGTTCTTTTTTTCTGGGCATGCTCATGTTTCTTGCTGTATTAGAGACGATGGAAGGAAGAGCATGCTCTTTATGTTAAAACAGAGTGTGTTTCATGGATGAGAATTCTAGTCTGTATTTCCCTTCACAAACGGAGTTAAACCAAAGCCTCTGTGTCATCTTACAAGCAAGGGTTCATTTCCCGTAAAACCAGTGATTTTTCAGCTCAAATGAATTTACTCAGTTCTTGAACCCAACACGTTTTTCACTATAAATGAAAGAGCCTTTTTGTAAGAGATGCTGTGGTTTGTTACAGTTTCATAAGCAGAGTTCAACTAGATATGGTCCGTATGAGTAGGAACCACAGTTCTTTTTTTCTGGGCATGCTCATATTTCTTGCTGTATTAGAGACGCTGGAAAGAAGAGCATGCTCTTTGCGTTAAAACAGAGTGTGTTTCATGGATGAGAACTCTGGTCTGAATTTCCCTTCACAAACGGAGTGAAACCAAAGCCTATGTGTCTTTCTACAACCAAGAGTTCATTTCCGGTAAACCCAGGTGTTTTTCGGCTCAAAATGAAATTACAAAGTTCAAGAACCCAACACGATTTTCACTATTAACTAAAGAGCATCTATGTAAGAGATGCTGTGGTTGTTACAGTTTCATAAGAAGAGTTCAACTAGATATGGTCGATAAGAGTAGGAAGCACAGTTCTTTTTTTCTGGACATGCTCATATTTCTTGCTGTATTGCAGACTCTGGAAAGAAGAGGATGCTTCTTGCGTTAAAACAGAGGGTGTTTCATGGATGAGAACACTGGTCTGAATTTCCCTTCACAAACGGAGTTAAACCAAAGTCTCTGTGTCTTTCTACAAGCAAGAGTTCATATCCGGTAAACCCAGTGATTTTTCGGCTCAAATGCATATACACAGTTCTTGAACCCAACAAGATTTTCACTATTAACTAAAGAGCATCTATGTAAGAGATGTTGTGGTTTGTTACAGTTTCAGAAGCAGAGTTCAACTAGATATGGTCCGTATGAGTAGGAAACACAGTTCTTTTTTTCTGGGCATGTTCATGTTTCTTGATGTATTAGAGACACTGGAAAGAAGAGCATGCTCTTTGCATTAAAACAGAGTGTGTTTCATGGATGAGAACTCTGGCCTGAATTTCCCTTCATAAACGGAGTGAAACCAAAGAGTCTGTGTCTTCCTACAAGCAAGAGTTCATATCCGGTAACCCAGTAATTTTTTGGCTCAAATGAATTTAAACAGTTCATGAACCCAACACGTTTTTCACTATTAACTAAAGAGCATCTATGTAAAAGATGCTGTGGTTTGTTACAGTTACATAATCAGAGTTCAACTAGGTATGGTCCGTATGAGTAGGAAATACAATTCATTTTTAATGGACATGCTCATAGTTCTTGCTGTATTGCAGACTCTGGACAGAAGAGGATGCTTCTTGCATTATAACAGAGGATGTTTCATGGATGAGAACACTGGTCTGAATTTCCATTCACAAACGGAGTTAAACCAAGGGCTCTGTGTCTTCGTACAAGCAAGAGTTCATTTCCAGTAAAACCAGTGATTTTTCAGCTCAAATGAATTTACTCAGTTCTTGAACCCAACACGTTTTTCACTATAAATGAAAGAGCCTTTTTGTAAGAGATGCTGTGGTTTGTTACAGTTTCATAAGCAGAGTTCAACTAGATATGGTCCGTATGAGTAGGAACCACAGTTCTTTTTTTCTGGGCTTGCTCATATTTCTTGCTTTATTTGAGACGCTGGAAATAAGAGCATGCTCTTTGCGTTAAAACAGAGTGTGTTTCATGGATGAGAACTCTGCTCTGAATTTCCGTTCACAAACGGAGTGAAACCAAAGCCTCTGTGTCTTCCTACGACCAAGAGTTCATTTCCGGTAAACCCAGGTGTTTTTCGGCTCAAAATGAATTTACAAAGTTCATGAACTCAACACGATTTTCACTATTAACTAAAGAGCATCTATGTAAGAGATGCTGTGGTTAGTTACAGTTTCATAATCAGAGTTCAACTAGATATGGTCCGTATGAGTAGGAAATATAGTTCATTTTTTCTGGACATGCTCATATTTCTTGCTGTATTGCAGACTCTGGACAAAAGACGTTGCTTCCTGCATTATAACAGAGGATGTTTCATGGATGAGAACACTGGTCTGAATTTCCATTCACAAACGGAGTTAAACCAAAGGCTCTGTGTCTTCCTACAAGCAAGAGTTCATTTCCAGTAAAACCAGTGATTTTTCAGCTCAAATGAATTTACTCAGTTCTTGAACCCAACACGTTTTTCACTATAAATGAAAGAGCCTTTTTGTAAGAGATGCTGTGGTTTGTTACAGTTTCATAAGCAGAGTTCAACTAGATATGGTCCGTATGAGTAGGAACCACAGTTCTTTTTTTCTGGGCATGCTCATATTTCTTGCTCTATTAGAGACGCTGGAAAGAAGAGCATGCTCTTTGCGTTAAAACAGAGTGTGTTTCATGGATGAGAACTCTGGTCTGAATTTCCCTTCACAAATGGAGTGAAACCAAAGCCTATGTGTCTTTCTACAACCAAGAGTTCATTTCCGGTAAACCCAGGTGTTTTTCGGCTCAAAATGAAATTACAAAGTTCAAGAACCCAACACGATTTTCACTATTAACTAAAGAGCATCTATGTAAGAGATGCTGTGGTTTGTTACAGTTTCATAATCAGAGTTCAACTACATATGGTCCGTATGAGTAGGAAATACAGTTCATTTTTTCTGGACATGCTCATATTTCTTGCTGTATTGCAGACTCTGGACAGAAGAGGTTGCTTCCTGCATTATAACAGAGGATGTTTCATGGATGAGAACACTGGTCTGAATTTCCCTTCAGATACGGAGTTAAACCAAAGGCTCTGTGTCTTCCTACAAGCAAGAGTTCATTTCCTGTAAACCCAGTGATTTTTCGGCTGAAATGAATTTACACAGTTCACGAACCCAACATGATTTTCACTATTAACTAAAGAGCATCTATGTAAGAGATGCTGTGGTTGTTACAGTTTCATAAGAAGAGTTCAACTAGATATGGTCCATAAGAGTAGGAACCACAGTTCTTTTTTTCTGGGCATTCTCATATTTCTTGATGTATTAGAGACGATGGAGGGAAGAGCATGCTCTTTGCATTAAAACAGAGTGTGTTTCATGGATGAGAACACTGGTCTGAATTTCCCTTCAGATACGGAGTTAAACCAAAGGCTCTGTGTCTTCCTACAAGCAAGAGTTCATTTCCTGTAAACCCAGTGTTTTTTTGGCTCAAAGGAATTTACACAGTTCATGAACCCAACACTTTTTTCACTATTAACTAAACAGCATCTATGAAAGAGATGCTGTGGTTTGTTACAGTTTCATAAGCAGAGTTCAACTAGATATTGTCCGTATGAGTAAGAAACACAGTTCTTTTTTTCTGGACATGCTCATATTTCTTGATGTATTGCAGACTCTGGAAAGAAGAGGATGCTTCTTGCCTTAAAACAGAGTGTGTTTCAAGGATGAGAACTCTGGTCTGAATTTCCCTTCACAAACGTAGATAAACCAAAGCCTCTGTGTCTTCCGACAAGCAAGAGTTCATTTCCGGTAAACCTAGGGGTTTTTAGGCTCAAATGAATTTACACAGTTCATGAACCCAACATGTTTTTCACTATTAACAAAAGAGCATCTATGTAACACATGGTCTGGTTTGTTAGAGTTTCATAAGCAGACTTCAACTAGATATGGTCTGTATGATAGAAAACACAGTTCTTTTTTTCTGGACATGCTCATATTTCTTGCTGTATTGCAGACTCTGGAAAGAAGAGGATGCTTCTTGCATTAAAACAGAGGGTGTTTCATGGATGAGAACACTGGTCTGAATTTCCCTTCACAAACGGAGTTAAACCAAGTCTCTGTGTCTTTCTACAAGCAAGAGTTCATATCTGGTAAACCCAGTGATTTTGGGGCTCAAATGAATATACACAGTTCTTGAATCCAACACGATTTTCACTATTAACTAAAGAGCATCTATGTAAGAGATGCTGTGGTTTTTTACAGTTTCATAATCAGAGTTCAACTAGATATGCTCCGTATGAGTAGGAAATACAGTTCATTATTTCTGGACATGCTAATATTTCTTGCTGTATTGCAGAATCTGGACAGAATAGGTTGCTTCTTCCGTTATAACAGAGGATGTTTCATGGATGAGAACACTGGTCTGAATTTCCATTCACAAACGGAGATAAACCAAAGTCTCTGTGTCTTCCTACAAGCAAGAGTTCATTTCCGGAAAACCTATTGATTTTTCAGCCCAAATAAATTTACACAGTTCACGAACCCAACATGATTTTCACTATTAACCAAAGAGCATCTATGTAAGAGATGCTGTGGTTGTTACACTTTCATAAGAAGAGTTCAACTAGATATGGTCCATAGGAGTAGAAACCACAGTTCTTTTTTTCTGGGCATGCTCATGTTTCTTGCTGTATTAGAGACGATGGAAGGAAGAGCATGCTCTTTATGTTAAAACAGAGTGTGTTTCATGGATGAGAATTCTAGTCTGTATTTCCCTTCACAAACGGAGTTAAACCAAAGCCTCTGTGTCATCTTACAAGCAAGGGTTCATTTCCCGTAAAACCAGTGATTTTTCAGCTCAAATGAATTTACTCAGTTCTTGAACCCAACACGTTTTTCACTATAAATGAAAGAGCCTTTTTGTAAGAGATGCTGTGGTTTGTTACAGTTTCATAAGCAGAGTTCAACTAGATATGGTCCGTATGAGTAGGAACCACAGTTCTTTTTTTCTGGGCATGCTCATATTTCTTGCTGTATTAGAGACGCTGGAAAGAAGAGCATGCTCTTTGCGTTAAAACAGAGTGTGTTTCATGGATGAGAACTCTGGTCTGAATTTCCCTTCACAAACGGAGTGAAACCAAAGCCTATGTGTCTTTCTACAACCAAGAGTTCATTTCCGGTAAACCCAGGTGTTTTTCGGCTCAAAATGAAATTACAAAGTTCAAGAACCCAACACGATTTTCACTATTAACTAAAGAGCATCTATGTAAGAGATGCTGTGGTTGTTACAGTTTCATAAGAAGAGTTCAACTAGATATGGTCGATAAGAGTAGGAAGCACAGTTCTTTTTTTCTGGACATGCTCATATTTCTTGCTGTATTGCAGACTCTGGAAAGAAGAGGATGCTTCTTGCGTTAAAACAGAGGGTGTTTCATGGATGAGAACACTGGTCTGAATTTCCCTTCACAAACGGAGTTAAACCAAAGTCTCTGTGTCTTTCTACAAGCAAGAGTTCATATCCGGTAAACCCAGTGATTTTTCGGCTCAAATGCATATACACAGTTCTTGAACCCAACAAGATTTTCACTATTAACTAAAGAGCATCTATGTAAGAGATGTTGTGGTTTGTTACAGTTTCAGAAGCAGAGTTCAACTAGATATGGTCCGTATGAGTAGGAAACACAGTTCTTTTTTTCTGGGCATGTTCATGTTTCTTGATGTATTAGAGACACTGGAAAGAAGAGCATGCTCTTTGCATTAAAACAGAGTGTGTTTCATGGATGAGAACTCTGGCCTGAATTTCCCTTCATAAACGGAGTGAAACCAAAGAGTCTGTGTCTTCCTACAAGCAAGAGTTCATATCCGGTAACCCAGTAATTTTTTGGCTCAAATGAATTTAAACAGTTCATGAACCCAACACGTTTTTCACTATTAACTAAAGAGCATCTATGTAAAAGATGCTGTGGTTTGTTACAGTTACATAATCAGAGTTCAACTAGGTATGGTCCGTATGAGTAGGAAATACAATTCATTTTTAATGGACATGCTCATAGTTCTTGCTGTATTGCAGACTCTGGACAGAAGAGGATGCTTCTTGCATTATAACAGAGGATGTTTCATGGATGAGAACACTGGTCTGAATTTCCATTCACAAACGGAGTTAAACCAAGGGCTCTGTGTCTTCGTACAAGCAAGAGTTCATTTCCAGTAAAACCAGTGATTTTTCAGCTCAAATGAATTTACTCAGTTCTTGAACCCAACACGTTTTTCACTATAAATGAAAGAGCCTTTTTGTAAGAGATGCTGTGGTTTGTTACAGTTTCATAAGCAGAGTTCAACTAGATATGGTCCGTATGAGTAGGAACCACAGTTCTTTTTTTCTGGGCTTGCTCATATTTCTTGCTTTATTTGAGACGCTGGAAATAAGAGCATGCTCTTTGCGTTAAAACAGAGTGTGTTTCATGGATGAGAACTCTGGTCTGAATTGCCGTTCACAAACGGAGTGAAACCAAAGCCTCTGTGTCTTCCTACGACCAAGAGTTCATTTCCGGTAAACCCAGGTGTTTTTCGGCTCAAAATGAATTTACAAAGTTCATGAACTCAACACGATTTTCACTATTAACTAAAGAGCATCTATGTAAGAGATGCTGTGGTTAGTTACAGTTTCATAATCAGAGTTCAACTAGATATGGTCCGTATGAGTAGGAAATACAGTTCATTTTTTCTGGACATGCTCATATTTCTTGCTGTATTGCAGACTCTGGACAAAAGAGGTTGCTTCCTGCATTATAACAGAGGATGTTTCATGGATGAGAACACTGGTCTGAATTTCCATTCACAAACGGAGTTAAACCAAAGGCTCTGTGTCTTCCTACAAGCAAGAGTTCATTTCCAGTAAAACCAGTGATTTTTCAGCTCAAATGAATTTACTCAGTTCTTGAACCCAACACGTTTTTCACTATAAATGAAAGAGCCTTTTTGTAAGAGATGCTGTGGTTGGTTACAGTTTCATAAGCAGAGTTCAACTAGATATGGTCCGTATGAGTAGGAACCACAGTTCTTTTTTTCTGGGCATGCTCATATTTCTTGCTCTATTAGAGACGCTGGAAAGAAGAGCATGCTCTTTGCGTTAAAACAGAGTGTGTTTCATGGATGAGAACTCTGGTCTGAATTTCCCTTCCCAAACGGAGTGAAACCAAAGCCTATGTGTCTTTCTACAACCAAGAGTTCATTTCCGGTAAACCCAGGTGTTTTTCGGCTCAAAATGAAATTACAAAGTTCAAGAACCCAACACGATTTTCACTATTAACTAAAGAGCATCTATGTAAGAGATGCTGTGGTTTGTTACAGTTTCATAATCAGAGTTCAACTACATATGGTCCGTATGAGTAGGAAATACAGTTCATTTTTTCTGGACATGCTCATATTTCTTGCTGTATTGCAGACTCTGGACAGAAGAGGTTGCTTCCTGCATTATAACAGAGGATGTTTCATGGATGAGAACACTGGTCTGAATTTCCCTTCAGATACGGAGTTAAACCAAAGGCTCTGTGTCTTCCTACAAGCAAGAGTTCATTTCCTGTAAACCCAGTGATTTTTTGGCTGAAATGAATTTACACAGTTCACGAACCCAACATGATTTTCACTATTAACTAAAGAGCATCTATGTAAGAGATGCTGTGGTTGTTACAGTTTCATAAGAAGAGTTCAACTAGATATGGTCCATAAGAGTAGGAAACACAGTTCTTTTTTTCTGGGCATTCTCATATTTCTTGATGTATTAGAGACGATGGAGGGAAGAGCATGCTCTTTGCATTAAAACAGAGTGTGTTTCATGGATGAGAAATCTGGTCTGAATTTCCCTTCACAAACGGAGTTAAACCAAATCCTCTGTGTCTTCCGACAAGCAAGAGTTCATTTCCGGTAAACCTAGGGGTTTTTCGGCTCCAATGAATTTACACAGTTCATGAACCCAACACGTTTTTCACTATTAACAAAAGAGCATCTATGTAACACATGGTCTGGTTTGTTAGAGTTTCATAAGCAGACTTCAACTAGATATGGTCTGTATGAATAGAAAACACAGTTCTTTTTTTCTGGACATGCTCATATTTCTTGCTGTATTGCAGACTCTGGAAAGAAGAGCATGCTCTTTGCATTAAAACAGAGTGTGTTTCATGGATGAGAACTCTGGCCTGAATTTCCCTTCATAAACGGAGTGAAACCAAAGCCTCTGTGTCTTCCTACAAGCAAGAGTTCATTTCCAGGAAACCCAGGTGTTTTTCGGCTCAAATGAATTTACACAGTTCATGACCACAACACGATTTTCACTATTAACTAAAGGGCATCTATGTAACACATGCTGTGGTTTGTTACAGTTTCCTAAGCAGAGTTCAACTAGATATTGTCCGTAAGAGTAGGAAACACAGTTCTTTTTTTCTGGGCATGCTCATGTTTCCTGCTTTATTGGAGACACTGGAAAGAAGAGCATGCTTATTGCGATAAAACAGAGTATGTTTCATGGATGAGAACACTGGTCTGAATTTTCCTTCATAAACGGAGTGAAACCAAAGAGTCTGTGTCTTCCTACAAGCAAGAGTTCATATTCGGTAACCCAGTAATTTTTTGGCTCAAATGAATTTAAACAGTTCATGAACCCAACACATTTTCACTATTAACTAAAGAGCATCTATGTAAAAGATGCTGTGGTTTGTTACAGTTACATAATCAGAGTTCAACTAGGTATGGTCCGTATGAGTAGGAAATACAATTCATTTTTAATGGACATGCTCATAGTTCTTGCTGTATTGCAGACTCTGGACAGAAGAGGATGCTTCTTGCATTATAACAGAGGATGTTTCATGGATGAGAACACTGGTCTGAATTTCCATTCACAAACGGAGTTAAACCAAGGGCTCTGTGTCTTCCTACAAGCAATAGTTCATTTCCAGTAAAGCCAGTGATTTTTCAGCTCAAATACATTTACACAGTTCACGAACCCAACATGATTTTCACTATTAACTAAATAGCATCTATGTAAGAGATGCTGTGGTGGTTACAGTTTCATAAGCAGAGTTCAACTAGATATGGTCCATAGGAGTAGGAACCACAGTTCTTTTTTTCTGGGCATGCTCATGTTTCTTGCTGTATTAGAGACGATGGAAGGAAGAGCATGCTCTTTGCGTTAAAACAGAGTGTGTTTCATGGATGAGAACTCTGGTCTGTATTTCCCTTCACAAACGGAGTTAAACCAAAGCCTCTGTGTCATCTTATAAGCAAGAATTCATTTCCCGTAAAACTAGTGATTTTTCGGCTCAAATGAATTTACTCAGTTCTTGAACCCAACACGCTTTTCACTATAAATGAAAGAGCCTTTTTGTAAGAGATGCTGTGGTTTGTTACAGTTTCATAAACAGAGTTCAACTAGATATGGTCCGTATGAGTAGGAACCACAGTTCTTTTTTTCTGCGCATGCTCATATTTCTTGCTGTATTAGAGACGCTGGAAAGAAGAGCATGCTCTTTGCGTTAAAACAGAGTGTGTTTCATGGATGAGAACTCTGGTCTGAATTTCCCTTCACAAACGGAGTGAAACCAAAGCCTATGTGTCTTTCTACAACCAAGAGTTCATTTCCGGTAAACCCAGGTGTTTTTCGGCTCAAAATGAAATTACAAAGTTCAAGAACCCAACACGATTTTCACTATTAACTAAAGAGCATCTATGTAAGAGATGCTGTGGTTTGTTACAGTTTCATAATCAGAGTTCAACTAGATATGGTCCGTATGAGTAGGAAATACAGTTCATTTTTTCTGGACATGCTCATATTTCTTGCTGTATTGCAGACTCTGGACAGAAGAGGTTGCTTCCTGCATTATAACAGAGGATGTTTCATGGATGAGAACACTGGTCTGAATTTCCATTCACAAACGGAGTTAAACCAAAGGCTCTGTGTCTTCCTACAAGCAAGAGTTCATTTCCTGTAAACCCAGTGATTTTTCGGCTGAAATGAATTTACACAGTTCACGAACCCAACATGATTTTCACTATTAACTAAAGAGCATCTATGTAAGAGATGCTGTGGTTGTTACAGTTTCATAAGAAGAGTTCAACTAGATATGGTCCATAAGAGTAGGAACCACAGTTCTTTTTTTCTGGGCATTCTCATGTTTCTTGATGTATTAGAGACGATGGAGGGAAGAGCATGCTCTTTGCATTAAAACAGAGTGTGTTTCATGGATGAGAAATCTGGTCTGAATTTCCCTTCACAAACGGAGTTAAACCAAATCCTCTGTGTCTTCCGACAAGCAAGAGTTCATTTCCGGTAAACCTAGGGGTTTTTCGGCTCCAATGAATTTACACAGTTCATGAACCCAACACGTTTTTCACTATTAACAAAAGAGCATCTATGTAACACATGGTCTGGTTTGTTAGAGTTTCATAAGCAGACTTCAACTAGATATGGTCCGTATGAGTAGGAAACCCAGTTCTTTTTTTCTGGGCATGTTCATGTTTCTTGATGTATTAGAGACACTGGAAAGAAGAGCATGCTCTTTGCATTAAAACAGAGTGTGTTTCATGGATGAGAACTCTGGCCTGAATTTCCCTTCATAAACGGAGTGAAACCAAAGCCTCTGTGTCTTCCTACAAGCAAGAGTTCATTTCCAGGAAACCCAGGTGTTTTTCGGCTCAAATTAATTTACACAGTTCATGACCACAACACGATTTTCACTATTAACTAAAGGGCATCTATGTAACACATGCTGTGGTTTGTTACAGTTTCCTAAGCAGAGTTCAACTAGATATTGTCCGTAAGAGTAGGAAACACAGTTCTTTTTTTCTGGGCATGCTCATGTTTCCTGCTTTATTGGAGACACTGGAAAGAAGAGCATGCTTATTGCGATAAAACAGAGTATGTTTCATGGATGAGAACACTGGTCTGAATTTTCCTTCATAAACGGAGTGAAACCAAAGAGTCTGTGTCTTCCTACAAGCAAGAGTTCATATCCGGTAACCCAGTAATTTTTTGGCTCAAATGAATTTAAACAGTTCATGAACCCAACACGTTTTTCACTATTAACTAAAGAGCATCTATGTAAAAGATGCTGTGGTTTGTTACAGTTACATAATCAGAGTTCAACTAGGTATGGTCCGTATGAGTAGGAAATACAATTCATTTTTAATGGACATGCTCATAGTTCTTGCTGTATTGCAGACTCTGGACAGAAGAGGATGCTTCTTGCATTATAACAGAGGATGTTTCATGGATGAGAACACTGGTCTGAATTTCCATTCACAAACAGAGTTAAACCAAGGGCTCTGTGTCTTCCTACAAGCAAGAGTTCATTTCCAGTAAAGCCAGTGATTTTTCAGCTCAAATACATTTACACAGTTCAAGAACCCAACATGATTTTCACTATTAACCTAAGAGCATCTATGTAAGAGATGCTGTGGTGGTTAAAGTTTCATAAGCAGAGTTCAACTAGATATGGTCCATAGGAGTAGGAACCACAGTTCTTTTTTTCTGGGCATGCTCATGTTTCTTGCTGTATTAGAGACGATGGAAGGAAGAGCATGCTCTTTGCGTTAAAACAGAGTGTGTTTCATGGATGAGAACTCTGGTCTGTATTTCCCTTCACAAACGGAGTTAAACCAAAGCCTCTGTGTCATCTTATAAGCAAGAATTCATTTCCCGTAAAACTAGTGATTTTTCTGCTCAAATGAATTTACTCAGTTCTTGAACCCAACACGCTTTTCACTATAAATGAAAGAGCCTTTTTGTAAGAGATGCTGTGGTTTGTTACAGTTTCATAAACAGAGTTCAACTAGATATGGTCCGTATGAGTAGGAACCACAGTTCTTTTTTTCTGGGCTTGCTCATATTTCTTGCTGTATTTGAGACGCTGGAAAGAAGAGCATGCTCTTTGCGTTAAAACAGAGTGTGTTTCATGGATGAGAACTCTGGTCTGAATTTCCCTTCACAAACGGAGTGAAACCAAAGCCTCTGTGTCTTCCTACGACCAAGAGTTCATTTCCGGTAAACCCAGGTGTTTTTCGGCTCAAAATGAATTTACAAAGTTCATGAACTCAACACGATTTTCACTATTAACTAAAGAGCATCTATGTAAGAGATGCTGTGGTTAGTTACAGTTTCATAATCAGAGTTCAACTAGATATGGTCCGTATGAGTAGGAAATACAGTTCATTTTTTCTGGACATGCTCATATTTCTTGCTGTATTGCAGACTCTGGACAGAAGAGGTTGCTTCCTGCATTATAACAGAGGATGTTTCATGGATGAGAACACTGGTCTGAATTTCCATTCACAAACGGAGTTAAACCAAAGGCTCTGTGTCTTCCTACAAGCAAGAGTTCATTTCCTGTAAACCCAGTGATTTTTCGGCTGAAATGCATTTACACAGTTCACGAACCCAACATGATTTTCACTATTAACTAAAGAGCATCTATGTAAGAGATGCTGTGGTTGTTACAGTTTCATAAGAAGAGTTCAACTAGATATGGTCCATAAGAGTAGGAACCACAGTTCTTTTTTTCTGGGCATTCTCATGTTTCTTGATGTATTAGAGACGATGGAGGGATGAGCATGCTCTTTGCATTAAAACAGAGTGTGTTTCATGGATGAGAAATCTGGTCTGAATTTCCCTTCACAAACGGAGTTAAACCAAATCCTCTGTGTCTTCCGACAAGCAAGAGTTCATTTCCGGTAAACCTAGGGGTTTTTCGGCTCCAATGAATTTACACAGTTCATGAACCCAACACGTTTTTCACTATTAACAAAAGAGCATCTATGTAACACATGGTCTGGTTTGTTAGAGTTTCATAAGCAGACTTCAACTAGATATGGTCCGTATGAGTAGGAAACACAGTTCTTTTTTTCTGGGCATGTTCATGTTTCTTGATGTATTATCGACACTGGAAAGAAGAGCATGCTCTTTGCATTAAAACAGAGTGTGTTTCATGGATGAGAACTCTGGCCTGAATTTCCCTTCATAAACGGAGTGAAACCAAAGCCTCTGTGTCTTCCTACAAGCAAGAGTTCATTTCCAGGAAACCCAGGTGTTTTTCGGCTCAAATGAATTTACACAGTTCATGACCACAACACGATTTTCACTATTAACTAAAGGGCATCTATGTAACACATGCTGTGGTTTGTTACAGTTTCCTAAGCAGAGTTCAACTAGATATTGTCCGTAAGAGTAGGAAACACAGTTCTTTTTTTCTGGGCATGCTCATGTTTCCTGCTTTATTGGAGACACTGGAAAGAAGAGCATGCTTATTGCAATAAAACAGAGTATGTTTCATGGATGAGAACACTGGTCTGAATTTTCCTTCATAAACGGAGTGAAACCAAAGAGTCTGTGTCTTCCTACAAGCAAGAGTTCATATCCGGAAACCCAGTAATTTTTTGGCTCAAATGAATTTAAACAGTTCATGAACCCAACAGGTTTTTCACTATTAACTAAAGAGCATCTATGTAAAAGATGCTGTGGTTTGTTACAGTTACATAATCAGAGTTCAACTAGGTATGGTCCGTATGAGTAGGAAATACAATTCATTTTTAATGGACATGCTCATAGTTCTTGCTGTATTGCAGACTCTGGACAGAAGAGGATGCTTCTTGCATTATAACAGAGGATGTTTCATGGATGAGAACACTGGTCTGAATTTCCATTCACAAACAGAGTTAAACCAAGGGCTCTGTGTCTTCCTACAAGCAAGAGTTCATTTCCAGTAAAGCCAGTGATTTTTCAGCTCAAATACATTTACACAGTTCAAGAACCCAACATGATTTTCACTATTAACCTAAGAGCATCTATGTAAGAGATGTTGTGGTGGTTAAAGTTTCATAAGCAGAGTTCAACTAGATATGGTCCATAGGAGTAGGAACCACAGTTCTTTTGTTCTGGGCATGCTCATGTTTCTTGCTGTATTAGAGACGATGGAAGGAAGAGCATGCTCTTTGCGTTAAAACAGAGTGTGTTTCATGGATGAGAACTCTGGTCTGTATTTCCCTTCACAAACGGAGTTAAACCAAAGCCTCTGTGTCATCTTATAAGCAAGAATTCATTTCCCGTAAAACTAGTGATTTTTCGGCTCAAATGAATTTACTCAGTTCTTGAACCCAACACGCTTTTCACTATAAATGAAAGAGCCTTTTTGTAAGAGATGCTGTGGTTTGTTACAGTTTCTTAAACAGAGTTCAACTAGATATGGTCCGTATGAGTAGGAACCACAGTTCTTTTTTTCTGGGCTTGCTCATATTTCTTGCTGTATTTGAGACGCTGGAAAGAAGAGCATGCTCTTTGCGTTAAAACAGAGTGTGTTTCATGGATGAGAACTCTGGTCTGAATTTCCCTTCACAAACGGAGTGAAACCAAAGCCTATGTGTCTTTCTACAACCAAGAGTTCATTTCCGGTAAACCCAGGTGTTTTTCGGCTCAAAATGAAATTACAAAGTTCAAGAACCCAACACGATTTTCACTATTAACTAAAGAGCATCTATGTAAGAGATGCTGTGGTTTGTTACAGTTTCATAATCAGAGTTCAACTACATATGGTCCGTATGAGTAGGAAATACAGTTCATTTTTTCTGGACATGCTCATATTTCTTGCTGTATTGCAGACTCTGGACAGAAGAGGTTGCTTCCTGCATTATAACAGAGGATGTTTCATGGATGAGAACACTGGTCTGAATTTCCATTCACAAACGGAGTTAAACCAAAGGCTCTGTGTCTTCCTACAAGCAAGAGTTCATTTCCTGTAAACCCAGTGATTTTTCGGCTGAAATGAATTTACACAGTTCACGAACCCAACATGATTTTCACTATTAACTAAAGAGCATCTATGTAAGAGATGCTGTGGTTGTTACAGTTTCATAAGAAGAGTTCAACTAGATATGGTCCATAAGAGTAGGAACCACAGTTCTTTTTTTCTGGGCATTCTCATGTTTCTTGATGTATTAGAGACGATGGAGGGAAGAGCATGCTCTTTGCATTAAAACAGAGTGTGTTTCATGGATGAGAAATCTGGTCTGAATTTCCCTTCACAAACGGAGTTAAACCAAATCCTCTGTGTCTTCCGACAAGCAAGAGTTCATTTCCGGTAAACCTAGGGGTTTTTCGGCTCCAATGAATTTACACAGTTCATGAACCCAACACGTTTTTCACTATTAACAAAAGAGCATCTATGTAACACATGGTCTGGTTTGTTAGAGTTTCATAAGCAGACTTCAACTAGATATGGTCCGTATGAGTAGGAAACACAGTTCTTTTTTCTGGGCATGTTCATGTTTCTTGATGTATTATCGACACTGGAAAGAAGAGCATGCTCTTTGCATTAAAACAGAGTGTGTTTCATGGATGAGAACTCTGGCCTGAATTTCCCTTCATAAACGGAGTGAAACCAAAGCCTCTGTGTCTTCCTACAAGCAAGAGTTCATTTCCAGGAAACCCAGGTGTTTTTCGGCTCAAATGAATTTACACAGTTCATGACCACAACACGATTTTCACTATTAACTAAAGGGCATCTATGTAACACATGCTGTGGTTTGTTACAGTTTCCTAAGCAGAGTTCAACTAGATATTGTCCGTAAGAGTAGGAAACACAGTTCTTTTTTTCTGGGCATGCTCATGTTTCCTGCTTTATTGGAGACACTGGAAAGAAGAGCATGCTTATTGCGATAAAACAGAGTATGTTTCATGGATGAGAACACTGGTCTGAATTTTCCTTCATAAACGGAGTGAAACCAAAGAGTCTGTGTCTTCCTACAAGCAAGAGTTCATATCCGGTAACCCAGTAATTTTTTGGCTCAAATGAATTTAAACAGTTCATGAACCCAACACGTTTTTCACTATTAACTAAAGAGCATCTATGTAAAAGATGCTGTGGTTTGTTACAGTTACATAATCAGAGTTCAACTAGGTATGGTCCGTATGAGTAGGAAATACAATTCATTTTTAATGGACATGCTCATAGTTCTTGCTGTATTGCAGACTCTGGACAGAAGAGGATGCTTCTTGCATTATAACAGAGGATGTTTCATGGATGAGAACACTGGTCTGAATTTCCATTCACAAACAGAGTTAAACCAAGGGCTCTGTGTCTTCCTACAAGCAAGAGTTCATTTCCAGTAAAGCCAGTGATTTTTCAGCTCAAATACATTTACACAGTTCAAGAACCCAACATGATTTTCACTATTAACCTAAGAGCATCTATGTAAGAGATGCTGTGGTGGTTAAAGTTTCATAAGCAGAGTTCAACTAGATATGGTCCATAGGAGTAGGAACCACAGTTCTTTTGTTCTGGGCATGCTCATGTTTCTTGCTGTATTAGAGACGATGGAAGGAAGAGCATGCTCTTTGCGTTAAAACAGAGTGTGTTTCATGGATGAGAACTCTGGTCTGTATTTCCCTTCACAAACGGAGTTAAACCAAAGCCTCTGTCTCATCTTATAAGTAAGAATTCATTTCCCGTAAAACTAGTGATTTTTCGGCTCAAATGAATTTACTCAGTTCTTGAACCAAACACGCTTTTCACTATAAATGAAAGAGCCTTTTTGTAAGAGATGCTGTGGTTTGTTACAGTTTCATAAACAGAGTTCAACTAGATATGGTCCGTATGAGTAGGAACCACAGTTCTTTTTTTCTGGGCTTGCTCATATTTCTTGCTGTATTTGAGACGCTGGAAAGAAGAGCATGCTCTTTGCGTTAAAACAGAGTGTGTTTCATGGATGAGAACTCTGGTCTGAATTTCCCTTCACGAACGGAGTGAAACCAAAGCCTCTGTGTCTTCCTACGACCAAGAGTTCATTTCCGGTAAACCCAGGTGTTTTTCGGCTCAAAATGAATTTACAAAGTTCATGAACTCAACACGATTTTCACTATTAACTAAAGAGCATCTATGTAAGAGATGCTGTGGTTAGTTACAGTTTCATAATCAGAGTTCAACTAGATATGGTCTGTATGAATAGAAAACACAGTTCTTTTTTTCTGGACATGCTCATATTTCTTGCTGTATTGCAGACTCTGGAAAGAAGAGGATGCTTCTTGCGTTAAAACAGAGGGTGTTTCATGGATGAGAACACTGGTCTGAATTTCCCTTCACAAACGGAGTTAAACCAAAGTCTCTGTGTCTTTCTACAAGCAAGAGTTCATATCCGGTAAACCCAGTGATTTTTCGGCTCAAATGAATATACACAGTTCTTGAACCCAACAAGATTTTCACTATTAACTAAAGAGCATCTATGTAAGAGATGTTGTGGTTTGTTACAGTTTCAGAAGCAGAGTTCAACTAGATATGGTCCGTATGAGTAGGAAACACAGTTCTTTTTTTCTGGGCATGTTCATGTTTCTTGATGTATTAGAGACACTGGAAAGAAGAGCATGCTCTTTGCATTAAAACAGAGTGTGTTTCATGGATGAGAACTCTGGCCTGAATTTCCCTTCATAAACGGAGTGAAACCAAAGAGTCTGTGTCTTCCTACAAGCAAGAGTTCATATCCGGTAACCCAGTAATTTTTTGGCTCAAATGAATTTAAACAGTTCATGAACCCAACACGTTTTTCACTATTAACTAAAGAGCATCTATGTAAAAGATGCTGTGGTTTGTTACAGTTACATAATCAGAGTTCAACTAGGTATGGTCCGTATGAGTAGGAAATACAATTCATTTTTAATGGACATGCTCATAGTTCTTGCTGTATTGCAGACTCTGGACAGAAGAGGATGCTTCTTGCATTATAACAGAGGATGTTTCATGGATGAGAACACTGGTCTGAATTTCCATTCACAAACGGAGTTAAACCAAGGGCTCTGTGTCTTCCTACAAGCAAGAGTTCGTTTCCAGTAAAGCCACTGTTTTTTCAGCTCAAATACATTTACACAGTTCACGAACCCAACATGATTTTCACTATTAACTAAAGAGCATCTATGTAAGAGATGCTGTGGTGGTTACAGTTTCATAAGCAGAGTTCAACTAGATATGGTCCATAGGAGTAGGAACCACAGTTCTTTTTTTCTGGGCATGCTCATGTTTCTTGCTGTATTAGAGACGATGGAAGGAAGAGCATGCTCTTTGCATTAAAACAGAGTGTGTTTCATGGATGAGAACTCTGGTCTGTATTTCCCTTCACAAACGGAGTTAAACCAAAGCCTCTGTGTCATCTTATAAGCAAGAATTCATTTCCCGTAAAACTAGTGATTTTTCGGCTCAAATGAATTTACTCAGTTCTTGAACCCAACACGCTTTTCACTATAAATGAAAGAGCCTTTTTGTAAGAGATGCTGTGGTTTGTTACAGTTTCATAAACAGAGTTCAACTAGATATGGTCCGTATGAATAGGAACCACAGTTCTTTTTTTCTGGGCTTGCTCATATTTCTTGCTGTATTTGAGACGCTGGAAAGAAGAGCATGCTCTTTGCGTTAAAACAGAGTGTGTTTCATGGATGAGAACTCTGGTCTGAATTTCCCTTCACGAACGGAGTGAAACCAAAGCCTCTGTGTCTTCCTACGACCAAGAGTTCATTTCCGGTAAACCCAGGTGTTTTTCGGCTCAAAATGAAATTACAAAGTTCAAGAACCCAACACGATTTTCACTATTAACTAAAGAGCATCTATGTAAGAGATGCTGTGGTTAGTTACAGTTTCATAATCAGAGTTCAACTAGATATGGTCCGTATGAGTAGGAAATACAGTTCATTTTTTCTGGACATGCTCATATTTCTTGCTGTATTGCAGACTCTGGACAGAAGAGGTTGCTTCCTGCATTATAACAGAGGATGTTTCATGGATGAGAACACTGGTCTGAATTTCCATTCACAAACGGAGTTAAACCAAAGGCTCTGTGTCTTCCTACAAGCAAGAGTTCATTTCCTGTAAACCCAGTGATTTTTCGGCTGAAATGAATTTACACAGTTCACGAACCCAACATGATTTTCACTATTAACTAAAGAGCATCTATGTAAGAGATGCTGTGGTTGTTACAGTTTCATAAGCAGAGTTTAACTAGATATGGTCCATAGGAGTAGGAACCACAGTTCTTTTTTTCTGGGCATGCTCATGTTTCTTGCTGTATTAGAGACGATGGAAGGAAGAGCATGCTCTTTGCCTTAAAACAGAGTGTGTTTCATGGATGAGAAATCTGGTCTGAATTTCCCTTCACAAACGGAGTTAAACCAAAGCCTCTGTGTCTTGCGACAAGCAAGAGTTCATTTCCGGTAAACCTAGGGGTTTTTCCTCTCTAATGAATTTACACAGTTCAAGAACCCAACACGATTTTCACTATTAACAAAAGAGCATCTATGTAACACATGGTCTGGTTTGTTAGAGTTTCATAAGCAGACTTCAAGTAGATATGGTCCGTATGAATAGAAAACACAGTTCTTTTTTTCTGGACATGCTCATATTTCTTGCTGTATTGCAGATTCTGGAAAGAAGCGGATGCTTCTTGCGTTAAAACAGAGGGTGTTTCATGGATGAGAACACTGGTCTGAATTTCCCTTCACAAACAGAGTTAACCCAAAGTCTCTGTGTCTTTCTACAAGCAAGAGTTCATATCCGGGAAACCCAGTGATTTTTCGGCTCAAATGAATTTACACAGTTCTTGAAGCCCAACACGTTTTTCACTATTAACTAAAGAGCATCTATGTAAGAGATGCTGTGGTTTGTTACAGTTACATAATCAGAGTTCAACTAGATATGGTCCGTATGAGTAGGAAATACAATTCATTTTTTCTGGATTTGCTCATATTTCTTGCTGTATTGCAGACTCTGGAAAGAAGAGGATGCTTCTTGCGTTAAAACAGAGGGTGTTTCATGGATGAGAACTCTGGTCTGAATTTCCATTCACAAACGGATTTAAACCAAAGGCTCTGTGTCTTCCTACAACCAAGAGTTCATTTCCGATAAACCCTGTGATTTTTCGACTCAAATAAATTTACACAGTTCACGAACCCAACACGATTTTCAATATGAACTAAAGAGCATCTATGTAAGAGATGCTGTGGTTTGCTACAGTTTCATAAGTAGAGTTCAACTAGATATGATCCGTATGAGTAGGAAACACAGTTCTTTTTTTCTGGGCATGCTCATGTTTCTTGATGTATTAGAGACGCTGGAAAGAAGAGCATGCTCTTTGCGTTAAAACAGAGTGTGTTTCATGGATGAGGACTCTGGTCTGAATTTCCCTTCACAAAAGGAGTGAAACCAAAGCCTCTCTGTCTTCCTACAAGCAAGAGTTCATATCCGGTAAACCCAGGTGTTTTTCGGCTCAAATGAATTTACACAGTTCATGACCCCAACACGATTTTCACTATTAACTAAAGAGCATCTATGTAACACATGCTGTGGTTTGTTACAGTTTCCTAAGCAGACTTCAACTAGACATGGTCCGTATGAGTAGGAAACACAGTTCTTTTTTTCTGGGCATGCTCATGTTTCCTGCTTTAATGGAGACGCTGGAAAGAAGAGCATGCTTCTTGCGTTAAAACAGAGTATGTTTCATGGATGAGAACACTGGTTTGAATTTTCCTT
Source organism: Onychomys leucogaster (assembly GCA_949786385.1). Classification (NCBI taxonomy): domain Eukaryota; kingdom Metazoa; phylum Chordata; class Mammalia; order Rodentia; family Cricetidae; genus Onychomys; species Onychomys leucogaster. The sequence goes on from CATKUP010000363.1 coordinate 59,256, forward strand.
CAAAAACGGAGTTAAACCAAAGAGTCTAGGTCTTCCTACAAGCAAGAGTTCATATCCGGTAAACACAGTGATTTTTCAGGTCAAATGAATTTTCAAAGTTCATGAACCCAACACGTTTTTCACTATTAACTAAACAGCATCTATGAAAGAGATGCTGTGGTTTGTTACAGTTTCATAAGCAGGTTCAACTAGATATGGTCTGTATGAGTAGGAAACACAGTTCTTTTTTTCTGGACATGCTCATATTTCTTGCTGTATTGCAGACTCTGGAAAGAAGAGGATGCTTCTTGCGTTAATCAGACGGGGTTTCATGGATGAGAACACTGTTCTGAATTTCCCTTCACAAACGGAGTGAAACCAAAGCCTCTGTGTCTTCCTACAAGCAAGAGTTCATATCCGGTAATCCCAGTGATTTTTCGGCTCAAATGAATTTACAAAGTTCATGAACCCAACACGTTTTTCACTATTAATTAAACAGCATCTATGAAAGAGATGCTGTGGTTTGTTACAGTTTCATAAGCAGAGTTCAACTAGATATGGTCCGTATGAGTAGTAAACACAGTTCTTTTTTTCTGGACATGCTCATATTTCTTGATGTATTGCAGACTCTGGAAAGAAGAGGATGCTTCTTGCGTTAAAACAGAGTGTGTTTCAGAGATGAGAACACTGGTCTGAATATCCCTTCACAAACAGAGTTAAACCAAAGGCTCTGTGTCTTTCTACAAGCAAGAGTTCATATCCGGTAAACCCAGTGATTTTTCAGCTCAAATAAATTTACACAGTTCACAAACCAACATGATTTTCACTATTAACTAAAGAGCATGTATGTATGAGATGCTGTGGTTTGTTATAGTATCATAAGCAGAGTTCAACTAGATACGGTCCGTAAGAGTAGGAAACACAGTTCTTTTTTTCTGGGCATGCTCATGTTTCTTGATGTATTAGAGACGCTGGAAAGAAGAGCATGCTCTTTGCATTAAAACAGAGTGTGTTCCATGGATGAGAACTCTGGTCTGAATTTCCCTTCACAAACGGAATTAAACCAAAGCCTCTGTGTCTTCCTACAAGTAAGAGTTCATTTCCGGTAAACCCAGGGGTTTTTTTGGTTCAAATGAATTTACACAGTTCATGATCCCAACACGATTTTCTCTATTAACTAAAGAGCATCTATGTAACACATGCTGGGGTTTGTTACAGTTTCCTAAGCAGAGTTCAACTAGATATTTTCTGTATGAGTAGGAAACACAGTTCTTTTTTTCTGGGCATGCTCATGTTTCCTGCTTTATTGGAGACGCTGGAAAGAAGAGCATGCTTCTTGCGAAAAAACAGAGTATGTTTCATGGATGAGAACACTGGTCTGAATTTCCCTTCACAAACGGATTTAAACCAAAGTCTCTGTGTCTTTCTACAAGCAAGAGTTCATATCCGGTAAACCCAGTGATTTTTCGGCTCAAATGAATATACACAGTTCTTGAACCCAACAAGATTTTCACTATTAACTAAAGAGCATCTATGTAAGAGATGTTGTGGTTTGTTACAGTTTCAGAAGCAGAGTTCAACTAGATATGGTCCGTATGAGTAGGAAACACAGTTCTTTTTTTCTTGGCATGTCCATGTTTCTTGATGTATTAGAGACACTGGAAAGAAGAGCATTCTCTTTGCATTAAAACAGAGTGTGTTTCATGGATGAGAACTCAGGCCTGAATTTCCCTTCATAAACGGAGTGAAACCAAAGCCTCTGTGTCTTCCTACAAGCAAGAGTTCATTTCCAGGAAACCCAGGTGTTTTTCGGCTCAAATGAATTTACACAGTTCATGACCCCAACACGATTTTCACTATTAACTAAAGGGCATCTATGTAACACATGCTGTGGTTTGTTACAGTTTCCTAAGCAGAGTTCAACTAGATATTGTCCGTAAGAGTAGGAAACACAGTTCTTTTTTTCTGGGCATGCTCATGTTTCCTGCTTTATTGGAGACACTGGAAAGATGAGCATGCTTATTGCGATAAAACAGAGTATGTTTCATGGATGAGAACACTGGTCTGAATTTTCCTTCATAAACGGAGTGAAACCAAAGAGTCTGTGTCTTCCTACAAGCAAGAGTTCATTTCCAGTAAAGCCAGTGATTTTTCAGATCAAATACATTTACACAGTTCACGAACTAAACATGATTTTCAATATTAACTAAAGAGCATCTATGTAAGAGATGCTGTGGTTGTTACAGTTTCATAAGCAGAGTTCAACTAGATATGGTCCATAGGAGTAGGAACCACAGTTCTTTTTTTCTGGGCATGCTTATGTTTCTTGCTGTATTAAAGACGATGGAAGGAAGAGCATGCTCTTTGCATTAAAACAGAGTGTGTTTCATGGAGGAGAAATCTGGTCTGATTTTCCCTTCACAAACGGAGTTAAACCAAAGCCTCTGTGTCTTGCGACAAGCAAGAGTTCATTTCCGGTAAACCTAGGGGTTTTTCCTCTTATATGAATTTACACAGTTCATGAACCCAACACCTTTTTCACTATTAAAAAAAGACCATCTATGTAACACATGATCTCGTTTTTAGAGATTCATAAGCAGACTTCAAGTAGATTTGGTCCGTATGAATAGAAAACACAGTTCTTTTTTTCTGGACATGCTCATATTTCTTGCTGTATTGCAGACTCTGGAAAGAAGAGGATGCCTCTTGCGTTAAAACAGAGGGTGTTTCATGGATGAGAACTCTGGCCTGAATTTCCCTTCACAAACGGAGTTAAACCAAAGTCTCTATGTCTTTCTACAAGCAAGAGTTCATATCCGGTAAACCCAGTGATTTTCGGCTCAAATGAATATACACAGTTCTTGAACCCAACACGATATTCACTATTAACTAAAGAGCATCTATGTAAGAGATGCTGTGGTTTGTTACAGTTTCCTAAGCAGAGTTCAACTAGATATGGTCCGGATGAGTAGGAAACACTCTTCTTTTTTTCTGGGCATGCTCATGTTTCCTGCTTTATTGGAGACGCTAGAAAGAAGAGCATACTTCTTGCGTTAAAACATAGTATGTTTCATGGATGAGAACACTGGTCTGAATTTTCCTTCAAAAACGGAGTTAATCCAAAGAGTCTGTGTCTTCCTACAAGCAAGAGTTCATATCCGGTAATCCCAGTGATTTTTCAGCTCAAATGAATTTTCAAAGTTCATGAACCCAACACGTTTTTCACTATTAACTAAAGAGCATCTATGAAAGAAATGCTGTGGTTTGTTACAGTTTCATAATCAGAGTTCAACTAGATATGGTCTGTATGAGTAGGAAACACAGTTCTTTTTTTCTGGACATGCTCATATTTCTTGCTGTATTGCAGACTCTGGAAAGAAGAGGATGCTTCTTGCGTTAATCAGAGGGGGTTTCATGGATGAGAACACTGTTCTGAATTTCCCTTCACAAACGGAGTGAAACCAAAGCCTCTGTGTCTTCCTACAAGCAAGAGTTCATATCCGGTAATCCCAGTGATTTTTCAGCTCAAATGAATTTACAAAGTTCATGAACCCAACACGTTTTTCACTATTAATTAAACAGCATCTATGAAAGAGATGCTGTGGTTTGTTACAGTTTCATAAGCAGAGTTCAACTAGATATGGTCCGTATGAGTAGTAAACACAGTTCTTTTTTTCTGGACATGCTCATATTTCTTGATGTATTGCAGACTCTGGAAAGAAGAGGATGCTTCTTGCGTTAAAACAGAGTGTGTTTCAGAGATGAGAACACTGGTCTGAATTTCCCTTCACAAACAGAGTTAAACCAAAGGCTCTGTGTCTTTCTACAAGCAAGAGTTCATATCCGGTAAACCCAGTGATTTTTCAGCTCAAATAAATTTACACAGTTCACAAACCAACATGATTTTCACTATTAACTAAAGAGCATGTATGTATGAGATGCTGTGGTTTGTTATAGTATCATAAGCAGAGTTCAAATAGATACGGTCCGTAAGAGTAGGAAACACAGTTCTTTTTTTCTGGGCATGCTCATGTTTCTTGATGTATTAGAGACGCTGGAAAGAAGAGCATGCTCTTTGCATTAAAACAGAGTGTGTTCCATGGATGAGAACTCTGGTCTGAATTTCCCTTCACAAACGGAATTAAACCAAAGCCTCTTTGTCTTCCTACAAGTAAGAGTTCATTTCCGGTAAACCCAGGGGTTTTTTGGCTCAAATGAATTTACACAGTTCATGATCCCAACACGATTTTCTCTATTAACTAAAGAGCGTCTATGTAACACATGCTGGGGTTTGTTACAGTTTCCTAAGCAGAGTTCAACTAGATATTTTCTGTATGAGTAGGAAACACAGTTCTTTTTTTCTGGGCATGCTCATGTTTCCTGCTTTATTGGAGACGCTGGAAAGAAGAGCATGCTTCTTGCGAAAAAACAGAGTATGTTTCATGGATGAGAACACTGGTCTGAATTTCCCTTCACAAACGGATTTAAACCAAAGTCTCTGTGTCTTTCTACAAGCAAGAGTTCATATCCGGTAAACCCAGTGATTTTTCGGCTCAAATGAATATACACAGTTCTTGAACCCAACAAGATTTTCACTATTAACTAAAGAGCATCTACGTAAGAGATGTTGTGGTTTGTTACAGTTTCAGAAGCAGAGTTCAACTAGATATGGTCCGTATGAGTAGGAAACACAGTTCTTTTTTTCTTGGCATGTCCATGTTTCTTGATGTATTAGAGACACTGGAAAGAAGAGCATTCTCTTTGCATTAAAACAGAGTGTGTTTCATGGATGAGAACTCTGGCCTGAATTTCCCTTCATAAACGGAGTGAAACCAAAGCCTCTGTGTCTTCCTACAAGCAAGAGTTCATTTCCAGGAAACCCAGGTGTTTTTCAGCTCAAATGAATTTACACAGTTCATGACCCCAACACGATTTTCACTATTAACTAAAGGGCATCTATGTAACACATGCTGTGGTTTGTTACAGTTTCCTAAGCAGAGTTCAACTAGATATTGTCCGTAAGAGTAGGAAACACAGTTATTTTTTTCTGGGCATGCTCATGTTTCCTGCTTTATTGGAGACACTGGAAAGAAGAGCATGCTTATTGCGATAAAACAGAGTATGTTTCATGGATGAGAACACTGGTCTGAATTTTTCTTCATAATCGGAGTGAAACCAAAGAGTCTGTGTCTTCCTACAAGCAAGAGTTCATTTCCAGTAAAGCCAGTGATTTTTCAGCTCAAATACATTTACACAGTTCACGAACTAAACATGATTTTCAATATTAAGTAAAGAGCATCTGTGTAAGAGATGCTGTGGTTGTTACAGTTTCATAAGCAGAGTTCAACTAGATATGGTCCATAGGAGTAGGAAACACAGTTCTTTTTTTCTGGGCATGCTTATGTTTCTTGCTGAATTAAAGACGATGGAAGGAAGAGCATGCTCTTTGCATTAAAACAGAGTGTGTTTCATGGAGGAGAAATCTGGTCTGATTTTCCCTTCACAAACGGAGTTAAACCAAAGCCTCTGTGTCTTGCGACAAGCAAGAGTTCATTTCCGGTAAACCTAGGGGTTTTTCCTCTTATATGAATTTACACAGTTCATGAACCCAACACCTTTTTCACTATTAAAAAAAGACCATCTATGTAACACATGATCTCGTTTTTAGAGTTTCATAAGCAGACTTCAAGTAGATTTGGTCCGTATGAATAGAAAACACAGTTCTTTTTTTCTGGACATGCTCATATTTCTTGCTGTATTGCAGACTCAGGAAAGAAGAGGATGCCTCTTGCGTTAAAACAGAGGGTGTTTCATGGATGAGAACTCTGGCCTGAATTTCCCTTCACAAACGGAGTTAAACCAAAGTCTCTATGTCTTTCTACAAGCAAGAGTTCATATCCGGTAAACCCAGTGATTTTCGGCTCAAATGAATATACACAGTTCTTGAACCCAACACGATATTCACTATTAACTAAAGAGCATCTATGTAAGAGATGCTGTGGTTTGTTACAGTTTCCTAAGCAGAGTTCAACTAGATATGGTCCGGATGAGTAGGAAACACTCTTCTTTTTTTCTGGGCATGCTCATGTTTCCTGCTTTATTGGAGACGCTGGAAAGAAGAGCATACTTCTTGCGTTAAAACATAGTATGTTTCATGGATGAGAACACTGGTCTGAATTTTCCTTCAAAAACGGAGTTAATCCAAAGAGTCTGTGTCTTCCTACAAGCAAGAGTTCATATCCGGTAATCCCAGTGATTTTTCAGCTCAAATGAATTTAAACAGTTCATGAACCCAACACGTTTTTCACTATTAACTAAAGAGCACCTATGTAAAAGATGCTGTGGTTTGTTACAGTTACATAATCAGAGTTCAACTAGGTATGGTCCGTATGAGTAGGAAATACAATTCATTTTTAATGGACATGCTCATAGTTCTTGCTGTATTGCAGACTCTGGACAGAAGAGGATGCTTCTTGCATTATAACAGAGGATGTTTCATGGATGAGAACACTGGTCTGAATTTCCATTCACAAACGGAGTTAAACCAAGGGCTCTGTGTCTTCCTACAAGCAAGAGTTCGTTTCCAGTAAAGCCAGTGTTTTTTCAGCTCAAATACATTTACACAGTTCACGAACCCAACATGATTTTCACTATTAACTAAAGAGCATCTATGTAAGAGATGCTGTGGTGGTTACAGTTTCATAAGCAGAGTTCAACTAGATATGGTCCATAGGAGTAGGAACCACAGTTCTTTTTTTCTGGGCATGCTCATGTTTCTTGCTGTATTAGAGACGATGGAAGGAAGAGCATGCTCTTTGCATTAAAACAGAGTGTGTTTCATGGATGAGAACTCTGGTCTGTATTTCCCTTCACAAACGGAGTTAAACCAAAGCCTCTGTGTCATCTTATAAGCAAGAATTCATTTCCCGTAAAACTAGTGATTTTTCGGCTCAAATGAATTTACTCAGTTCTTGAACCCAACACGCTTTTCACTATAAATGAAAGAGCCTTTTTGTAAGAGATGCTGTGGTTTGTTACAGTTTCATAAGCAGAGTTCAACTAGATATGGTCCGTATGAGTAGGAACCACAGTTCTTTTTTTCTGGGCTTGCTCATATATCTTGCTGTATTTGAGACGCTGGAAAGAAGAGCATGCTCTTTGCGTTAAAACAGAGTGTGTTTCATGGATGAGAACTCTGGTCTGAATTTCCCTTCACAAACGGAGTGAAACCAAAGCCTATGTGTCTTTCTACAACCAAGAGTTCATTTCCGGTAAACCCAGGTGTTTTTCGGCTCAAAATGAAATTACAAAGTTCAAGAACCCAACACGATTTTCACTATTAACTAAAGAGCATCTATGTAAGAGATGCTGTGGTTTGTTACAGTTTCATAATCAGAGTTCAACTAGATATGGTCCGTATGAGTAGGAAATACAGTTCATTTTTTCTGGACATGCTCATATTTCTTGCTGTATTGCAGACTCTGGACAGAAGAGGTTGCTTCCTGCATTATAACAGAGGATGTTTCATGGATGAGAACACTGGTCTGAATTTCCATTCACAAACGGAGTTAAACCAAAGGCTCTGTGTCTTCCTACAAGCAAGAGTTCATTTCCTGTAAACCCAGTGATTTTTCGGCTGAAATGAATTTACACAGTTCACGAACCCAACATGATTTTCACTATTAACTAAAGAGCATCTATGTAAGAGATGCTGTGGTTGTTACAGTTTCATAAGCAGAGTTTAACTAGATATGGTCCATAGGAGTAGGAACCACAGTTCTTTTTTTCTGGGCATGCTCATGTTTCTTGCTGTATTAGAGACGATGGAAGGAAGAGCATGCTCTTTGCCTTAAAACAGAGTGTGTTTCATGGATGAGAAATCTGGTCTGAATTTCCCTTCACAAACGGAGTTAAACCAAAGCCTCTGTGTCTTGCGACAAGCAAGAGTTCATTTCCGGTAAACCTAGGGGTTTTTCCTCTCTAATGAATTTACACAGTTCAAGAACCCAACACGATTTTCACTATTAACAAAAGAGCATCTATGTAACACATGGTCTGGTTTGTTAGAGTTTCATAAGCAGACTTCAAGTAGATATGGTCCGTATGAATAGAAAACACAGTTCTTTTTTTCTGGACATGCTCATATTTCTTGCTGTATTGCTGATTCTGGAAAGAAGCGGATGCTTCTTGCGTTAAAACAGAGGGTGTTTCATGGATGAGAACACTGGTCTGAATTTCCCTTCACAAACAGAGTTAACCCAAAGTCTCTGTGTCTTTCTACAAGCAAGAGTTCATATCCGGGAAACCCAGTGATTTTTCGGCTCAAATGAATTTACACAGTTCTTGAAGCCCAACACGTTTTTCACTATTAACTAAAGAGCATCTATGTAAGAGATGCTGTGGTTTGTTACAGTTACATAATCAGAGTTCAACTAGATATGGTCCGTATGAGTAGGAAATACAATTCATTTTTTCTGGATTTGCTCATATTTCTTGCTGTATTGCAGACTCTGGAAAGAAGAGGATGCTTCTTGCGTTAAAACAGAGGGTGTTTCATGGATGAGAACTCTGGTCTGAATTTCCATTCACAAACGGATTTAAACCAAAGGCTCTGTGTCTTCCTACAACCAAGAGTTCATTTCCGATAAACCCTGTGATTTTTTGACTCAAATAAATTTACACAGTTCACGAACCCAACACGATTTTCAATATGAACTAAAGAGCATCTATGTAAGAGATGCTGTGGTTTGCTACAGTTTCATAAGTAGAGTTCAACTAGATATGATCCGTATGAGTAGGAAACACAGTTCTTTTTTTCTGGGCATGCTCATGTTTCTTGATGTATTAGAGACGCTGGAAAGAAGAGCATGCTCTTTGCGTTAAAACAGAGTGTGTTTCATGGATGAGGACTCTGGTCTGAATTTCCCTTCACAAAAGGAGTGAAACCAAAGCCTCTCTGTCTTCCTACAAGCAAGAGTTCATATCCGGTAAACCCAGGTGTTTTTCGGCTCAAATGAATTTACACAGTTCATGACCCCAACACGATTTTCACTATTAACTAAAGAGCATCTATGTAACACATGCTGTGGTTTGTTACAGTTTCCTAAGCAGACTTCAACTAGACATGGTCCGTATGAGTAGGAAACACAGTTCTTTTTTTCTGGGCATGCTCATGTTTCCTGCTTTAATGGAGACGCTGGAAAGAAGAGCATGCTTCTTGCGTTAAAACAGAGTATGTTTCATGGATGAGAACACTGGTTTGAATTTTCCTTCAAAAACGGAGTTAAACCAAAGAGTCTAGGTCTTCCTACAAGCAAGAGTTCATATCCGGTAAACACAGTGATTTTTCAGGTCAAATGAATTTTCAAAGTTCATGAACCCAACACGTTTTTCACTATTAACTAAACAGCATCTATGAAAGAGATGCTGTGGTTTGTTACAGTTTCATAAGCAGGTTCAACTAGATATGGTCTGTATGAGTAGGAAACACAGTTCTTTTTTTCTGGACATGCTCATATTTCTTGCTGTATTGCAGACTCTGGAAAGAAGAGGATGCTTCTTGCGTTAATCAGAGGGGGTTTCATGGATGAGAACACTGTTCTGAATTTCCCTTCACAAACGGAGTGAAACCAAAGCCTCTGTGTCTTCCTACAAGCAAGAGTTCATATCCGGTAATCCCAGTGATTTTTCGGCTCAAATGAATTTACAAAGTTCATGAACCCAACACGTTTTTCACTATTAATTAAACAGCATCTATGAAAGAGATGCTGTGGTTTGTTACAGTTTCATAAGCAGAGTTCAACTAGATATGGTCCGTATGAGTAGTAAACACAGTTCTTTTTTTCTGGACATGCTCATATTTCTTGATGTATTGCAGACTCTGGAAAGAAGAGGATGCTTCTTGCGTTAAAACAGAGTGTGTTTCAGAGATGAGAACACTGGTCTGAATTTCCCTTCACAAACAGAGTTAAACCAAAGGCTCTGTGTCTTTCTACAAGCAAGAGTTCATATCCGGTAAACCCAGTGATTTTTCAGCTCAAATAAATTTACACAGTTCACAAACCAACATGATTTTCACTATTAACTAAAGAGCATGTATGTATGAGATGCTGTGGTTTGTTATAGTATCATAAGCAGAGTTCAACTAGATACGGTCCGTAAGAGTAGGAAACACAGTTCTTTTTTTCTGGGCATGCTCATGTTTCTTGATGTATTAGAGACGCTGGAAAGAAGAGCATGCTCTTTGCATTAAAACAGAGTGTGTTCCATGGATGAGAACTCTGGTCTGAATTTCCCTTCACAAACGGAATTAAACCAAAGCCTCTGTGTCTTCCTACAAGTAAGAGTTCATTTCCGGTAAACCCAGGGGTTTTTTTGGCTCAAATGAATTTACACAGTTCATGATCCCAACACGATTTTCTCTATTAACTAAAGAGCATCTATGTAACACATGCTGGGGTTTGTTACAGTTTCCTAAGCAGAGTTCAACTAGATATTTTCTGTATGAGTAGGAAACACAGTTCTTTTTTTCTGGGCATGCTCATGTTTCCTGCTTTATTGGAGACGCTGGAAAGAAGAGCATGCTTCTTGCGAAAAAACAGAGTATGTTTCATGGATGAGAACACTGGTCTGAATTTCCCTTCACAAACGGATTTAAACCAAAGTCTCTGTGTCTTTCTACAAGCAAGAGTTCATATCCGGTAAACCCAGTGATTTTTCGGCTCAAATGAATATACACAGTTCTTGAACCCAACAAGATTTTCACTATTAACTAAAGAGCATCTATGTAAGAGATGTTGTGGTTTGTTACAGTTTCAGAAGCAGAGTTCAACTAGATATGGTCCGTATGAGTAGGAAACACAGTTCTTTTTTTCTTGGCATGTCCATGTTTCTTGATGTATTAGAGACACTGGAAAGAAGAGCATTCTCTTTGCATTAAAACAGAGTGTGTTTCATGGATGAGAACTCTGGCCTGAATTTCCCTTCATAAACGGAGTGAAACCAAAGCCTCTGTGTCTTCCTACAAGCAAGAGTTCATTTCCAGGAAACCCAGGTGTTTTTCGGCTCAAATGAATTTACACAGTTCATGACCCCAACACGATTTTCACTATTAACTAAAGGGCATCTATGTAACACATGCTGTGGTTTGTTACAGTTTCCTAAGCAGAGTTCAACTAGATATTGTCCGTAAGAGTAGGAAACACAGTTCTTTTTTTCTGGGCATGCTCATGTTTCCTGCTTTATTGGAGACACTGGAAAGAAGAGCATGCTTATTGCGATAAAACAGAGTATGTTTCATGGATGAGAACACTGATCTGAATTTTCCTTCATAAACGGAGTGAAACCAAAGAGTCTGTGTCTTCCTACAAGCAAGAGTTCATTTCCAGTAAAGCCAGTGATTTTTCAGATCAAATACATTTACACAGTTCACGAACTAAACATGATTTTCAATATTAACTAAAGAGCATCTATGTAAGAGATGCTGTGGTTGTTACAGTTTCATAAGCAGAGTTCAACTAGATATGGTCCATAGGAGTAGGAACCACAGTTCTTTTTTTCTGGGCATGCTTATGTTTCTTGCTGTATTAAAGACGATGGAAGGAAGAGCATGCTCTTTGCATTAAAACAGAGTGTGTTTCATGGAGGAGAAATCTGGTCTGATTTTCCCTTCACAAACGGAGTTAAACCAAAGCCTCTGTGTCTTGCGACAAGCAAGAGTTCATTTCCGGTAAACCTAGGGGTTTTTCCTCTTATATGAATTTACACAGTTCATGAACCCAACACCTTTTTCACTATTAAAAAAAGACCATCTATGTAACACATGATCTCGTTTTTAGAGATTCATAAGCAGACTTCAAGTAGATTTGGTCCGTATGAATAGAAAACACAGTTCTTTTTTTCTGGACATGCTCATATTTCTTGCTGTATTGCAGACTCTGGAAAGAAGAGGATGCCTCTTGCGTTAAAACAGAGGGTGTTTCATGGATGAGAACTCTGGCCTGAATTTCCCTTCACAAACGGAGTTAAACCAAAGTCTCTATGTCTTTCTACAAGCAAGAGTTCATATCCGGTAAACCCAGTGATTTTCGGCTCAAATGAATATACACAGTTCTTGAACCCAACACGATATTCACTATTAACTAAAGAGCATCTATGTAAGAGATGCTGTGGTTTGTTACAGTTTCCTAAGCAGAGTTCAACTAGATATGGTCCGGATGAGTAGGAAACACTCTTCTTTTTTTCTGGGCATGCTCATGTTTCCTGCTTTATTGGAGACGCTAGAAAGAAGAGCATACTTCTTGCGTTAAAACATAGTATGTTTCATGGATGAGAACACTGGTCTGAATTTTCCTTCAAAAACGGAGTTAATCCAAAGAGTCTGTGTCTTCCTACAAGCAAGAGTTCATATCCGGTAATCCCAGTGATTTTTCAGCTCAAATGAATTTTCAAAGTTCATGAACCCAACACGTTTTTCACTATTAACTAAAGAGCATCTATGAAAGAAATGCTGTGGTTTGTTACAGTTTCATAATCAGAGTTCAACTAGATATGGTCTGTATGAGTAGGAAACACAGTTCTTTTTTTCTGGACATGCTCATATTTCTTGCTGTATTGCAGACTCTGGAAAGAAGAGGATGCTTCTTGCGTTAATCAGAGGGGGTTTCATGGATGAGAACACTGTTCTGAATTTCCCTTCACAAACGGAGTGAAACCAAAGCCTCTGTGTCTTCCTACAAGCAAGAGTTCATATCCGGTAATCCCAGTGATTTTTCAGCTCAAATGAATTTACAAAGTTCATGAACCCAACACGTTTTTCACTATTAATTAAACAGCATCTATGAAAGAGATGCTGTGGTTTGTTACAGTTTCATAAGCAGAGTTCAACTAGATATGGTCCGTATGAGTAGTAAACACAGTTCTTTTTTTCTGGACATGCTCATATTTCTTGATGTATTGCAGACTCTGGAAAGAAGAGGATGCTTCTTGCGTTAAAACAGAGTGTGTTTCAGAGATGAGAACACTGGTCTGAATTTCCCTTCACAAACAGAGTTAAACCAAAGGCTCTGTGTCTTTCTACAAGCAAGAGTTCATATCCGGTAAACCCAGTGATTTTTCAGCTCAAATAAATTTACACAGTTCACAAACCAACATGATTTTCACTATTAACTAAAGAGCATGTATGTATGAGATGCTGTGGTTTGTTATAGTATCATAAGCAGAGTTCAAATAGATACGGTCCGTAAGAGTAGGAAACACAGTTCTTTTTTTCTGGGCATGCTCATGTTTCTTGATGTATTAGAGACGCTGGAAAGAAGAGCATGCTCTTTGCATTAAAACAGAGTGTGTTCCATGGATGAGAACTCTGGTCTGAATTTCCCTTCACAAACGGAATTAAACCAAAGCCTCTTTGTCTTCCTACAAGTAAGAGTTCATTTCCGGTAAACCCAGGGGTTTTTTGGCTCAAATGAATTTACACAGTTCATGATCCCAACACGATTTTCTCTATTAACTAAAGAGCGTCTATGTAACACATGCTGGGGTTTGTTACAGTTTCCTAAGCAGAGTTCAACTAGATATTTTCTGTATGAGTAGGAAACACAGTTCTTTTTTTCTGGGCATGCTCATGTTTCCTGCTTTATTGGAGACGCTGGAAAGAAGAGCATGCTTCTTGCGAAAAAACAGAGTATGTTTCATGGATGAGAACACTGGTCTGAATTTCCCTTCACAAACGGATTTAAACCAAAGTCTCTGTGTCTTTCTACAAGCAAGAGTTCATATCCGGTAAACCCAGTGATTTTTCGGCTCAAATGAATATACACAGTTCTTGAACCCAACAAGATTTTCACTATTAACTAAAGAGCATCTACGTAAGAGATGTTGTGGTTTGTTACAGTTTCAGAAGCAGAGTTCAACTAGATATGGTCCGTATGAGTAGGAAACACAGTTCTTTTTTTCTTGGCATGTCCATGTTTCTTGATGTATTAGAGACACTGGAAAGAAGAGCATTCTCTTTGCATTAAAACAGAGTGTGTTTCATGGATGAGAACTCTGGCCTGAATTTCCCTTCATAAACGGAGTGAAACCAAAGCCTCTGTGTCTTCCTACAAGCAAGAGTTCATTTCCAGGAAACCCAGGTGTTTTTCGGCTCAAATGAATTTACACAGTTCATGACCCCAACACGATTTTCACTATTAACTAAAGGGCATCTATGTAACACATGCTGTGGTTTGTTACAGTTTCCTAAGCAGAGTTCAACTAGATATTGTCCGTAAGAGTAGGAAACACAGTTATTTTTTTCTGGGCATGCTCATGTTTCCTGCTTTATTGGAGACACTGGAAAGAAGAGCATGCTTATTGCGATAAAACAGAGTATGTTTCATGGATGAGAACACTGGTCTGAATTTTTCTTCATAAACGGAGTGAAACCAAAGAGTCTGTGTCTTCCTACAAGCAAGAGTTCATTTCCAGTAAAGCCAGTGATTTTTCAGCTCAAATACATTTACACAGTTCACGAACTAAACATGATTTTCAATATTAACTAAAGAGCATCTGTGTAAGAGATGCTGTGGTTGTTACAGTTTCATAAGCAGAGTTCAACTAGATATGGTCCATAGGAGTAGGAAACACAGTTCTTTTTTTCTGGCCATGCTTATGTTTCTTGCTGAATTAAAGACGATGGAAGGAAGAGCATGCTCTTTGCATTAAAACAGAGTGTGTTTCATGGAGGAGAAATCTGGTCTGATTTTCCCTTCACAAACGGAGTTAAACCAAAGCCTCTGTGTCTTGCGACAAGCAAGAGTTCATTTCCGGTAAACCTAGGGGTTTTTCCTCTCATATGAATTTACACAGTTCATGAACCCAACACCTTTTTCACTATTAAAAAAAGACCATCTATGTAACACATGATCTGGTTTTTAGAGTTTCATAAGCAGACTTCAAGTAGATTTGGTCCGTATGAATAGAAAACACAGTTCTTTTTTTCTGGACATGCTCATATTTCTTGCTGTATTGAAGACTCTGGAAAGAAGAGGATGCCTCTTGCGTTAAAACAGAGGGTGTTTCATGGATGAGAACTCTGGCCTGAATTTCCCTTCACAAACGGAGTTAAACCAAAGTCTCTGTGTCGTTCTACAAGCAAGAGGTCATATCCGGTATACCCAGTGATTTTTCGGCTCAAATGAATATACACAGTTCTTGAACACAACACGATATTCACTATTAACTAAAGAGCATCTATGTAAGAGATGCTGTGGTTTGTTACAGTTTCCTAAGCAGAGTTCAACTAGATATGGTCCGGATGAGTAGGAAACACTCTTCTTTTTTTCTGGGCATGCTCATGTTTCCTGCTTTATTGGAGACGCTGGAAAGAAGAGCATACTTCTTGCGTTAAAACATAGTATGTTTCATGGATGAGAACACTGGTCTGAATATTCCTTCAAAAACGGAGTTAAACCAAAGAGTCTGTGTCTTCCTACAAGCAAGAGTTCATATCCGGTAATCCCAGTGATTTTTCAGCTCAAATGAATTTTCAAAGTTCATGAACCCAACACGTTTTTCACTATTAACTAAACAGCATCTATGTAAGAGATGCTGTGGTTTGTTACAGTTACATAATCAGAGTTCAACTAGATATGGTCCGTATGAGTAGGAAATACAATTCATTTTTTCTGGACATGCTCATATTTCTTGCTGTATTGCAGACTCTGGAAAGAAGAGGATGCTTCTTGCGTTAACACAGAGGGTGTTTCATGGATGAGAACTCTGGTCTGAATTTCCCTTCACAAACGGATTTAAACCAAAGGCTCTGTGTCTTCCTACAACCAAGAGTTCATTTCCGGTAAACCCTGTGATTTTTCGGCTCAAATGAATTTACACAGTTCACGAACCCAACACGATTTTCACTATTAACTAAAGAGCATCTATGAAAGAGATGCTGTGGTTTGTTACAGTTTCATAATCAGAGTTCAACTAGATATGGTCTGTATGAGTAGGAAACACAGTTCTTTTTTTCTGGACATGCTCATATTTCTTGCTGTATTGCAGACTCTGGAAAGAAGAGGATGCTTCTTGCGTTAATCAGAGGGGGTTTCATGGATGAGAACACTGTTCTGAATTTCCCTTCACAAACGGAGTGAAACCAAAGCCTCTGTGTCTTCCTACAAGCAAGAGTTCATATCTGGTAATCCCAGTGATTTTTCGGCTCAAATGAATTTACAAAGTTCATGAACCCAACACGTTTTTCACTATAAATTAAACAGCATCTATGAAAGAGATGCTGTGGTTTGTTACAGTTTCATAAGCAGAGTTCAACTAGATATGGTCCGTATGAGTAGTAAACACAGTTCTTTTTTTCTGGACATGCTCATATTTCTTGATGTATTGCAGACTCTGGAAAGAAGAGGATGCTTCTTGCGTTAAAACAGAGTGTGTTTCAGAGATGAGAACACTGGTCTGAATTTCCCTTCACAAACAGAGTTAAACCAAAGGCTCTGTGTCTTTCTACAAGCAAGAGTTCATATCCGGTAAACCCAGTGATTTTTCAGCTCAAATAAATTTACACAGTTCACAAACCAACATGATTTTCACTATTAACTAAAGAGCATGTATGTATAAGATGCTGTGGTTTGTTATAGTATCATAAGCAGAGTTCAAATAGATACGGTCCGTAAGAGTAGGAAACACAGTTCTTTTTTTCTGGGCATGCTCATGTTTCTTGATGTATTAGAGACGCTGGAAAGAAGAGCATGCTCTTTGCATTAAAACAGAGTGTGTTCCATGGATGAGAACTCTGGTCTGAATTTCCCTTCACAAACGGAATTAAACCAAAGCCTCTGTGTCTTCCTACAAGCAAGAGTTCATTTCCGGTAAACCCAGGGGTTTTTTGGCTCAAATGAATTTACACAGTTCATGATCCCAACACGATTTTCTCTATTAACTAAAGAGCATCTATGTAACACATGCTGGGGTTTGTTACAGTTTCCTAAGTATAGTTCTACTAGATATTATCTGTATGAGTAGGAAACACAGTTCTTTTTTTCTGGGCATGCTCATGTTTCCTGCTTTATTGGAGACGCTGGAAAGAAGAGCATGCTTCTTGCGAAAAAACAGAGTATGTTTCATGGATGAGAACACTGGTCTGAATTTTCCTTCAGAAACGGAGTTAAACCAAAGAGTCTGTGTCTTCCTACAAGCAAGAGTTCATATCCGGTAACCCAGTTATTTTTCGGCTCAAATGAATTTAAACAGTTCATGAACCCAACACGTTTTTCACTATTAACTAAAGAGCATCTATGTAACACATGGTCTGGTTTGTTAGAGTTTCATAAGCAGACTTCAAGTAGATATGGTCCGTTTGAATAGAAAACACAGTTCTTTTTTTCTGGACATGCTCATATTTCTTGCTGTATTGCAGATTCTGGAAAGAAGCGGATGCTTCTTGCGTTAAAACAGAGGGTGTTTCATGGATGAGAACACTGTTCTGAATTTCCCTTCACAAACAGAGTTAACCCAAAGTCTCTTTGTCTTTCTACAAGCAAGAGTTCATATCCGGGAAACCCAGTGATTTTTCGGCTCAAATGAATTTACACAGTTCTTGAACCCCAACACGTTTTTCACTATTAACTAAAGAGCATCTATTTAAGAGATGCTGTGGTTTGTTACAGTTACATAATCAGAGTTCAACTAGATATGGTCCGTATGAGTAGGAAATACAATTCATTTTTTCTGGATTTGCTCATATTTCTTGCTGTATTGCAGACTCTGGAAAGAAGAGGATGCTTCTTGCGTTAAAACAGAGGGTGTTTCATGGATGAGAACTCTGGTCTGAATTTCCCTTCACAAACGGATTTAAACCAAAGGCTCTGTGTCTTCCTACAACCAAGAGTTCATTTCCGGTAAACCCTGTGATTTTTCGGCTCAAATAAATTTACACAGTTCACGAACCGAACACGATTTTCAATATGAACTAAAGAGCATCTATGTAAGAGATGCTGTGGTTTGCTACAGTTTCATAAGTAGAGTTCAACTAGATATGATCCGTATGAGTAGGAAACACAGTTCTTTTTTTCTGGGCATGCTCATGTTTCTTGATGTATTAGAGATGCTGGAAAGAAGAGCATGCTCTTTGCGTTAAAACAGAGTGTGTTTCATGGATGAGGACTCTGGTCTGAATTTCCCTTCACAAACGGAGTGAAACCAAAGCCTCTCTGTCTTCCTACAAGCAAGAGTTCATTTCCGGTAAACCCAGGTGTTTTTCGGCTCAAATGAATTTACACAGTTCATGACCCCAACACGATTTTCACTATTAACTAAAGAACATCTATGTAACACATGCTGTGGTTTGTTACAGTTTCCTAAGCAGACTTCAACTAGACATGGTCCGTATGAGTAGGAAACACAGTTCTTTTTTTCTGGGCATGCTCATGTTTCCTGCTTTAATGGAGATGCTGGAAAGAAGAGCATGCTTCTTGCGTTAAAACAGAGTATGTTTCATGGATGAGAACACTGGTCTGAATTTTCCATCAAAAACGGAGTTAAACCAAAGAGTCTAGGTCTTCCTACAAGCAAGAGTTCATATCCGGTAAACCCAGTGATTTTTCAGCTCAAATGAATTTTCAAAGTTCATGAACCCAACACGTGTTTCACTATTAACTAAACAGCATCTATGAAAGAGATGCTGTGGTTTGTTACAGTTTCATAAGCAGGTTCAACTAGATATGGTCTGTATGAGTAGGAAACACAGTTCTTTTATTCTGGACATGCTCATAATTCTTGATGTATTGCAGACTCTTGAAAGAATAGGATGCTTCTTGCCTTAAAACAGAGTGTGTTTCGTGGATGAGAACTCTGGTCTGAATTTTCCGTCACAAACGGAGTTAAACCAAAGCCTTTGTGTCTTCCGACAGGCAAGAGTTCATTTCTGGTAAACCTAGGGGTTTTTCGGCTCAAATGAATTTACACAGTTCATGAACCCAACACGTTTTTCACTATTAACAAAAGAGCATCTATGTAACACATGGTCTGGTTTGTTAGAGTTTCATAAGCAGACTTCAACTAGATATGGTCCGTATGAATAGAAAACACAGTTCTTTTTTTGGGGACATGCTCATATTTCTTGCTGTATTGCAGACTCTGGAAAGAAGAGGATGCTTCTTGCGTTAATCAGAGGGGGTTTCATGGATGAGAACACTGTTCTGAATTTCCCTTCACAAACGGAGTGAAACCAAAGCCTCTGTGTCTTCCTACAAGCAAGAGTTCATATCCGGTAATCCCAGTGATTTTTCGGCTCAAATGACTTTACACAGTTCACGAACCCAACATGATTTTCACTATTAACTAAAGAGCATGTATGTATGAGATGCTGTGGTTTGTTATAGTATCATAAGCAGAGTTCAACTAGATACGGTCCGTGAGAGTAGGAAACACAGTTCTTTTTTTCTGGGCATGCTCATGTTTCTTGATGTATTAGAGACGCTGGAAAGAAGAGCATGCTCTTTGCGTTAAAACAGAGAGTGTTCATGGATGAGAACTCTGGTCCGAATTTCCCTTCACAAACTGATTGAAACCAAAGCCTCTGTGTCTTCCTACAAGCAAGAGTTCATTTCCAGTAAACCCAGGTGTTTTTCGGCTCAAGTGACTTTACACAGTTCATGAACCCAACACGATTTTCACTATTAACTAAAGAGCATCTATGTAACACATGCTGTGGTTTGTTACAGTTTCCTAAGCAGTGTTCAACTAGATATGGTCCATATGTGTAGGAAACACAGTTCTTTTTTCTGGGCATGCACATGTTTCCTGCTTTATTGGAGACGCTGGAAAGAAGAGCATGCTGCTTGCGTTAAAACAGAGTAGGTTTCATGGATGAGAACACTGGTCTGTATTTTCCTTCAGAAACGGTGTTAAACCAAATAGTCTGTGTCTTCCTACAAGCAAGAGTTCATATCCGGCAAACCCAGTGATTTTTCGGCTCAAATGAATTTACAAAGTTCATGAACCCAATACGTTTTTCACTATTAACTAAAGAGCAACTATGTAAGAGATCCTGTGGTTTGTTACAGTTTCATAGGCAGAGTTTAACTAGATATGGTCCGTATTAGTAGGAAACACAGTTCTTTTTTTCTGGGCATGCTCATGTTTCTTGATGTATTAGAGACGCTGGAAAGAAGAGCATGCTCTTTGCATTTAAACACAGTGTGTTCCATGGATGAGAACTCTGGTCTGAATTTCCCTTCACAAACGGAGTTAAACCAAAGCCTCTGTGTCTTCCTACAAGCAAGAATTCATTTCCGGTAAACCTAGGGGTTTTTCCTCTCAAATGAATTTACACAGTTCATGAACCCAACACGATTTTCACTATTATCTAAAGAGCATCTATGTAACACATGCTGTGGTTTGTTACAGTTTCCTAAGCAGTGTTCAACTAGATATGGTCCATATGAGTAGGAAACACAGTTCTTTTTTTCTGGGCATGCACATGTTTCCTGCTTTATTGGAGACGCTGGAAAGAAGAGCATGCTGCTTG
This sequence comes from Onychomys leucogaster, assembly GCA_949786385.1. Taxonomy (NCBI): domain Eukaryota; kingdom Metazoa; phylum Chordata; class Mammalia; order Rodentia; family Cricetidae; genus Onychomys; species Onychomys leucogaster. The sequence goes on from CATKUP010000363.1 coordinate 79,759, forward strand.
CGTTATAACAGAGTGTGTTTCATGGATGAGAACTCTGGCCTGAATTTTCCTTCAGAAACGGTGTTAAACCAAATAGTCTATGTCTTCCTACAAGCAAGAGTTCATATCCGGCAAACCCAGTGATTTTTCGGCTCAAATGAATTTACAAAGTTCATGAACCCAATACGTTTTTCACTATTAACTAAAGAGCATCTATGAAGAGATGCTGTGGTTTGTTACAGTTTCTTTAGCAGAGTTCAACTACATATCGTCCGTATGAGTAGGAAACACAGTTCTTTTTTTCTGGACATGCTCATATTTCTTGCTGTATTGCAGATTCTGGAAAGAAGAGGATGCTTCTTGCCTTAAAAAAGAGTGTGTTTCATGGATGAGAACTCTGGTCTGAATTTACCTTCACAAAAGGAGTTAAACCAAAGCCTCTGTGTCTTCCGACAGGCAAGAGTACATTTCCGGTAAACCTAGGGGTTTTTCGGCTCAAATGAATTTACACAGTTCATGAACCCAACACGTTTTTCACTATTAACAAAAGAGCATCTATGTAACACATGGTCTGGTTTGTTAGAGTTTCATAACCAGACTTCACTAGATATGGTCCGTATGAATAGAAATCACAGGTCTTTTTTTCTGGACATGCTCATATTTCTTGCTGTATTGCAGACTGTGGAAAGAAGAGGATGCTTCTTGCGTTAAAACAGAGGGTGTTTCATGGATGAGAACTCTGGTCTGAATTTCCCTTCACAAACGGATTTAAACCAAAGCCTCTGTGTCTTCCTACAACCAAGAGTTCATTTCCGGTAAACCCTGTGATTTTTCGGCTCAAATGAATTTACACAGTTCACGAACCCAACATGTTTTTCACTATTAACTAAAGAGCATCTATGTAAGAGATGCTGTGGTTTTCTACAGTTTCATAAGTAGAGTTCAACTAGATATGATCCGTATGAGTAGGAAACACAGTTCTTTTTTTCTGGGCATGCTCATGTTTCTTGATGTATTAGAGACGCTGGAAAGAAGAGCATGCTCTTTGCGTTAAAACAGAGTGTGTTTCATGGATGAGGACTCTGGTCTGAATTTCCCTTCACAAACGGAGTGAAACCAAAGCCTCTCTGTCTTCCTACAAGCAAGAGTTCATTTCCGGTAAACCCAGGTGTTTTTCTGCTCAAATGAATTTACACAGTTCATGACCCCAACACGATATTCACTATTAACTAAAGAGCATCTATGTAACACATGCTGTGGTTTGTTACAGTTTCCTAAGCAGACTTCAACTAGACATGGTCCGTATGAGTAGGAAACTCAGTTCTTTTTTTCTGGGCATGCTCATGTTTCCTGCTTTATTGGAGACGCTGGAAAGAAGAGTATGCTTCTTGCGTTAAAACAGAGTATGTTTCATGGATGAGAACACTGGTCTGAATTTTCCTTCAAAAACGGAGTTAAACCAAAGAGTCTAGGTCTTCCTACAAGCAAGAGTTCATATCCGGTAAACACAGTGATTTTTCAGCTCAAATGAATTTTCAAAGTTCATGAACCCAACACGTTTTTCACTATTAACTAAACAGCATCTATGAAAGAGATGCTGTGGTTTGTTACAGTTTCATAAGCAGAGTTCAACTAGATATGGTCCGTGTGAGTAGGAAACACAGTTCTTTTTTTCTGGACATGCTCATATTTCATGATGTATTGCAGACTCTGGAAAGAAGAGGATGCTTCTTGCCTTAAAACAGAGTGTGTTTCATGGATGAGAACTCTGGTCTGAATTTTCCTTCACAAACGGAGTTAAACCAAAGCCTCTGTGTCTTCAGACAGGCAAGAGTTCATTTCCGGTAAACCTAGGGGTTTTTCGGCTCAAATGAATTTACACAGTTCATGACCCCAACACGATTTTCTCTATTAACTAAAGAGCATCTATGTAACACATGCTGTGGTTTGTTACAGTTTCATAAGCAGAGTTCAACTAGATATGGTCCGTATGAGTAGGAAACAGAGTTCTTTTTTTCTGGGCATGGTCGTGTTTCTTGATGTATTAGAGATGCTGGAAAGAAGAGCATGCTCTTTGCGTTAAAACAGAGTGTGTTTCATGGATGAGAACTCTGTTCTGAATTTCCCTTCCCCAACCGAGTGAAACCAAAGGCTCTGTGTCTTCCTACAAGCAAGAGTTCATTTCCAGTAAAGCCAGTGATTTTTCAGCTCAAATACATTTACACAGTTCACGAACCCAACATGATTTTCACTATTAAATAAAGAGAATCTATGTAAGAGATGCTGTGGTTGTTAGAGTTTCATAAGCAGAGTTCAACTAGATATGGTCCGTATGAGTAGGAAACAGAGTTCTTTTTTTCTGGGCATGGTCATGTTTCTTGATGTATTAGAGATGCTGGAAAGAAGAGCATGCTCTTTGCGTTAAAACAGAGTGTGTTTCATGGATGAGAACTCTGTTCTGAATTTCCCTTCCCCAACCGAGTGAAACCAAAGGCTCTGTGTCTTCCTACAAGCAAGAGTTCATTTCCAGTAAAGCCAGTGATTTTTCAGCTCAAATACATTTACACAGTTCACGAACCCAACATGATTTTCACTATTAAATAAAGAGAATCTATGTAAGAGATGCTGTGGTTGTTAGAGTTTCATAAGCAGAGTTCAACTAGATATGGTCCATAGGAGTAGGAACCACAGTTCTGTTTTTCTGGGCATGCTTATGATTCTTGCTGTATTAGAGACGATGGAAGGAAGAGCATGCTCTTTGCTTTAAAACAGAGTATGTTTCATGGATGAGAAATCTGGTCTGATTTTCCTTTCACAAACGGAGTTAAACCAAAGCTTCTGTGTCTTGCGACAAGCAAGAGTTCATTTCCGGTAAACCTAGGGGTTTTTCCTCTCAAATGAATTTACACAGTTCATGAACCCAACACGATTTTCACTATTAACTAAAGAGCATCTATGTAACACATGCTGTGGTTTGTTACAGTTTCCTAAGCAGTGTTCAACTAGATATGGTCCATATGAGTAGGAAACACAGTTCTTTTTTTCTGGGCATGCACATGTTTCCTGCTTTATTGGAGACGCTGGAAAGAAGAGCATGCTGCTTGCGTTATAACAGAGTGTGTTTCATGGATGAGAACTCTGGTCTGAATTTTCCTTCAGAAACGGTGTTAAACCAAATAGTCTGTGTCTTCCTACAAGCAAGAGTTCATATCCGGCAAACCCAGTGATTTTTCGGCTCAAATGAATTTACAAAGTTCATGAACCCAATACGTTTTTCACTATTAACTAAAGAGCATCTATGAAGAGATGCTGTGGTTTGTTACAGTTTCATTAGCAGAGTTCAACTACATATGGTCCGTATGAGTAGGAAACACAGTTCTTTTTTTCTGGACATGCTCATATTTCTTGCTGTATTGCAGATTCTGGAAAGAAGAGGATGCTTCTTGCCTTAAAACAGAGTGTGTTTCATGGATGAGAACTCTGGTCTGAATTTTCCATCACAAAAGGAGTTAAACCAAAGCCTCTGTGTCTTCCGACAGGCAAGAGTACATTTCCGGTAAACCTAGGGGTTTTTCGGCTCAAATGAATTTACACAGTTCATGAACCCAACACGTTTTTCACTATTAACAAAAGAGCATCTATGTAACACATGGTCTGGTTTGTTAGAGTTTCATAACCAGACTTCACTAGATATGGTCCGTATGAATAGAAATCACAGGTCTTTTTTTCTGGACATGCTCATATTTCTTGCTGTATTGCACACTGTGGAAAGAAGAGGATGCTTCTTGCGTTAAAACAGAGTATGTTTCATGGATGAGAACACTGGTCTGAATTTTCCTTCAAAAACGGAGTTAAACCAAAGAGTCTAGGTCTTCCTACAAGCAAGAGTTCATATCCGGTAAACACAATGATTTTTCAGCTCAAATGAATTTTCAAAGTTCATGAACCCAACACGTTTTTCACTATTAACTAAACAGCATCTATGAAAGAGATGCTGTGGTTTGTTACAGTTTCATAAGCAGAGTTCAACTAGATATGGTCCGTGTGAGTAGGAAACACAGTTCTTTTTTTCTGGACATGCTCATATTTCATGATGTATTGCAGACTCTGGAAAGAAGAGGATGCTTCTTGCCTTAAAACAGAGTGTGTTTCATGGATGAGAACTCTGGTCTGAATTTTCCTTCACAAACGGAGTTAAACCAAAGCCTCTGTGTCTTCAGACAGGCAAGAGTTCATTTCCGGTAAACCTAGGGGTTTTTCGGCTCAAATGAATTTACACAGTTCATGAACCCAACACGTTTTTCACTATTAACAAAAGAGCATCTATGTAACACATGGTCTGGTTTGTTAGTGTTTCATAACCAGACTTCAACTAGATATGGTCTGCATGAATAGAAAACACAGGTCTTTTTTTCTGGACATGCTCATATTTCTTGCTGTATTGCAGACTCTGGAAAGAAGAGGATGCTTCTTGCATTAAAACAGAGGGTGTTTCATGGATGAGAATACTGTTCTGAATTTCCCTTCACAAACGGAGTTAAACCAAATTCTCTGTGTCTTTCTACAAGCAAGAGTTCATATCCGGTAAACCCAGTGATTTTTTGGCTCAAATGAATTTACACAGTTCTTGAACCCAACACGATTTCATTATTAACTAAAGAGCATCTATGTAAGAGATGCTGTGGTTTGTTACAGTTTCATAAGCAGAGTTCAACTAGATATGGTCCGTATGAGTAGGAAACACAGTTCTTTTTTTCTGGGCATGCTCATATTTCTTGATGTATTAGAGATGCTGGAAAGAAGAGCATGCTCTTTGCGTTAAAACAGAGTGTGTTTCATGGATGAGAACTCTGTTCTGAATTTCCCTTCCCCAACCGAGTGAAACCAAAGGCTCTGTGTCTTCCTACAAGCAAGAGTTCATTTCCAGTAAAGCCAGTGATTTTTCAGCTCAAATACATTTACACAGTTCACGAACCCAACATGATTTTCACTATTAAATAAAGAGAATCTATGTAAGAGATGCTGTGGTTGTTAGAGTTTCATAAGCAGAGTTCAACTAGATATGGTCCATAGGAGTAGGAACCACAGTTCTTTTTTTCTGGGCATGCTTATGATTCTTGCTGTATTAGAGACGATGGAAGGAAGAGCATGCTCTTTGCTTTAAAACAGAGTATGTTTCATGGATGAGAAATCTGGTCTGATTTTCCTTTCACAAACGGAGTTAAACCAAAGCTTCTGTGTCTTGCGACAAGCAAGAGTTCATTTCCGGTAAACCTAGGGGTTTTTCCTCTCAAATGAATTTACACAGTTCATGAACCCAACACGATTTTCACTATTATCTAAAGAGCATCTATGTAACACATGCTGTGGTTTGTTACAGTTTCCTAAGCAGTGTTCAACTAGATATGGTCCATATGAGTAGGAAACACAGTTCTTTTTTTCTGGGCATGCACATGTTTCCTGCTTTATTGGAGACCCTGGAAAGAAGAGCATGCTGCTTGCGTTAAAACAGAGTAGGTTTCATGGATAAGAACACTGGTCTGTATTTTCCTTCAGAAACGGTGTTAAACCAAATAGTCTGTGTCTTCCTACAAGCAAGAGTTCATATCCGGCAAACCCAGTGATTTTTCGGCTCAAATGAATTTACAAAGTTCATGAACCCAATACGTTTTTCACTATTAACTAAAGAGCATCTATGAAGAGATGCTGTGGTTTGTTACAGTTTCTTTAGCAGAGTTCAACTACATATGGTCCTTATGAGTAGGAAACACAGTTCTTTTTTTCTGGACATGCTCATATTTCTTGCTGTATTGCAGATTCTGGAAAGAAGAGGATGCTTCTTGCCTTAAAACAGAGTGTGTTTCATGGATGAGAACTCTGGTCTGAATTTTCCTTCACAAAAGGAGTTAAACCAAAGCCTCTGTGTCTTCCGACAGGCAAGAGTACATTGCCGGTAAACCTAGGGGTTTTTCGGCTCAAATGAATTTACACAGTTCATGAACCCAACACGTTTTTCACTATTAACAAAAGAGCATCTATGTAACACATGGTCTGGTTTGTTAGAGTTTCATAACCAGACTTCAACTAGATATGGTCCGTATGAATAGAAATCACAGGTCTTTTTTTCTGGACATGCTCATATTTCTTGCTGTATTGCAGACTGTGGAAAGAAGAGGATGCTTCTTGCGTTAAAACAGAGGGTGTTTCATGGATGAGAACTCTGGTCTGAATTTCCCTTCACAAACGGATTTAAACGAAAGCCTCTGTGTCTTCCTACAACCAAGAGTTCATTTCCGGTAAACCCTGTGATTTTTCGGCTCAAATGAATTTACACAGTTCACGAACCCAACACGTTTTTCACTATTAACTAAAGAGCATCTATGTAAGAGATGCTGTGGTTTGCTACAGTTTCATAAGTAGAGTTCAACTAGATATGATCCGTATGAGTAGGAAACACAGTTCTTTTTTTCTGGGCATGCTCATGTTTCTTGATGTATTAGAGACGCTGGAAAGAAGAGCATGCTCTTTGCGTTAAAACAGAGTGTGTTTCATGGATGAGGACTCTGGTCTGAATTTCCCTTCACAAACGGAGTGAAACCAAAGCCTCTCTGTCTTCCTACAAGCAAGAGTTCATTTCCGGTAAACCCAGGTGTTTTTCTGCTCAAATGAATTTACACAGTTCATGACCCCAACACGATATTCACTATTAACTAAAGAGCATCTATGTAACACATGCTGTGGTTTGTTACAGTTTCCTAAGCAGACTTCAACTAGACATGGTCCGTATGAGTAGGAAACTCAGTTCTTTTTTTCTGGGCATGCTCATGTTTCCTGCTTTATTGGAGACGCTGGAAAGAAGAGTATGCTTCTTGCGTTAAAACAGAGTATGTTTCATGGATGAGAACACTGGTCTGAATTTTCCTTCAAAAACGGAGTTAAACCAAAGAGTCTAGGTCTTCCTACAAGCAAGAGTTCATATCCGGTAAACACAGTGATTTTTCAGCTCAAATGAATTTTCAAAGTTCATGAACCCAACACGTTTTTCACTATTAACTAAACAGCATCTATGAAAGAGATGCTGTGGTTTGTTACAGTTTCATAAGCAGAGTTCAACTAGATATGGTCCGTGTGAGTAGGAAACACAGTTCTTTTTTTCTGGACATGCTCATATTTCATGATGTATTGCAGACTCTGGAAAGAAGAGGATGCTTCTTGCCTTAAAACAGAGTGTGTTTCATGGATGAGAACTCTGGTCTGAATTTTCCTTCACAAACGGAGTTAAACCAAAGCCTCTGTGTCTTCAGACAGGCAAGAGTTCATTTCCGGTAAACCTAGGGGTTTTTCGGCTCAAATGAATTTACACAGTTCATGAACCCAACACGTTTTTCACTATTAACAAAAGAGCATCTATGTAACACATGGTCTGGTTTGTTAGTGTTTCATAACCAGACTTCAACTAGATATGGTCTGTATGAATAGAAAACACAGGTCTTTTTTTCTGGACATGCTCATATTTCTTGCTGTATTGCAGACTCTGGAAAGAAGAGGATGCTTCTTGCGTTAAAACAGAGGGTGTTTCATGGATGAGAATACTGTTCTGAATTTCCCTTCACAAACGGAGTTAAACCAAATTCTCTGTGTCTTTCTACAAGCAAGAGTTCATATCCGGTAAACCCAGTGATTTTTTGGCTCAAATGAATTTACACAGTTCTTGAACCCAACACGATTTCATTATTAACTAAAGAGCATCTATGTAAGAGATGCTGTGGTTTGTTACAGTTTCATAAGCAGAGTTCAACTAGATATGGTCCGTATGAGTAGGAAACACAGTTCTTTTTTTCTGGGCATGCTCATATTTCTTGATGTATTAGAGATGCTGGAAAGAAGAGCATGCTCTTTGCGTTAAAACAGAGTGTGTTTCATGGATGAGAACTCTGTTCTGAATTTCCCTTCCCCAACCGAGTGAAACCAAAGGCTCTGTGTCTTCCTACAAGCAAGAGTTCATTTCCAGTAAAGCCAGTGATTTTTCAGCTCAAATACATTTACACAGTTCACGAACCCAACATGATTTTCACTATTAAATAAAGAGAATCTATGTAAGAGATGCTGTGGTTGTTAGAGTTTCATAAGCAGAGTTCAACTAGATATGGTCCATAGGAGTAGGAACCACAGTTCTTTTTTTCTGGGCATGCTTATGATTCTTGCTGTATTAGAGACGATGGAAGGAAGAGCATGCTCTTTGCTTTAAAACAGAGTATGTTTCATGGATGAGAAATCTGGTCTGATTTTCCTTTCACAAACGGAGTTAAACCAAAGCTTCTGTGTCTTGCGACAAGCAAGAGTTCATTTCCGGTAAACCTAGGGGTTTTTCCTCTCAAATGAATTTACACAGTTCATGAACCCAACACGATTTTCACTATTATCTAAAGAGCATCTATGTAACACATGCTGTGGTTTGTTACAGTTTCCTAAGCAGTGTTCAACTAGATATGGTCCATATGAGTAGGAAACACAGTTCTTTTTTTCTGGGCATGCACATGTTTCCTGCTTTATTGGAGACCCTGGAAAGAAGAGCATGCTGCTTGCGTTAAAACAGAGTAGGTTTCATGGATAAGAACACTGGTCTGTATTTTCCTTCAGAAACGGTGTTAAACCAAATAGTCTGTGTCTTCCTACAAGCAAGAGTTCATATCCGGCAAACCCAGTGATTTTTCGGCTCAAATGAATTTACAAAGTTCATGAACCCAATACGTTTTTCACTATTAACTAAAGAGCATCTATGAAGAGATGCTGTGGTTTGTTACAGTTTCTTTAGCAGAGTTCAACTACATATGGTCCTTATGAGTAGGAAACACAGTTCTTTTTTTCTGGACATGCTCATATTTCTTGCTGTATTGCAGATTCTGGAAAGAAGAGGATGCTTCTTGCCTTAAAACAGAGTGTGTTTCATGGATGAGAACTCTGGTCTGAATTTTCCTTCACAAAAGGAGTTAAACCAAAGCCTCTGTGTCTTCCGACAGGCAAGAGTACATTGCCGGTAAACCTAGGGGTTTTTCGGCTCAAATGAATTTACACAGTTCATGAACCCAACACGTTTTTCACTATTAACAAAAGAGCATCTATGTAACACATGGTCTGGTTTGTTAGAGTTTCATAACCAGACTTCAACTAGATATGGTCCGTATGAATAGAAATCACAGGTCTTTTTTTCTGGACATGCTCATATTTCTTGCTGTATTGCAGACTGTGGAAAGAAGAGGATGCTTCTTGCGTTAAAACAGAGGGTGTTTCATGGATGAGAACTCTGGTCTGAATTTCCCTTCACAAACGGATTTAAACGAAAGCCTCTGTGTCTTCCTACAACCAAGAGTTCATTTCCGGTAAACCCTGTGATTTTTCGGCTCAAATGAATTTACACAGTTCACGAACCCAACACGTTTTTCACTATTAACTAAAGAGCATCTATGTAAGAGATGCTGTGGTTTGCTACAGTTTCATAAGTAGAGTTCAACTAGATATGATCCGTATGAGTAGGAAACACAGTTCTTTTTTTCTGGGCATGCTCATGTTTCTTGATGTATTAGAGACGCTGGAAAGAAGAGCATGCTCTTTGCGTTAAAACAGAGTGTGTTTCATGGATGAGGACTCTGGTCTGAATTTCCCTTCACAAACGGAGTGAAACCAAAGCCTCTCTGTCTTCCTACAAGCAAGAGTTCATTTCCGGTAAACCCAGGTGTTTTTCTGCTCAAATGAATTTACACAGTTCATGACCCCAACACGATATTCACTATTAACTAAAGAGCATCTATGTAACACATGCTGTGGTTTGTTACAGTTTCCTAAGCAGACTTCAACTAGACATGGTCCGTATGAGTAGGAAACTCAGTTCTTTTTTTCTGGGCATGCTCATGTTTCCTGCTTTATTGGAGACGCTGGAAAGAAGAGTATGCTTCTTGCGTTAAAACAGAGTATGTTTCATGGATGAGAACACTGGTCTGAATTTTCCTTCAAAAACGGAGTTAAACCAAAGAGTCTAGGTCTTCCTACAAGCAAGAGTTCATATCCGGTAAACACAGTGATTTTTCAGCTCAAATGAATTTTCAAAGTTCATGAACCCAACACGTTTTTCACTATTAACTAAACAGCATCTATGAAAGAGATGCTGTGGTTTGTTACAGTTTCATAAGCAGAGTTCAACTAGATATGGTCCGTGTGAGTAGGAAACACAGTTCTTTTTTTCTGGACATCCTCATATTTCATGATGTATTGCAGACTCTGGAAAGAAGAGGATGCTTCTTGCCTTAAAACAGAGTGTGTTTCATGGATGAGAACTCTGGTCTGAATTTTCCTTCACAAACGGAGTTAAACCAAAGCCTCTGTGTCTTCAGACAGGCAAGAGTTCATTTCCGGTAAACCTAGGGGTTTTTCGGCTCAAATGAATTTACACAGTTCATGAACCCAACACGTTTTTCACTATTAACAAAAGAGCATCTATGTAACACATGGTCTGGTTTGTTAGAGTTTCATAACCAGACTTCAACTTGATATGGTCTGTATGAATAGAAAACACAGGTCTTTTTTTCTGGACATGCTCATATTTCTTGCTGTATTGCAGACTCTGGAAAGAAGAGGATGCTTCTTGCGTTAAAACAGAGGGTGTTTCATGGATGAGAATACTGTTCTGAATTTCCCTTCACAAACGGAGTTAAACCAAATTCTCTGTGTCTTTCTACAAGCAAGAGTTCATATCCGGTAAACCCAGTGATTTTTTGGCTCAAATGAATTTACACAGTTCTTGAACCCAACACGATTTCATTATTAACTAAAGAGCATCTATGTAAGAGATGCTGTGGTTTGTTACAGTTTCATAAGCAGAGTTCAACTAGATATGGTCCGTATGAGTAGGAAACACAGTTCTTTTTTTCTGGGCATGCTCATATTTCTTGATGTATTAGAGATGCTGGAAAGAAGAGCATGCTCTTTGCGTTAAAACAGAGTGTGTTTCATGGATGAGAACTCTGTTCTGAATTTCCCTTCCCCAACCGAGTGAAACCAAAGGCTCTGTGTCTTCCTACAAGCAAGAGTTCATTTCCAGTAAAGCCAGTGATTTTTCAGCTCAAATACATTTACACAGTTCACGAACCCAATATGATTTTCACTATTAAATAAAGAGAATCTATGTAAGAGATGCTGTGGTTGTTAGAGTTTCATAAGCAGAGTTCAACTAGATATGGTCCATAGGAGTAGGAACCACAGTTCTTTTTTTCTGGGCATGCTTATGATTCTTGCTGTATTAGAGACGATGGAAGGAAGAGCATGCTCTTTGCTTTAAAACAGAGTATGTTTCATGGATGAGAAATCTGGTCTGATTTTCCTTTCACAAACGGAGTTAAACCAAAGCTTCTGTGTCTTGCGACAAGCAAGAGTTCATTTCCGGTAAACCTAGGGGTTTTTCCTCTCAAATGAATTTACACAGTTCATGAACCCAACACGATTTTCACTATTATCTAAAGAGCATCTATGTAACACATGCTGTGGTTTGTTACAGTTTCCTAAGCAGTGTTCAACTAGATATGGTCCATATGAGTAGGAAACACAGTTCTTTTTTTCTGGGCATGCACATGTTTCCTGCTTTATTGGAGACCCTGGAAAGAAGAGCATGCTGCTTGCGTTAAAACAGAGTAGGTTTCATGGATAAGAACACTGGTCTGTATTTTCCTTCAGAAACGGTGTTAAACCAAATAGTCTGTGTCTTCCTACAAGCAAGAGTTCATATCCGGCAAACCCAGTGATTTTTCGGCTCAAATGAATTTACAAAGTTCATGAACACAATACGTTTTTCACTATTAACTAAAGAGCATCTATGAAGAGATGCTGTGGTTTGTTACAGTTTCTTTAGCAGAGTTCAACTACATATGGTCCTTATGAGTAGGAAACACAGTTCTTTTTTTCTGGACATGCTCATATTTCTTGCTGTATTGCAGATTCTGGAAAGAAGAGGATGCTTCTTGCGTTAAAACAGAGTGTGTTTCATAGATGAGAACACTGCTCTGAATTTCCCTTTACAAACAGAGTTAAACCAAAGGCTCTGTGTCTTCCGACAAGCAAGAGTTCATTTCCGGTAAACCCAGTGATTATCGGCTCAAATGAATTTACACAGTTCACGAACCCAACACGTTTTTCACTATTAACTAAAGAGCAACTATGTAAGAGATGCTGTGGTTTGTTACAGTTTCATAGGCAGAGTTCAACTAGATATGGTCCGTATTAGTAGGAAACATAGTTCTTTTTTTCTGGGCATGCTCATGTTTCTTGATGTATTAGAGACGCTGGAAAGAAGAGCATGCTCTTTGCATTAAAACAGAGTGTGTTCCATGGATGAGAACTCTGGTCTGAATTTCCCTTCACAAACGGAGTTAAACCAAAGCCTCTGTGTCTTCCTACAAGCAAGAGTTCATTTCCGGTAAACCCAGGTGTTTTTTGGCTCAAATGAATTTACAGAGTTCATGACCCCAACACGATTTTCTCTATTAACTAAAGAGCATCTATGTAACACATGCTGTGGTTTGTTACAGTTTCATAAGCAGAGTTCAACTAGATATGGTCCGTATGAGTAGGAAACAGAGTTCTTTTTTTCTGGGCATGGTCGTGTTTCTTGATGTATTAGAGATGCTGGAAAGAAGAGCATGCTCTTTGCGTTAAAACAGAGTGTGTTTCATGGATGAGAACTCTGTTCTGAATTTCCCTTCCCCAACCGAGTGAAACCAAAGGCTCTGTGTCTTCCTACAAGCAAGAGTTCATTTCCAGTAAAGCCAGTGATTTTTCAGCTCAAATCCATTTACACAGTTCACGAACCCAACATGATTTTCACTATTAAATAAAGAGAATCTATGTAAGAGATGCTGTGGTTGTTAGAGTTTAATAAGCAGAGTTCAACTAGATATGGTCCGTATGAGTAGGAAACAGAGTTCTTTTTTTCTGGGCATGGTCATGTTTCTTGATGTATTAGAGATGCTGGAAAGAAGAGCATGCTCTTTGCGTTAAAACAGAGTGTGTTTCATGGATGAGAACTCTGTTCTGAATTTCCCTTCCCCAACCGAGTGAAACCAAAGGCTCTGTGTCTTCCTACAAGCAAGAGTTCATTTCCAGTAAAGCCAGTGATTTTTCAGCTCAAATACATTTACACAGTTCACGAACCCAACAGGATTTTCACTATTAAATAAAGAGAATCTATGTAAGAGATGCTGTGGTTGTTAGAGTTTCATAAGCAGACTTCAACTAGATATGGTCCATAGGAGTAGGAACCACAGTTCTTTTTTTCTGGGCATGCTTATGATTCTTGCTGTATTAGAGACGATGGAAGGAAGAGCATGCTCTTTGCTTTAAAACAGAGTATGTTTCATGGATGAGAAATCTGGTCTGATTTTCCTTTCACAAACGGAGTTAAACCAAAGCTTCTGTGTCTTGCGACAAGCAAGAGTTCATTTCCGGTAAACCTAGGGGTTTTTCCTCTCAAATGAATTTACACAGTTCATGACCCCAACACGATTTTCACTATTAACTAAAGAGCATCTATGTAACACATGCTGTGGTTTGTTACAGTTTCCTAAGCAGTGTTCAACTAGATATGGTCCATATGAGTAGGAAACACAGTTCTTTTTTTCTGGACATCCTCATATTTCATGATGTATTGCAGACTCTGGAAAGAAGAGGATGCTTCTTGCCTTAAAACAGAGTGTGTTTCATGGATGAGAACTCTGGTCTGAATTTTCCTTCACAAACGGAGTTAAACCAAAGCCTCTGTGTCTTCAGACAGGCAAGAGTTCATTTCCGGTAAACCTAGGGGTTTTTCGGCTCAAATGAATTTACACAGTTCATGAACCCAACACGTTTTTCACTATTAACAAAAGAGCATCTATGTAACACATGGTCTGGTTTGTTAGAGTTTCATAACCAGACTTCAACTTGATATGGTCTGTATGAATAGAAAACACAGGTCTTTTTTTCTGGACATGCTCATATTTCTTGCTGTATTGCAGACTCTGGAAAGAAGAGGATGCTTCTTGCGTTAAAACAGAGGGTGTTTCATGGATGAGAATACTGTTCTGAATTTCCCTTCACAAACGGAGTTAAACCAAATTCTCTGTGTCTTTCTACAAGCAAGAGTTCATATCCGGTAAACCCAGTGATTTTTTGGCTCAAATGAATTTACACAGTTCTTGAACCCAACACGATTTCATTATTAACTAAAGAGCATCTATGTAAGAGATGCTGTGGTTTGTTACAGTTTCATAAGCAGAGTTCAACTAGATATGGTCCGTATGAGTAGGAAACACAGTTCTTTTTTTCTGGGCATGCTCATATTTCTTGATGTATTAGAGATGCTGGAAAGAAGAGCATGCTCTTTGCGTTAAAACAGAGTGTGTTTCATGGATGAGAACTCTGTTCTGAATTTCCCTTCCCCAACCGAGTGAAACCAAAGGCTCTGTGTCTTCCTACAAGCAAGAGTTCATTTCCAGTAAAGCCAGTGATTTTTCAGCTCAAATACATTTACACAGTTCACGAACCCAATATGATTTTCACTATTAAATAAAGAGAATCTATGTAAGAGATGCTGTGGTTGTTAGAGTTTCATAAGCAGAGTTCAACTAGATATGGTCCATAGGAGTAGGAACCACAGTTCTTTTTTTCTGGGCATGCTTATGATTCTTGCTGTATTAGAGACGATGGAAGGAAGAGCATGCTCTTTGCTTTAAAACAGAGTATGTTTCATGGATGAGAAATCTGGTCTGATTTTCCTTTCACAAACGGAGTTAAACCAAAGCTTCTGTGTCTTGCGACAAGCAAGAGTTCATTTCCGGTAAACCTAGGGGTTTTTCCTCTCAAATGAATTTACACAGTTCATGAACCCAACACGATTTTCACTATTATCTAAAGAGCATCTATGTAACACATGCTGTGGTTTGTTACAGTTTCCTAAGCAGTGTTCAACTAGATATGGTCCATATGAGTAGGAAACACAGTTCTTTTTTTCTGGGCATGCACATGTTTCCTGCTTTATTGGAGACCCTGGAAAGAAGAGCATGCTGCTTGCGTTAAAACAGAGTAGGTTTCATGGATAAGAACACTGGTCTGTATTTTCCTTCAGAAACGGTGTTAAACCAAATAGTCTGTGTCTTCCTACAAGCAAGAGTTCATATCCGGCAAACCCAGTGATTTTTCGGCTCAAATGAATTTACAAAGTTCATGAACACAATACGTTTTTCACTATTAACTAAAGAGCATCTATGAAGAGATGCTGTGGTTTGTTACAGTTTCTTTAGCAGAGTTCAACTACATATGGTCCTTATGAGTAGGAAACACAGTTCTTTTTTTCTGGACATGCTCATATTTCTTGCTGTATTGCAGATTCTGGAAAGAAGAGGATGCTTCTTGCGTTAAAACAGAGTGTGTTTCATAGATGAGAACACTGCTCTGAATTTCCCTTTACAAACAGAGTTAAACCAAAGGCTCTGTGTCTTCCGACAAGCAAGAGTTCATTTCCGGTAAACCCAGTGATTATCGGCTCAAATGAATTTACACAGTTCACGAACCCAACACGTTTTTCACTATTAACTAAAGAGCAACTATGTAAGAGATGCTGTGGTTTGTTACAGTTTCATAGGCAGAGTTCAACTAGATATGGTCCGTATTAGTAGGAAACATAGTTCTTTTTTTCTGGGCATGCTCATGTTTCTTGATGTATTAGAGACGCTGGAAAGAAGAGCATGCTCTTTGCATTAAAACAGAGTGTGTTCCATGGATGAGAACTCTGGTCTGAATTTCCCTTCACAAACGGAGTTAAACCAAAGCCTCTGTGTCTTCCTACAAGCAAGAGTTCATTTCCGGTAAACCCAGGTGTTTTTTGGCTCAAATGAATTTACAGAGTTCATGACCCCAACACGATTTTCTCTATTAACTAAAGAGCATCTATGTAACACATGCTGTGGTTTGTTACAGTTTCATAAGCAGAGTTCAACTAGATATGGTCCGTATGAGTAGGAAACAGAGTTCTTTTTTTCTGGGCATGGTCGTGTTTCTTGATGTATTAGAGATGCTGGAAAGAAGAGTATGCTCTTTGCGTTAAAACAGAGTGTGTTTCATGGATGAGAACTCTGTTCTGAATTTCCCTTCCCCAACCGAGTGAAACCAAAGGCTCTGTGTCTTCCTACAAGCAAGAGTTCATTTCCAGTAAAGCCAGTGATTTTTCAGCTCAAATCCATTTACACAGTTCACGAACCCAACATGATTTTCACTATTAAATAAAGAGAATCTATGTAAGAGATGCTGTGGTTGTTAGAGTTTAATAAGCAGAGTTCAACTAGATATGGTCCGTATGAGTAGGAAACAGAGTTCTTTTTTTCTGGGCATGGTCATGTTTCTTGATGTATTAGAGATGCTGGAAAGAAGAGCATGCTCTTTGCGTTAAAACAGAGTGTGTTTCATGGATGAGAACTCTGTTCTGAATTTCCCTTCCCCAACCGAGTGAAACCAAAGGCTCTGTGTCTTCCTACAAGCAAGAGTTCATTTCCAGTAAAGCCAGTGATTTTTCAGCTCAAATACATTTACACAGTTCACGAACCCAACAGGATTTTCACTATTAAATAAAGAGAATCTATGTAAGAGATGCTGTGGTTGTTAGAGTTTCATAAGCAGACTTCAACTAGATATGGTCCATAGGAGTAGGAACCACAGTTCTTTTTTTCTGGGCATGCTTATGATTCTTGCTGTATTAGAGACGATGGAAGGAAGAGCATGCTCTTTGCTTTAAAACAGAGTATGTTTCATGGATGAGAAATCTGGTCTGATTTTCCTTTCACAAACGGAGTTAAACCAAAGCTTCTGTGTCTTGCGACAAGCAAGAGTTCATTTCCGGTAAACCTAGGGGTTTTTCCTCTCAAATGAATTTACACAGTTCATGACCCCAACACGATTTTCACTATTAACTAAAGAGCATCTATGTAACACATGCTGTGGTTTGTTACAGTTTCCTAAGCAGTGTTCAACTAGATATGGTCCATATGAGTAGGAAACACAGTTCTTTTTTTCTGGGCATGCACATGTTTCCTGCTTTATTGGAGACGCTGGAAAGAAGAGCATGCTGCTTGCGTTATAACAGAGTGTGTTTCATGGATGAGAACTCTGGTCTGAATTTTCCTTCAGAAACGGTGTTAAACCAAATAGTCTGTGTCTTCCTACAAGCAAGAGTTCATATCCGGCAAACCCAGTGATTTTTCGGCTCAAATGAATTTACAAAGTTCATGAACCCAATACGTTTTTCACTATTAACTAAAGAGCATCTATGAAGAGATGCTGTGGTTTGTTTCAGTTTCATTAGCAGAGTTCAACTACATATGGTCCGTATGAGTAGGAAACACAGTTCTTTTTTTCTTGACATGCTCATATTTCTTGCTGTATTGCAGATTCTGGAAAGAAGAGGATGCTTCTTGCCTTAAAACAGAGTGTGTTTCATGGATGAGAACTCTGGTCTGAATTTTCCATCACAAAAGGAGTTAAACCAAAGCCTCTGTGTCTTCCGACAGGCAAGAGTACATTTCCGGTAAACCTAGGGGTTTTTCGGCTCAAATGAATTTACACAGTTCATGAACCCAACACGTTTTTCACTATTAACAAAAGAGCATCTATGTAACACATGGTCTGGTTTGTTAGAGTTTCATAACCAGACTTCAACTAGATATGGTCCGTATGAATAGAAATCACAGGTCTTTTTTTCTGGACATGCTCATATTTCTTGCTGTATTGCACACTGTGGAAAGAAGAGGTGCTTCTTGCGTTAAAACAGAGGGTGTTTCATGGATGAGAACTCTGGTCTGAATTTCCCTTCACAAACGGATTTAAACCAAAGCCTCTGTGTCTTCCTACAACCAAGAGTTCATTTCCGGTAAACCCTGTGATTTTTCGGCTCAAATGAATTTACACAGTTCACGAACCCAACACGTTTTTCACTATTAACTAAAGAGCATCTATGTAAGCGATGCTGTGGTTTGCTACAGTTTCATAAGTAGAGTTCAACTAGATATGATCCGTATGAGTAGGAAACACAGTTCTTTTTTTCTGGGCATGCTCATGTTTCTTGATGTATTAGAGACGCTGGAAAGAAGAGCATGCTCTTTGCGTTAAAACAGAGTGTGTTTCATGGATGAGGACTCTGGTCTGAATTTCCCTTCACAAACGGAGTGAAACCAAAGCCTCTCTGTCTTCCTACAAGCAAGAGTTCATTTCCGGTAAACCCAGGTGTTTTTCTGCTCAAATGAATTTACACAGTTCATGACCCCAACACGATATTCACTATTAACTAAAGAGCATCTATGTAACTCATGCTGTGGTTTGTTACAGTTTCCTAAGCAGACTTCAACTAGACATGGTCCGTATGAGTAGGAAACACAGTTCTTTTTTTCTGGGCATGCTCATGTTTCCTGCTTTATTGGAGACGCTGGAAAGAAGAGTATGCTTCTTGCGTTAAAACAGAGTATGTTTCATGGATGAGAACACTGGTCTGAATTTTCCTTCAAAAACGGAGTTAAACCAAAGAGTCTAGGTCTTCCTACAAGCAAGAGTTCATATCCGGTAAACACAGTGATTTTTCAGCTCAAATGAATTTTCCAAGTTCATGAACCCAACACGTTTTTCACTATTAACTAAACAGCATCTATGAAAGAGATGCTGTGGTTTGTTACAGTTTCATAAGCAGAGTTCAACTAGATATGGTCCGTGTGAGTAGGAAACTCAGTTCTTTTTTTCTGGACATGCTCATATTTCATGATGTATTGCAGACTCTGGAAAGAAGAGGATGCTTCTTGCCTTAAAACAGAGTGTGTTTCATGGATGAGAACTCTGGTCTGAATTTTCCTTCACAAACGGAGTTAAACCAAAGCCTCTGTGTCTTCAGACAGGCAAGAGTTCATTTCCGGTAAACCTAGGGGTTTTTCGGCTCAAATGAATTTACACAGTTCATGAACCCAACACGTTTTTCACTATTAACAAAAGAGCATCTATGTAACACATGGTCTGGTTTGTTAGAGTTTCATAACCAGACTTCAACTAGATATGGTCTGTATGAATAGAAAACACAGGTCTTTTTTTCTGGACATGCTCATATTTCTTGCTGTATTGCAGACTCTGGAAAGAAGAGGATGCTTCTTGCGTTAAAACAGAGGGTGTTTCATGGATGAGAATACTGTTCTGAATTTCCCTTCACAAACGGAGTTAAACCAAATTCTCTGTGTCTTTCTACAAGCAAGAGTTCATATCCGGTAAACCCAGTGATTTTTTGGCTCAAATGAATTTACACAGTTCTTGAACCCAACACGATTTCATTATTAACTAAAGAGCATCTATGTAAGAGATGCTGTGGTTTGTTACAGTTTCATAAGCAGAGTTCAACTAGATATGGTCCGTATGAGTAGGAAACACAGTTCTTTTTTTCTGGGCATGCTCATATTTCTTGATGTATTAGAGATGCTGGAAAGAAGAGCATGCTCTTTGCGTTAAAACAGAGTGTGTTTCATGGATGAGAACTCTGTTCTGAATTTCCCTTCCCCAACCGAGTGAAACCAAAGGCTCTGTGTCTTCCTACAAGCAAGAGTTCATTTCCAGTAAAGCCAGTGATTTTTCAGCTCAAATACATTTACACAGTTCACGAACCCAACATGATTTTCACTATTAAATAAAGAGAATCTATGTAAGAGATGCTGTGGTTGTTAGAGTTTCATAAGCAGAGTTCAACTAGATATGGTCCATAGGAGTAGGAACCACAGTTCTTTTTTTCTGGGCATGCTTATGATTCTTGCTGTATTAGAGACGATGGAAGGAAGAGCATGCTCTTTGCTTTAAAACAGAGTATGTTTCATGGATGAGAAATCTGGTCTGATTTTCCTTTCACAAACGGAGTTAAACCAAAGCTTCTGTGTCTTGCGACAAGCAAGAGTTCATTTCCGGTAAACCTAGGGGTTTTTCCTCTCAAATGAATTTACACAGTTCATGAACCCAACACGATTTTCACTATTATCTAAAGAGCATCTATGTAACACATGCTGTGGTTTGTTACAGTTTCCTAAGCAGTGTTCAACTAGATATGGTCCATATGAGTAGGAAACACAGTTCTTTTTTTCTGGGCATGCACATGTTTCCTGCTTTATTGGAGACCCTGGAAAGAAGAGCATGCTGCTTGCGTTAAAACAGAGTAGGTTTCATGGATAAGAACACTGGTCTGTATTTTCCTTCAGAAACGGTGTTAAACCAAATAGTCTGTGTCTTCCTACAAGCAAGAGTTCATATCCGGCAAACCCAGTGATTTTTCGGCTCAAATGAATTTACAAAGTTCATGAACCCAATACGTTTTTCACTATTAACTAAAGAGCATCTATGAAGAGATGCTGTGGTTTGTTACAGTTTCTTTAGCAGAGTTCAACTACATATAGTCCTTATGAGTAGGAAACACAGTTCTTTTTTTCTGGACATGCTCATATTTCTTGCTGTATTGCAGATTCTGGAAAGAAGAGGATGCTTCTTGCGTTAAAACAGAGTGTGTTTCATAGATGAGAACACTGCTCTGAATTTCCCTTTACAAACAGAGTTAAACCAAAGGCTCTGTGTCTTCCGACAAGCAAGAGTTCATTTCCGGTAAACCCAGTGATTATCGGCTCAAATGAATTTACACAGTTCACGAACCCAACACGTTTTTCACTATTAACTAAAGAGCAACTATGTAAGAGATGCTGTGGTTTGTTACAGTTTCATAGGCAGAGTTCAACTAGATATGGTCCGTATTAGTAGGAAACATAGTTCTTTTTTTCTGGGCATGCTCATGTTTCTTGATGTATTAGAGACGCTGGAAAGAAGAGCATGCTCTTTGCATTAAAACAGAGTGTGTTCCATGGATGAGAACTCTGGTCTGAATTTCCCTTCACAAACGGAGTTAAACCAAAGCCTCTGTGTCTTCCTACAAGCAAGAGTTCATTTCCGGTAAACCCAGGTGTTTTTTGGCTCAAATGAATTTACAGAGTTCATGACCCCAACACGATTTTCTCTATTAACTAAAGAGCATCTATGTAACACATGCTGTGGTTTGTTACAGTTTCATAAGCAGAGTTCAACTAGATATGGTCCGTATGAGTAGGAAACAGAGTTCTTTTTTTCTGGGCATGGTCATGTTTCTTGATGTATTAGAGATGCTGGAAAGAAGAGCATGCTCTTTGTGTTAAAACAGAGTGTGTTTCATGGATGAGAACTCTGTTCTGAATTTCCCTTCCCCAACCGAGTGAAACCAAAGGCTCTGTGTCTTCCTACAAGCAAGAGTTCATTTCCAGTAAAGCCAGTGATTTTTCAGCTCAAATACATTTACACAGTTCACGAACCCAACATGATTTTCACTATTAAATAAAGAGAATCTATGTAAGAGATGCTGTGGTTGTTAGAGTTTCATAAGCAGAGTTCAACTAGATATGGTCCATAGCAGTAGGAACCACAGTTCTTTTTTTCTGGGCATGCTTATGATTCTTGCTGTATTAGAGACGATGGAAGGAAGAGCATGCTCTTTGCTTTAAAACAGAGTATGTTTCATGGATGAGAAATCTGGTCTGATTTTCCTTTCACAAACGGAGTTAAACCAAAGCTTCTGTGTCTTGCGACAAGCAAGAGTTCATTTCCGGTAAACCTAGGGGTTTTTCCTCTCAAATGAATTTACACAGTTCATGAACCCAACACGATTTTCACTATTAACTAAAGAGCATCAATGTAACACATGCTGTGGTTTGTTACAGTTTCCTCGGCAGTGTTCAACTAGATATGGTCCATATGAGTAGGAAACACAGTTCTTTTTTTCTGGGCATGCACATGTTTCCTGCTTTATTGGAGACCCTGGAAAGAAGAGCATGCTGCTTGCGTTATAACAGAGTGTGTTTCATGGATGAGAACTCTGGTCTGAATTTTCCTTCAGAAACGGTGTTAAACCAAATAGTCTGTGTCTTCCTACAAGCAAGAGTTCATATCCGGCAAACCCAGTGATTTTTCGGCTCAAATGAATTTACAAAGTTCATGAACCCAATACGTTTTTCACTATTAACTAAAGAGCATCTATGAAGAGATGCTGTGGTTTGTTACAGTTTCATTAGCAGAGTTCAACTACATATGGTCCGTATGAGTAGGAAACACAGTTCTTTTTTTCTGGACATGCTCATATTTCTTGCTGTATTGCAGATTCTGGAAAGAAGAGGATGCTTCTTGCCTTAAAACAGAGTGTGTTTCATGGATGAGAACTCTGGTCTGAATTTTCCTTCACAAACGGAGTTAAACCAAAGCCTCTGTGTCATCCGACAGGCAAGAGTACATTTCCGGTAAACCTAGGGGTTTTTCAGCTCAAATGAATTTACACAGTTCATGAACCCAACATGTTTTTCACTATTAACAAAAGAGCATCTATGTAACACATGGTCTGGTTTGTTAGAGTTTCATAACCAGACTTCAACTAGATATGGTCCGAATGAATAGAAATCACAGGTCTTTTTTTCTGGACATGCTCATATTTCTTGCTGTATTGCAGACTCTGGAAAGAAGAGGATGCTTCTTGCGTTAAAACAGAGGGTGTTTCATGAATGAGAAAACTGTTCTGAATTTCCCTTCACAAACGGAGTTAAACCAAATTCTCTGTGTCTTTCTACAAGCAAGAGTTCATATCCGGTAAACCCAGTGATTTTTTGGCTCAAATGAATTTACACAGTTCTTGAACCCAACACGATTTCATTATTAACTAAAGAGCATCTATGTAAGAGATGCTGTGGTTTGTTACAGTTTCATAAGCAGAGTTCAACTAGATATGGTCCGTATGAGTAGGAAACACAGTTCTTTTTTTCTGGGCATGCTCATGTTTCTTGATGTATTAGAGATGCTGGAAAGAAGAGCATGCTCTTTGCGTTAAAACAGAGTGTGTTTCATGGATAAGAACTCTGTTCTGAATTTCCCTTCCCCAACCGAGTGAAACCAAAGGCTCTGTGTCTTCCTGCAAGCAAGAGTTCATTTCCATGAAAGCCAGTGATTTTTCAGCTCAAATACATTTACACAGTTCACGAACCCAACATGATTTTCACTATTAACTAAAGAGCATCTATGTAAGAGATGCTGTGGTTGTTACAGTTTCATAAGCAGAGTTCAACTAGATATGGTCCATAGGAGTAGGAACCACAGTTCTTTTTTTCTGGGCATGCTTATATTTCTTGCTGTATTAGAGACGATGGAAGGAAGAGCATTATCTTTGCATTAAAACAGAGTGTGTTCCATGGATGAGAACTCTGGTCTGAATTTCCCTTCACAAACGGAGTTAAACCAAAGCCTCTGTGTCTTCCTACAAGCAAGAGTTCATTTCCGGTAAACCCAGGTGTTTTTTGGCTCAAATGAATTTACACAGTTCATGACCCCAACACGATTTTCTCTATTAACTAAAGAGCATCTGTGTAACACATGCTGTGGTTTGTTACAGTTTCCTAAGCAGAGTTCAACTAGATATTTTCTGTATGAGTAGGAAACACAGTTCTTTTTTTGTGGGCATGCTCATGTTTCCTGCTTTATTGGAGACGCTGGAAAGAAGAGCATGCTTCTTGCGAAAAAACAGAGTATGTTTCATGGATGAGAACACTGGTCTGAATTTTCCTTCAGAAACGGAGTTAAACCAAAGAGTCTGTGTCTTCCTACAAGCAAGAGTTCATATCCGGTAACCCAGTGATTTTTCGGCTCAAATGAATTTAAACAGTTCATGAACCCAACACGTTTTTCACTATTAACTAAAGAGCATCTATGTAAGAGATGCTGTGGTTTGTTACCGTTACATAATCAGAGTTCAACTAGATATGGTCCGTATGAGTAGGAAATACAATTCATTTTTTCTGGACATGCTCATATTTCTTGCTGTATTGCAGACTCTGGACAGAAGAGGATGCTTCTTGCATTATAACAGAGGATGTTTCATGGATGAGAACACTGGTCTAAATTTCCATTCACAAACGGAGTTAAAACAAAGGCTCTGTGTCTTCCTACAAGCAAGAGTTCATTTCCAGTAAAGCCAGTGATTTTTCAGCTCAAATAAATTTACACAGTTCACGAACCCAACATGATTTTCACTATTAACTAAAGAGTATCTCTGTAAGAGATGCTGTGGTTGTTACAGTTTCATAAGCAGAGTTCAACTAGATATGGTCCATAGGAGTAGGAACCACAGTTCTTTTTTTCTGGGCATGCTCATGTTTCTTGCTGTATTAGAGACGATGGAAGGAAGAGCATGCTCTTTGCGTGAAAACAGAGTGTGTTTCATGGAAGAGGACTCTGGTCTGAATTTCCCTTCACAAACGGAGTGAAACCAAAGCCTCTCTGTCTTCCTACAAACAAGAGTTCATTTCCGGTAAACCCAGGTGTTTTTCGGCTCAAATGAATTTACACAGTTCATGACCCCAACACGATTTTCACTATTAACTAAAGAGCATCTATGTAACACATGCTGTGGTTTGTTACAGTTTCCTAAGCAGACTTCAACTAGATATGGTCTGTGTGAGTAGGAAACACAGTTCTTTTTTTCTGGACATGCTCATATTTCTTGATGTATTGCAGACTCTGGAAAGAAGAGGATGCTTCTTGCCTTAAAACAGAGTGTGTTTCATGGATGAGAACTCTGGTCTGAATTTTCCTTCACAAACGGAGTTAAACCAAAGCCTCTGTGTCTTCCGACAGGCAAGAGTTCATTTCCGGTAAACCTAGGGGTTTTTCGGCTCAAATGAATTTACACAGTTCATGAACCCAACACGTTTTTCACTATTAACAAAAGAGCATCTATGTAACACATGGTCTGGTTTGTTAGAGTTTCATAACCAGACTTCAACTAGATATGGTCCGTATGAATAGAAAACACAGGTCTTTTTTTCTGGACATGCTCATATTTCTTGCTGTATTGCAGACTCTGGAAAGAAGAGGATGCTTCTTGAGTTAAAACAGAGGGTGTTTCATGGATGAGAAAACTGTTCTGAATTTCCCTTCACAAACGGGGTTAAACCAAATTCTCTGTGTCTTTCTACAAGCAGGAGTTCATATCCGGTAAACCCAGTGATTTTTTGGCTCAAATGAATTTACACAGTTCTTGAACCCAACACGATTTCATTATTAACTAAAGAGCATCTATGTAAGAGATGCTGTGGTTTGTTACAGTTTCATAAGCAGAGTTCAACTAGATATGGTCCGTATGAGTAGGAAACACAGTTCTTTTTTTCTGGGCATGCTCATGTTTCTTGATGTATTTGAGATGCTTGAAAGAAGAGCATGCTCTTTGCGTTAAAACAGAGTGTGTTTCATGGAAGAGAACTCTGTTCTGAATTTCCCTTCCCCAACCGAGTGAAACCAAAGGCTCTGTGTCTTCCTACAAGCAAGAGTTCTTTTCCAGTAAAGCCAGTGATTTTTCAGCTCAAATACATTTACACAGTTCACGAACCCGACATGATTTTCACTATTAAATAAAGAGCATCTATGTAAGAGATGCTGTGGTTGTTACAGTTTCATAAGCAGAGTTCAACTAGATATGGTCCATAGGAGTAGGAACCACAGTTCTTTTTTTCTGGGCATGCTTATGTTTCTTGCTGTATTAGAGACGATGGAAGGAAGAGCATGCTCTTTGCTTTCAAACAGAGTATGTTTCATGGATGAGAAATCTGGTCTGATTTTCCCTTCACAAACGGAGTTAAACCAAAGCCTCTGTGTCTTGCGACAAGCAAGAGTTCATTTCCGGTAAACCTAGGGGTTTTTCCTGTCAAATGAATTTACACAGTTCATGAACCCAACACGATTTTCACTATTAACAAAAGAGCATCTATGTAACACATGGTCTGGTTTTTTAGAGTTTCATAAGCAGACTTCAAGTAGATTTGGTCCGTATGAATAGAAAACACAGTTCTTTTTTTCTGAACATGCTCATATGTCTTGCTGTATTGCAGACTCTAGAAAGAATAGGATGCCTCTTGCGTTAAATCAGAGGGTGTTTCATGGATGAGAATTCTGGCCTGAATTTCCCTTCACAAACGGAGATAAACCAAAGTCTCTGTGTCTTCCTAGAAGCAAGAGTTCATATCCGGTAAACCCAGTGATTTTTCAGCTCAAATAAATTTTCAAAGTTCATGAACCCAACACGTTTTTCACTATTAACTAAACAGCATCTATGTATGAGATGTTGTTTTTTGTTACACTTTCAGAAGCAGAGTTCAACTAGATATGGTCCGTATGAGTAGGAAACACAGTTCTTTTTTTCTGGGCATGCTCATGTTTCTTGATGTATTAGAGACGCTGGAAAGAAGAGCATGCTCTTTGCGTTAAAACACAGTGTGTTTCATGGATGAGGACTCTGGTCTGAATTTCCCTTCACAAACGGAGTGAAACCAAAGCCTCTGTGTCTTCCTACAACCAAGAGTTAATTTCCGGTAAACCCAGGTGTTTTTCGGCTCAAAATGAATTTACAAAGTTCATGAACTCAACACGATTTTCACTATTAACTAAAGAGCATCTATGTAAGAGATGCTGTGGTTAGTTACAGTTTCATAATCAGAGTTCAACTAGATATGGTCCGTATGAGTAGGAAATACAGTTCATTTTTTCTGGACATGCTCATATTTCTTGCTGTATTGCAGACTCTGGACAGAAGAGGTTGCTTCCTGCATTACAACAGAGGATGTTTCATGGATGAGAACACTGGTCTGAATTTCCATTCACAAACGGAGTTAAACCAAATGCTCCGTGTCTTCCTACAAGCAAGAGTTCATTTCCTGTAAACCCAGTGATTTTTCGGCTGAAATGAATTTACACAGTTCACGAACCCATCATGATTTTCACTATTAACTAAAGAGCAGCTATGTAAGAGATGCTGTGGTTGTTAAAGTTTCATAAGAAGAGTTCAACTAGATATGGTCCATAGGAGTAGGAAACACAGTTCTTTTTTTCTGGGCATTCTCATGTTTCTTGCTGTATTAGAGACGATGGAAGGAAGAGCATGATCTTTGCATTAAAACAGAGGTTGTTTCATGGATGAGAACACTGTTCTGAATTTCCCTTCACAAACGGAGTTAAACCAAAGTCTCTGTGTCTTCTACAAGCAAGAGTTCATATCTGGTAAACCCAGTGATTTTTCGGCTCAAATGAATATACACAGTTCTTGAACCCAACACGATTTTCACTATTAACTAAAGAGCATCTATGTAAGAGATGTTGATTTTTGTTACAGTTTCAGAAGCAGAGTTCAACTAGATATGGTCCGTATGAGTAGGAAACACAGTTCTTTTTTTCTGGGCATTCTCATGTTTCTTGCTGTATTAGAGACGATGGAAGGAAGAGCATGCTCTTTGCATTAAAACAGAGTGTGTTTCATGGATGAGAAATCTGGTCTGAATTTCCCTTCACAAACGGAGTTAAACCAAAGCCTCTGTGTCTTGCGACAAGCAAGAGTTCATTTCCGGTAAACCTAGGGGTTTTTCCTCTCAAATGAATTTACACAGTTCATGAACCCAACACGTTTTTCACTATTAACAAAAGAGCATCTATGTAACACATGGTCTGGTTTTTTAGAGTTTCATAAGCAGACTTCAAGTAGATTTGGTCCGTATGGATAGAAAACACAGTTCTTTTTTTCTGGGCATGCTCATGTTTCCTGCTTTATTGGAGACGCTGGAAAGAAGAGCTTACTTCTTGCGTTAAAACAGAGTATGTTTCATGGATGAGAACACTGGTCTGAATTGTCCTTCAAAAACGGAGTTAAACCAAAGAGTCTGTGTCTTCCTACAAGCAAGAGTTCATATCCGGTAATCCCAGTGATTTTTCAGCTCAAATGAATTTTCAAAGTTCATGAACCCAACACGTTTTTCACTATTAACTAAACAGCATCTATGTAAGAGATGCTGTGGTTTGTTACAGTTTCATAATCAGAGTTCAACTAGATATGGTCCGTATGAGTAGGAAATACAATTCATTTTTTCTGGACATGCTCATATTTCTTGCTGTATTGCAGACTCTGGAAAGAAGAGGATGCTTCTTGTGTTAAAACAGAGGGTGTTTCATGGATGAGAACTCTGGTCTGAATTTCCCTTCACAAACGGATTTAAACCAAAGGCTCTGTGTCTTCCTACAACCAAGAGTTCATTTCTGGTAAACCCTGTGATTTTTCGGCTCAAATGAATTTACACAGTTCACGAACCCAACACGATTTTCACTATTAACTAAGGAGCATCTATGTAAGAGATGCTGTTGTTTGTTACAGTTTCATAAGTAGAGTTCAAGTAGATATGGTCCGTATGAGTAGGAAACACAGTTCTTTTTTTCTGGACCTGCTCATATTTCTTGATGTATTGCAGACTCTGGAAAGAAGAGGATGCTTCTTGCCTTAAAACAAAGTGTGTTTCAAGGATGAGAACTCTGGTCTGAATTTCCCTTCACAAACAGAGTTAAACCAAAGTCTCTGTGTCTTTCAACAACAAGAGTTCATATCCGGGAAACCCAGTGATTTTTCGGCTCAAATGAATTTACACAGTTCATGAACCCAACACGTTTTTCACTATTAATTAAAGAGCATCTATGTAAGAGATGCTGTGGTTTGTTACAGTTACATAATCAGAGTTCAACTAGATATGGTCCGTATGAGTAGGAAATACAATTCATTTTTTCTGGACATGCTCATATTTCTTGCTGTATTGCAGACTCTGGACAGAGGAGGATGCTTCTTGCATTATAACAGAAGATGTTTCATGGATGAGAACATTGGTCTGAATTACCATTCACAAACGGAGTTAAACCAAAGGATCTGTGTCTTCCTACAAGCAAGAGTTCATTTCCAGGAAAGCCTGTGATTTTTCAGCTCAAATAAATTTACACAGTTCACGAACCCAACATGATTTTCACTATTAAATAAAGAGTATCTATGTAAGAGATGCTGTGATTGTTACACTTTCATAAGCAGAGTTCAACTAGATATGGTCCATAGGAGTAGGAAATACAGTTCTTTTTTTCTGGGCATGCTCATGTTTCTCGCTGTATTAGAGACGATGGAAGGAAGAGCATGCTCTTTGCATTAAAACAGAGTGTGTTTCATGGATGAGAAATCTGGTCTGAATTTCCCTTCACAAACGGAGTGAAACCAAAGCCTCTCTGTCTTCCTACAAGCAAGAGTTCATTTCCGGTAAACACAGTGATTTTTCAGCTCAAATGAATATTCAAAGTTCATGAACCCAACACGTTTTTCACTATTAACTAAATAGCATCTATGAAAGAGATGCTGTGGTTTGTTACAGTTTCATAAGCAGAGTTCAACTAGATAGGGTCTGTGTGAGTAGGAAACACAGTTCTTTTTTTCTGGACATGCTCATATTTCTTGATGTATTGCAGACTCTGGAAAGAAGAGGATGCTTCTTGCCTTAAAACAGAGTGTGTTTCATGGATGAGAACTCTGGTCTGAATTTTCCTTCACAAACGGAGTTAAACCAAAGCCTCTGTGTCTTCCGACAGGCAAGAGTTCATTTCCGGTAAACCTAGGGGTTTTTCGGCTCAAATGAATTTACACAGTTCATGAACCCAACACGTTTTTCACTATTAACAAAAGAGCATCTATGTAACACATCGTCTGGTTTGTTAGAGTTTCATAACCAGACTTCAACTAGATATGGTCCGTATGAATAGAAAACACAGGTCTTTTTTTCTGGACATGCTCATATTTCTTGCTGTATTGCAGACTCTGGAAAGAAGAGGATGCTTCTTGAGTTAAAACAGAGGGTGTTTCATGGATGAGAAAACTGTTCTGAATTTCCCTTCACAAACGGAGTTAAACCAAATTCTCTGTGTCTTTCTACAAGCAGGAGTTCTTATCCGGTAAACCCAGTGATTTTTTGGCTCAAATGAATTTACACAGTTCTTGAACCCAACACGATTTCATTATTAACTAAAGAGCATCTATGTAAGAGATGCTGTGGTTTGTTACAGTTTCATAAGCAGAGTTCAACTAGATATGGTCCGTATGAGTAGGAAACACAGTTCTTTTTTTCTGGGCATGCTCATGTTTCTTGATGTATTTGAGATGCTTGAAAGAAGAGCATGCTCTTTGCGTTAAAACAGAGTGTGTTTCATGGAAGAGAACTCTGTTCTGAATTTCCCTTCCCCAACCGAGTGAAACCAAAGGCTCTGTGTCTTCCTACAAGCAAGAGTTCTTTTCCAGTAAAGCCAGTGATTTTTCAGCTCAAATACATTTACACAGTTCATGAACCCGACATGATTTTCACTATTAAATAAAGAGCATCTATGTAAGAGATGCTGTGGTTGTTACAGTTTCATAAGCAGAGTTCAACTAGATATGGTCCATAGGAGTAGGAACCACAGTTCTTTTTTTCTGGGCATGCTTATGTTTCTTGCTGTATTAGAGACGATGGAAGGAAGAGCATGCTCTTTGCTTTCAAACAGAGTATGTTTCATGGATGAGAAATCTGGCCTGATTTTCCCTTCACAAACGGAGTTAAACCAAAGCCTCTGTGTCTTGCGACAAGCAAGAGTTCATTTCCAGTAAACCTAGGGGTTTTTCCTGTCAAATGAATTTACACAGTTCATGAACCCAACACGATTTTCACTATTAACAACAGAGCATCTATGTAACACATGGTCTGGTTTTTTAGAGTTTCATAAGCAGACTTCAGGTAGATTTGGTCCGTTTGAATAGAAAACACAGTTCTTTTTTTCTGAACATGCTCATATGTCTTGCTGTATTGCAGACTCTAGAAAGAATAGGATGCCTCTTGCGTTAAATCAGAGGGTGTTTCATGGATGAGAATTCTGGCCTGAATTTCCCTTCACAAACGGAGATAAACCACAGTCTCTGTGTCTTCCTAGAAGCAAGAGTTCATATCCGATAAACCCAGTGATTTTTCAGCTCAAATAAATTTTCAAAGTTCATGAACCCAACACGTTTTTCACTATTAACTAAACAGCATCTATGTAAGAGATGCTGTGGTTAGTTACAGTTTCATAATCAGAGTTCAACTAGATATGGTCCGTATGAGTAGGAAATACAGTTCATTTTTTCTGGACATGCTCATATTTCTTGCTGTATTGCAGACTCTGGACAGAAGAGGTTGCTTCCTGCATTACAACAGAGGATGTTTCATGGATGAGAACACTGGTCTGAATTTCCATTCACAAACGGAGTTAAACCAAATGCTCCGTGTCTTCCTACAAGCAAGAGTTCATTTCCTGTAAACCCAGTGATTTTTCGGCTGAAATGAATTTACACAGTTCACGAACCCATCATGATTTTCACTATTAACTAAAGAGCAGCTATGTAAGAGATGCTGTGGTTGTTAAAGTTTCATAAGAAGAGTTCAACTAGATATGGTCCATAGGAGTAGGAAACACAGTTCTTTTTTTCTTGGCATTCTCATGTTTCTTGCTGTATTAGAGACGATGGAAGGAAGAGCATGATCTTTGCATTAAAACAGAGGTTGTTTCATGGATGAGAACACTGTTCTGAATTTCCCTTCACAAACGGAGTTAAACCAAAGTCTCTGTGTCTTCTACAAGCAAGAGTTCATATCTGGTAAACCCAGTGATTTTTCGGCTCAAATGAATATACACAGTTCTTGAACCCAACACGATTTTCACTATTAACTAAAGAGCATCTATGTAAGAGATGTTGATTTTTGTTACAGTTTCAGAAGCAGAGTTCAACTAGATATGGTCCGTATGAGTAGGAAACACAGTTCTTTTTTTCTGGGCATTCTCATGTTTCTTGCTGTATTAGAGACGATGGAAGGAAGAGCATGCTCTTTGCATTAAAACAGAGTGTGTTTCATGGATGAGAAATCTGGTCTGAATTTCCCTTCACAAACGGAGTTAAACCAAAGCCTCTGTGTCTTGCGACAAGCAAGAGTTCATTTCCGGTAAACCTAGGGGTTTTTCCTCTCAAATGAATTTACACAGTTCATGAACCCAACACGTTTTTCACTATTAACAAAAGAGCATCTATGTAACACATGGTCTGGTTTTTTAGAGTTTCATAAGCAGACTTCAAGTAGATTTGGTCCGTATGGATAGAAAACACAGTTCTTTTTTTCTGGGCATGCTCATGTTTCCTGCTTTATTGGAGACGCTGGAAAGAAGAGCTTACTTCTTGCGTTAAAACAGAGTATGTTTCATGGATGAGAACACTGGTCTGAATTGTCCTTCAGAAACGCAGTTAAACCAAAGAGTCTGTGTCTTCCTACAAGCAAGAGTTCATATGAGGTAATCCCAGTGATTTTTCAGCTCAAATGAATTTTCAAAGTTCATGAACCCAACACGTTTTTCACTATTAACTAAACAGCATCTATGTAAGAGATGCTGTGGTTTGTTACAGTTTCATAATCAGAGTTCAACTAGATATGGTCCGTATGAGTAGGAAATACAATTCATTTTTTCTGGACATGCTCATATTTCTTGCTGTATTGCAGACTCTGGAAAGAAGAGGATGCTTCTTGTGTTAAAACAGAGGGTGTTTCATGGATGAGAACTCTGGTCTGAATTTCCCTTCACAAACGGATTTAAACCAAAGGCTCTGTGTCTTCCTACAACCAAGAGTTCATTTCTGGTAAACCCTGTGATTTTTCGGCTCAAATGAATTTACACAGTTCACGAACCCAACACGATTTTCACTATTAACTAAGGAGCATCTATGTAAGAGATGCTGTTGTTTGTTACAGTTTCATAAGTAGAGTTCAAGTAGATATGGTCCGTATGAGTAGGAAACACAGTTCTTTTTTTCTGGACCTGCTCATATTTCTTGATGTATTGCAGACTCTGGAAAGAAGAGGATGCTTCTTGCCTTAAAACAAAGTGTGTTTCAAGGATGAGAACTCTGGTCTGAATTTCCCTTCACAAACAGAGTTAAACCAAAGTCTCTGTGTCTTTCAACAAGCAAGAGTTCATATCCGGGAAAGCCAGTGATTTTTCGGCTCAAATGAATTTACACAGTTCATGAACCCAACACGTTTTTCACTATTAATTAAAGAGCATCTATGTAAGAGATGCTGTGGTTTGTTACAGTTACATAATCAGAGTTCAACTAGATATGATCCGTATGAGTAGGAAATACAATTCATTTTTTCTGGACATGCTCATATTTCTTGCTGTATTGCAGACTCTGGACAGAGGAGGATGCTTCTTGCATTATAACAGAAGATGTTTCATGGATGAGAACATTGGTCTGAATTACCATTCACAAACGGAGTTAAACCAAAGGATCTGTGTCTTCCTACAAGCAAGAGTTCATTTCCAGTAAAGCCTGTGATTTTTCAGCTCAAATAAATTTACACAGTTCACGAACCCAACATGATTTTCACTATTAAATAAAGAGTATCTATGTAAGAGATGCTGTGATTGTTACACTTTCATAAGCAGAGTTCAACTAGATATGGTCCATAGGAGTAGGAAATACAGTTCTTTTTTTCTGGGCATGCTCATGTTTCTCGCTGTATTAGAGACGATGGAAGGAAGAGCATGCTCTTTGCATTAAAACAGAGTGTGTTTCATGGATGAGAAATCTGGTCTGAATTTCCCTTCACAAACGGAGTGAAACCAAAGCCTCTCTGTCTTCCTACAAGCAAGAGTTCATTTCCGGTAAACACAGTGATTTTTCAGCTCAAATGAATATTCAAAGTTCATGAACCCAACACGTTTTTCACTATTAACTAAATAGCATCTATGAAAGAGATGCTGTGGTTTGTTACAGTTTCATAAGCAGAGTTCAACTAGATAGGGTCTGTGTGAGTAGGAAACACAGTTCTTTTTTTCTGGACATGCTCATATTTCTTGATGTATTGCAGACTCTGGAAAGAAGAGGATGCTTCTTGCCTTAAAACAGAGTGTGTTTCATGGATGAGAACTCTGGTCTGAATTTTCCTTCACAAACGGAGTTAAACCAAAGCCTCTGTGTCTTCCGACAGGCAAGAGTTCATTTCCGGTAAACCTAGGGGTTTTTCGGCTCAAATGAATTTACACAGTTCATGAACCCAACACGTTTTTCACTATTAACAAAAGAGCATCTATGTAACACATGGTCTGGTTTGTTAGAGTTTCATAACCAGACTTCAACTAGATATGGTCCGTATGAATAGAAAACACAGGTCTTTTTTTCTGGACATGCTCATATTTCTTGCTGTATTGCAGACTCTGGAAAGAAGAGGATGCTTCTTGAGTTAAAACAGAGGGTGTTTCATGGATGAGAAAACTGTTCTGAATTTCCCTTCACAAACGGAGTTAAACCAAATTCTCTGTGTCTTTCTACAAGCAGGAGTTCATATCCGGTAAACCCAGTGATTTTTTGGCTCAAATGAATTTACACAGTTCTTGAACCCAACACGATTTCATTATTAACTAAAGAGCATCTATGTAAGAGATGCTGTGGTTTGTTACAGTTTCATAAGCAGAGTTCAACTAGATATGGTCCGTATGAGTAGGAAACACAGTTCTTTTTTTCTGGGCATGCTCATGTTTCTTGATGTATTTGAGATGCTTGAAAGAAGAGCATGCTCTTTGCGTTAAAACAGAGTGTGTTTCATGGAAGAGAACTCTGTTCTGAATTTCCCTTCCCCAACCGAGTGAAACCAAAGGCTCTGTGTCTTCCTACAAGCAAGAGTTCTTTTCCAGTAAAGCCAGTGATTTTTCAGCTCAAATACATTTACACAGTTCACGAACCCGACATGATTTTCACTATTAAATAAAGAGCATCTATGTAAGAGATGCTGTGGTTGTTACAGTTTCATAAGCAGAGTTCAACTAGATATGGTCCATAGGAGTAGGAACCACAGTTCTTTTTTTCTGGGCATGCTTATGTTTCTTGCTGTATTAGAGACGATGGAAGGAAGAGCATGCTCTTTGCTTTCAAACAGAGTATGTTTCATGGATGAGAAATCTGGTCTGATTTTCCCTTCACAAACGGAGTTAAACCAAAGCCTCTGTGTCTTGCGACAAGCAAGAGTTCATTTCCGGTAAACCTAGGGGTTTTTCCTGTCAAATGAATTTACACAGTTCATGAACCCAACACGATTTTCACTATTAACAACAGAGCATCTATGTAACACATGGTCTGGTTTTTTAGAGTTTCATAAGCAGACTTCAAGTAGATTTGGTCCGTATGAATAGAAAACACAGTTCTTTTTTTCTGAACATGCTCATATGTCTTGCTGTATTGCAGACTCTAGAAAGAATAGGATGCCTCTTGCGTTAAATCAGAGGGTGTTTCATGGATGAGAATTCTGGCCTGAATTTCCCTTCACAAACGGAGATAAACCAAAGTCTCTGTGTCTTCCTAGAAGCAAGAGTTCATATCCGGTAAACCCAGTGATTTTTCAGCTCAAATAAATTTTCAAAGTTCATGAACCCAACACGTTTTTCACTATTAACTAAACAGCATCTATGTATGAGATGTTGTTTTTTATTACACTTTCAGAAGCAGAGTTCAACTAGATATGGTCCGTATGAGTAGGAAACACAGTTCTTTTTTTCTGGGCATGCTCATGTTTCTCGCTGTATTAGAGACGATGGAAGGAAGAGCATGCTCTTTGCATTAAAACAGAGTGTGTTTCATGGATGAGAAATCTGGTCTGAATTTCCCTTCACAAACGGAGTGAAACCAAAGCCTCTCTGTCTTCCTACAAGCAAGAGTTCATTTCCGGTAAACACAGTGATTTTTCAGCTCAAATGAATATTCAAAGTTCATGAACCCAACACGTTTTTCACTATTAACTAAATAGCATCTATGAAAGAGATGCTGTGGTTTGTTACAGTTTCATAAGCAGAGTTCAACTAGATAGGGTCTGTGTGAGTAGGAAACACAGTTCTTTTTTTCTGGACATGCTCATATTTCTTGATGTATTGCAGACTCTGGAAAGAAGAGGATGCTTCTTGCCTTAAAACAGAGTGTGTTTCATGGATGAGAACTCTGGTCTGAATTTTCCTTCACAAACGGAGTTAAACCAAAGCCTCTGTGTCTTCCGACAGGCAAGAGTTCATTTCCGGTAAACCTAGGGGTTTTTCGGCTCAAATGAATTTACACAGTTCATGAACCCAACACGTTTTTCACTATTAACAAAAGAGCATCTATGTAACACATGGTCTGGTTTGTTAGAGTTTCATAACCAGACTTCAACTAGATATGGTCCGTATGAATAGAAAACACAGGTCTTTTTTTCTGGACATGCTCATATTTCTTGCTGTATTGCAGACTCTGGAAAGAAGAGGATGATTCTTGAGTTAAAACAGAGGGTGTTTCATGGATGAGAAAACTGTTCTGAATTTCCCTTCACAAACGGAGTTAAACCAAATTCTCTGTGTCTTTCTACAAGCAGGAGTTCATATCCGGTAAACCCAGTGATTTTTTGGCTCAAATGAATTTACACAGTTCTTGAACCCAACACGATTTCATTATTAACTAAAGAGCATCTATGTAAGAGATGCTGTGGTTTGTTACAGTTTCATAAGCAGAGTTCAACTAGATATGGTCCGTATGAGTAGGAAACACAGTTCTTTTTTTCTGGGCATGCTCATGTTTCTTGATGTATTTGAGATGCTTGAAAGAAGAGCATGCTCTTTGCGTTAAAACAGAGTGTGTTTCATGGAAGAGAACTCTGTTCTGAATTTCCCTTCCCCAACCGAGTGAAACCAAAGGCTCTGTGTCTTCCTACAAGCAAGAGTTCTTTTCCAGTAAAGCCAGTGATTTTTCAGCTCAAATACATTTACACAGTTCACGAACCCGACATGATTTTCACTATTAAATAAAGAGCATCTATGTAAGAGATGCTGTGGTTGTTACAGTTTCATAAGCAGAGTTCAACTAGATATGGTCCATAGGAGTAGGAACCACAGTTCTTTTTTTCTGGGCATGCTTATGTTTCTTGCTGTATTAGAGACGATGGAAGGAAGAGCATGCTCTTTGCTTTCAAACAGAGTATGTTTCATGGATGAGAAATCTGGTCTGATTTTCCCTTCACAAACGGAGTTAAACCAAAGCCTCTGTGTCTTGCGACAAGCAAGAGTTCATTTCCGGTAAACCTAGGGGTTTTTCCTGTCAAATGAATTTACACAGTTCATGAACCCAACACGATTTTCACTATTAACAACAGAGCATCTATGTAACACATGGTCTGGTTTTTTAGAGTTTCATAAGCAGACTTCAAGTAGATTTGGTCCGTATGAATAGAAAACACAGTTCTTTTTTTCTGAACATGCTCATATGTCTTGCTGTATTGCAGACTCTAGAAAGAATAGGATGCCTCTTGCGTTAAATCAGAGGGTGTTTCATGGATGAGAATTCTGGCCTGAATTTCCCTTCACAAACGGAGATAAACCAAAGTCTCTGTGTCTTCCTAGAAGCAAGAGTTCATATCCGGTAAACCCAGTGATTTTTCAGCTCAAATAAATTTTCAAAGTTCATGAACCCAACACGTTTTTCACTATTAACTAAACAGCATCTATGTATGAGATGTTGTTTTTTGTTACACTTTCAGAAGCAGAGTTCAACTAGATATGGTCCGTATGAGTAGGAAACACAGTTCTTTTTTTCTGGGCATGCTCATGTTTCTTGATGTATTAGAGACGCTGGAAAGAAGAGCATGCTCTTTGCGTTAAAACACAGTGTGTTTCATGGATGAGGACTCTGGTCTGAATTTCCCTTCACAAACGGAGTGAAACCAAAGCCTCTGTGTCTTCCTACAACCAAGAGTTAATTTCCGGTAAACCCAGGTGTTTTTCGGCTCAAAATGAATTTACAAAGTTCATGAACTCAACACGATTTTCACTATTAACTAAAGAGCATCTATGTAAGAGATGCTGTGGTTAGTTACAGTTTCATAATCAGAGTTCAACTAGATATGGTCCGTATGAGTAGGAAATACAGTTCATTTTTTCTGGACATGCTCATATTTCTTGCTGTATTGCAGACTCTGGACAGAAGAGGTTGCTTCCTGCATTACAACAGAGGATGTTTCATGGATGAGAACACTGGTCTGAATTTCCATTCACAAACGGAGTTAAACCAAATGCTCCGTGTCTTCCTACAAGCAAGAGTTCATTTCCTGTAAACCCAGTGATTTTTCGGCTGAAATGAATTTACACAGTTCACGAACCCATCATGATTTTCACTATTAACTAAAGAGCAGCTATGTAAGAGATGCTGTGGTTGTTAAAGTTTCATAAGAAGAGTTCAACTAGATATGGTCCATAGGAGTAGGAAACACAGTTCTTTTTTTCTGGGCATTCTCATGTTTCTTGCTGTATTAGAGACGATGGAAGGAAGAGCATGATCTTTGCATTAAAACAGAGGTTGTTTCATGGATGAGAACACTGTTCTGAATTTCCCTTCACAAACGGAGTTAAACCAAAGTCTCTGTGTCTTCTACAAGCAGGAGTTCATATCTGGTAAACCCAGTGATTTTTCGGCTCAAATGAATATACACAGTTCTTGAACCCAACACGATTTTCACTATTAACTAAAGAGTATCTATGTAAGAGATGTTGATTTTTGTTACAGTTTCAGAAGCAGAGTTCAACTAGATATGGTCCGTATGAGTAGGAAACACAGTTCTTTTTTTCTGGGCATTCTCATGTTTCTTGCTGTATTAGAGACGATGGAAGGAAGAGGATGCTTCTTGCCTTAAAACAAAGTGTGTTTCAAGGATGAGAACTCTGGTCCGAATTTCCCTTCACAAACAGAGTTAAACCAAAGTCTCTGTGTCTTTCAACAAGCAAGAGTTCATATCCGGGAAACCCAGTGATTTTTCGGATCAAATGAATTTACACAGTTCTTGAACCCAACACGTTTTTCACTATTAACTAAAGAGCATCTATGTAAGAGATGCTGTGGTTTGTTACAGTTACATAATCAGAGTTCAACTAGATATGGTCCGTATGAGCAAGAAATACAATTCATTTTTTCTGGACATGCTCATATTTCTTGCTGTACTGCAGACTCTGGAAAGAAGAGGATGCTTCTTGCGTTAAAACAGAGGGTGTTTCATGGATGAGAACTCTGGTCTGAATTTCCCTTCACAAACGGATTTAAACCAAAGGCTCTGTGTCTTCCTACAACCAAGAGTTCATTTCCGGTAAACCCTGTGATTTTTCGGCTCAAATGAATTTACACAGTACACGAACCCAACACGATTTTCACTATTAACTAAAGAGCATCTATGTAAGAGATGCTGTGGTTTGGTACAG
Organism: Onychomys leucogaster; assembly: GCA_949786385.1. Classification (NCBI taxonomy): domain Eukaryota; kingdom Metazoa; phylum Chordata; class Mammalia; order Rodentia; family Cricetidae; genus Onychomys; species Onychomys leucogaster. The sequence continues at coordinate 119,032 of CATKUP010000363.1, forward strand.
TTTCATAATCAGAGTTCAACTAGATATGGTCCGTATGAGTAGAAAACACAGTTCTTTTTTTCTGGGCATGTTCATGTTTCTTGATGTATTAGAGACGCTGGAAAGAAGAGCAATCTCTTTGCGTTAAAACAGAGTGTGTTTCATGGATGGGGACTCTGGTCTGAATTTCCCTTCACAAACGGAGTGAAACCAAAGCCTCTGTGTCTTCCTACAAGCAAGAGTTCATATCCGGTAACCCAGTGATTTTTCGGCTCAAATGAATTTACACAGTTCATGAACCCAACACGTTTTTCACTATTAACTAAAGAGCATCTATGTAAGAGATGCTGTGGTTTGTTACAGTTACATAATCAGAGTTCAACTAGATATGGTCCGTATGAGTAGGAAATACAATTCATTTTTTCTGGACATGCTCATATTTCTTGCTGTATTGCAGACTCTGGACAGAGGAGCATGCTTCTTGCATTATAACAGAAGATGTTTCATGGATGAGAACATTGGTCTGAATTACCATTCACAAACGGAGTTAAACCAAAGGATCTGTGTCTTCCTACAAGCAAGAGTTCATTTCCAGTAAAGCCTGTGATTTTGCAGCTCAAATACATTTACACAGTTCATGAACACAACATGATTTTCACTATTAACTTAAGAGCATCTATGTAAGAGATGCTGTGGTTGTTACAGTTTCATAAGCAGAGTTCAACTAGATATGGTCCATAGGAGTAGGAACCACAGATCTTTTTTTCTGGGCATGCTTATGTTTCTTGCTGTATTAGAGACGATGGAAGGAAGAGCATGCTCTTTGCATAAAAACAGAGTGTGTTTCATGGATGAGAAATCTGGTCTGTTTTTCCCTTCACAAACGGAGTTAAACCAAAGCCTCTGTGTCTTGCGACAAGCAAGAGTTCATTTCTGGTAAACCTAGGGGTTTTTCCTCTCAAATGAATTTACACAGTTCATGAACCCAACACGTTTTTCACTATTAACAAAAGAGCATCTATGTAACACATGGTCTGGTTTTTTAGAGTTTCATAAGCAGACTTCAAATAGATTTGTTCCGTATGAATAGAAAACACAGTTCTTTTTTTCTGGACATGCTCATATGTCTTGCTGTATTGCAGACTCTGGAAAGAAGAGCATGCTCTTTGCGTTAAAACAGAGTGTGTTTCATGGATGAGAACTCTGTTCTGAATTTCCCTTCACAAACGGATTGAAACCAAAGCCTCTGTGTCTTCCTACAAGCAAGAGTTCATTTCCGGTAAACCCAGGTGTTTTTCGGCTCAAATGACTTTACACATTTCATGAATCCAACACGATTTTCACTACTAACTAAAGAGCATATATGTAACACATGCTGTGGTTTGTTACCGTTTCCTAAGTAGACTTCAACTAGACATGGTCCGTATGAGTAGGAAACACAGTTCTTTTTTTCTGGGCATGCTCATTTTTCCTGCTTTATTGGAGACGCTGGAAAGAAGAGCATGCTTCTTGCGTTAAAACAGAGTATGTTTCATGGATGAGAACACTGGTCTGAATTTTCCTTCAAAAACGGAGTTAAACCAAAGAGTCTAGGTCTTCCTACAAGCAAGAGTTCATATCCGGTAAACACAGTGATTTTTGAGCTCAAATGAATTTTCAAAGTTCATGAACCCAACACGTTTTTCACTATTAACTAAACAGCATCTATGAAAGAGATGCTGTGGTTTGTTACAGTTTCATAAGCAGAGTTCAACTAGATATGGTCCGTGTGAGTAGGAAACACAGTTCTTTTTTCCTGGACATGCTCATATTTCTTGATGTATTGCAGACTCTGGAAAGAAGAGGATGCTTCTTGCCTTAAAACAGAGTGTGTTTCATGGATGAGAACTCTGGTCTGAATTTTCCTTCACAAACGGAGTTAAACCAAAGCCTCTGTGTCTTCCTACAAGCAAGGGTTCATATCCGGTAAACCCAGTGATTTTTAGGCTCAAATGAATTTACACAGTTCACGAACCCAACACGTTTTTCACTATTAACTAAAGAGCATCTATGTAAGAGATGCTGTGGTTTGTTACAGTTTCATAAGCAGAGTTCAACTAGATATGGTCCGTATGAGTAAGAAACACAGTTCTTTTTTTCTGGGCATGCTCATTTTTCTTGATGTATTAGAGACGCTGGAAAGAAGAGCATGCTCTTTCCGTTAAATCAGAGTGTGTTTCATGGATGAGGACTCTGGTCTGAATTTCCCTTCACAAGCGGATTTAAACCAAGGAGTCTGTGTCTTCCTACAAGCAAGAGTTCATATCCGGTAACCCAGTGATTTTTCTGCTCAAATGAATTTAAACAGTTCATGAACCCAACACGTTTTTCACTATTAACTAAAGAGCATCTATGTAAGAGATGCTGTGGTTTGTTACAGTTACATAATCAGAGTTCCACTAGATATGGTCCGTATGAGTAGGAAATACAATTCATTTTTTCTGGACATGCTCATATTTCTTGCTGTATTGCAGACTCTGGACAGAAGAGGATGCTTCTTGCATTATAACAGATGATGTTTCATGGATGAGAACACTGGTCTGAATTTCCATTCACAAATGGAGTTAAACTAAAGGCTCTGTGTCTTCCTACAACCAAGAGTTCATTTCCGGTAAACCCTGTGATTTTTCGGCTCAAATAAATTTACACAGTTCACGAACCCAACAGGATTTTCACTATTAACTAAAGAGCATCTATGTAAGTGATGCTGTGGTTTGCTACAGTTTCATAAGTAGAGTTCAACTAGATATGGTCCGTATAAGTAGGAAACACAGTTCTTTTTTTCTGGGCATGCTCATGTTTCCTGCTTTATTGGAGACGCTGGAAAGAAGAGCATGCTTCTTGCGTTAAAACAGAGTGTGTTTCATGGATGAGAACACTGGTCTGAATTTTCCTTCAAAAAGGGAGTTGAACCAAAGAGTCTAGGTCTTCCTACAAGCAAGAGTTCATATCCGGTAAACACAGTGATTTTTCAGCTCAAATGAATTTTCAAAGTTCATGAACCCAACACGTTTTTCACTATTAACTAAACAGCATCTATGAAAGAGATGCTGTGGTTTGTTACAGTTTCATAAGCAGAGTTCAACTAGATATGGTCCGTGTGAGTAGGAAACACAGTTCTTTTTTTCTGGACATGCTCATATTTCTTGATGTATTGCAGACTCTGGAAAGAAGAGGATGCTTCTTGCCTTAAAACAGAGTGTGTTTCATGGATGAGAACTCTGGTCTGAATTTTCCTTCACAAACGGAGATAAACCAAAGCCTCTGTGTCTTCCGAGAGGCAAGAGTTCATTTCTGGTAAACATAGGGGTTTTTCGGCTCAAATGAATTTGCGCTGTTCATGAACCCAACACGTTTTTCACTATTAACAAAAGAGCATCTATGTAACACATTGTCTGGTTTGTTAGAGTTTCATGAACAGACTTCAACTAGATATGGTCCGTATGAATAGAAAACACAGTTCTTTTTTTCTGGACATGCTCATATTTCTTGCTGTATTGCAGAATCTAGAAAGAAGAGGATTCTTCTTGCGTTAAAACAGAGGGTGTTTCATGGATGAGAACACTGTTCTGAATTTCCCTTCACAAACGGAGTTAAACCAAATTCTCTGTGTCTTTCTACAAGCAAGAGTTCATATCCGGTAAACCCAGTGATTTTTCGGCTCAAATGAATTTACACAGTTCTTGAACCCAACACAATTTCATTATTAACTAAAGACCATCTATGTAAGAGATTCTGTGGTTTGTTACAGTTTCATAATCAGAGTTCAACTAGATATGGTCCGTATGAGTAGGAAACACAGTTCCTTTTTTCTTGGCATGCTCATGTTTCTTGATGTATTAGAGACACTGGAAAGAAGAGCATGCTCTTTGCGTTAAAAAAGAGTGTGTTTCATGGATGAGAACTCTGGCCTGAATTTCCCTTCACAAACGGAGTGAAACCAAAGCCTCTGTGTCTTCCTACAAGCAAGAGTTCATTTCCGGTAAACCCAGGTGTTTTTCGGCTCAAATGACTTTACACATTTCATGAACCCAACACGATTTTCACTACTATCTAAAGAGCATATATGTAACACATGCTGTGGTTTGTTACAGTTTCCTAAGCAGAGTTCAACTAGATAAGGTCCGTATGAGTAGGAAACACAGTTCTTTTTTTCTGGGCATGCTCATGATTCCTGCTTTATTGGAGACGCTTTAAAGAAGAGCATGCTTCTTGCGTTAAAACAGAGTATGTTTCATGGCTGAGAACAATGGTCTGAATTTTCCTTCAAAAACGGAGTTAAACCAATGAGTCTGTGTCTTCCTACAAGCAAGAGTTCATATCCGGTAAACACAGTGATTTTTCAGCTCAAATGAATTTTCAAAGTTCATGAACCCAACACGTTTTTCACTATTAACTAAACAGCATCTATGAAAGAGATGCTGTGGTTTGTTACAGTTTCATAAGCAGAGTTGAACTAGATATGGTACGTATGAGTAGGAAACACAGTTCTTTTTTTCTGGACATGCTCATATATCTTGCTGTATTGCAGACTCTGGAAAGAAGAGGATGCTTCTTGCGTTAAAAAAGAGGGTGTTTCATGGATGAAAACACTGTTCTGAATTTCCCTTCACAAACGGAGTTAAACCAAAGTCTCTGTGTCTTCCTACAAGCAAGAGTTCATTTCCGGTAAACCCAGGTGTTTTTCGGCTCAAATGAATTTACACAGTTCATGAACCCAACACGATTTTCACTATTAACTAAAGAGCATCTATGAAACACATGTTGTGGTTTGTTATAGTTTCCTAAGCAGAGTTCAACTAGATATGGTCCGTATGAGTAAGAAACACAATTCATTTTTTCTGGACATGCTCATATTTCTTGCTGAATTGCAGACTCTGGAAAGAAGAGGATGCTTCTTGCGTTAAAACAGAGGGTGTTTCATGGATGAGAACACTGTTGTTAATTTCCCTTCACAAACGGAGTTAAACCAAAGTTTCTGTGTCTTCCTACAAGCAAGAGTTCATATCTGGTAAACCCAGTGATTTTTCGGCTCAAATGAATTTACACAGTTCACGAACTAAACACGTTTTTCACTATTAACTAAAGAGCATATATGTAAGAGATGCTGTGGTTGTTACACTTTCATAAGCAGAGTTCAACTAGTTATGGTCCATATGAGTAGGAACCACAGTTCTTTTTTTCTGGTCATGCTCATGTTTCTTGCAGTATTAGAGATGATGGAAGGAAGAGCATGCTCCTTGAATTAAAACAGAGTGTGTTTCATGGATGAGAAATCTGGTCTGAATTTCCCTTCACAAATGGAGTTAAACCAAAGCCTCTGTGTCTTCCGACAAGCAAGAGTTCATTTCCGGTAAACTTAGGGGTTTTTCGGCTCAAATGAATTTACACAGTTCATGAACCCAACACGTTTTTCACTATTAACAAAAGAGCATCTATGTAACACATGGTCTGGTTTGTTAGAGTTTCATAAGCAGACTTCAATTAGATATGGTCCGTATGAATAGAAAACACAGTTCTTTTTTCTAGACATGCTCATATTTCTTGCTGTATTGCAGACTCAGGAAAGAAGAGGATGCTTCTTTCGTTAAAACAGAGGGTGTTTCATGGACGAGAACACTGTTCTGAATTTCATTTCACAAACGGGGTTAAACCAAAGTCTCTGTGTCTTCCTACAACCAAGAGTTCATTTCCGGTAAACCAAGGGGTTTTTCGGCTCAAAATAAATTTACAAAGTTCATGAACCCAACACAATTTTCACTAATAACTAAAGAGAATCTATGTAAGAGATGCTGTGGTTTGTTACAGTTTCATAATCAGAGTTCAACTAGATATGGTCCGTATGAGTAGGAAATACAGTTCATTTTTTATGTACATGCTCATATTTCTTGCTGTATTGCAGACTCTGGAAAGAAGAGGATTCTTCTTGCGTTAAAACAGAGTGTGTTTCATAGATGAGAACACTGGTCGGAATTTCATTTCACAAAGGGAGTTAAACCAAAGGCTCTGTGTCTTCCTACAAGCAATAGTTCATTTCCGGTAGAGCCAGTGATTTTTCAGCTCAAATGAATTTACACAGTTCACGAACCCAACACGTTTTTCACTATTAACTAAAGAGTATCTATGTAAGAGATGCTGTGGTTTGTTACAGTTTCATAAGCAGAGTTCAACTAGATATGGTCCGTATGAGTAGGAAACACAGTTCTTTTTTTTTTCTGGGCATGCTCATGTTTCTTTCTGTATTAGAGACGCTGGAAAGAAGAGAATGCTCTTTGCATTAAAACAGAGTGTGTTTCTTGGATGAGATCTCTGGTCTGAATTTCCCTTCAAAAACAGAGTTAAACCAAAGCCTCTGTGTCTTCCAACAAGCAAGAGTTCATTTCCGGTAAACCTAGGGGTTTTTCGGCTCAAATGAATTTACACAGTTCATGAACCCAACACGTTTTTCACTATTAACAAAAGAGCATCTATGTAACACATGGTCTGGTGTGTTAGAGTTTCATAAGTAGACTTCAACTAGATATGATCCGTATGAATAGAAAACACAGTTCTTTTTTTCTGGCCATACTTATATTTCTTGCTGTATTGCAGAATCTGGAAAGAAGAGGATGCTTCTTGCGTTAAAACAGAGGGTGTTTCATGGATGAGAACACTGTTCTGAATTTCCCTTCACAAACGGAGTTAAACCAAAGTCTCTGTGTCTTCCTACAAACAAGAGTTCATATCCGGTAAGCCCAGTGATTTTTGGGCTCAAATGAATTTACACAGTTCTTAAACCCAACACGTTTTTCACTATAAATGAAAGAGCATTTTTGTAAGAGATGCTGTGGTTTGTTTCAGTTTCATAAGCAGAGTTCAACTAGATATGGTCCGTATGATTAGGAAACACAGTTCTTTTTTTGGGGGCATGCTCATGTTTCTTGCTGTATTAGAGATGATGGAAGAAAGAGAATGCTCTTTGCATTAAAACAGAGTGTGTTTCATGGATGAGATCTCTGGTCTCAATTTCCCTTCACAAACGGAGTGAAAAAAAAGCCTCTGTGTCTTCCTACAAGCAAGAGTTCATTTCTGGTAAACCCAGGTGTTTTTCGGCTCAAATGACTTTACACATTTCATGAACCCAACTCGATTTTCACTACTAACTAAAGAGCATATATGTAACACATGCTGTGGTTTGTTACAGTTTCCTAAGCAGAGTTCAACTAGATAAGGTCCGTATGAGTAGGAAACACAGTTCTTTTTTTCTGGGCATGCTCATGATTCCTGCTTTATTGGAGACGCTGGAAAGAAGAGCATGCTTCTTGCGTTAAAACAGAGTATGTTTCATGGCTGAGAACAATGGTCTGAATTTTCCTTCAAAAACGGAGTTAAACCAATGAGTCTGTGTCTTCCTAGAAGCAAGAGTTCATATCCGGTAAACCCAGTGAGTTTTCGGTTCAAATGAATTTACACACTTCATGAACCCAACATGATTTTCACTATTAACTAAACAACATCTATGAAAGAGATGCTGTGGTTTGTTACTGTTTCATAAGCAGAGTTCATCTAGATATGGTCCGTATGAGTAGGAAACACAGTGCTTTTTTTCTGGACATGCTCATATTTGTTGATGTATTGCAGATTCTGGAAAGAAGAGGATGCTTCTTGCGTTAAAACAGAGTGTGTTAAATAGATGAGAACACTGGTCTCAATTTTCCTTCACAATCGGAGTTAAACCAAAGGCTCTGTGTCTTCCTACAAGCAAGAGTTCATATCCGGTAACCCAGTGATTTTTCGGCTCAAATGAATTTACACAGTTCATGAACCCAACACGTTTTTCACTATTAATTAAAGAGCATCTATGTAAGAGATGCTGTGGTTGGTTACAGTTACATAATCAGAGTTCAACCTGATATGGTATCCTATGAGTAGGAAACACAGTTCTTTTTTTCTGGGCATGCTCATGTTTCTTGATGTATTAGAGATGATGGAAGGAAGAGCATGCTCTTTGCAATACAACAGAGTGTGTTTCATGCATGAGATCTCTGGTCTGAATTTCCCTTCACAAACGGAGTTAAACCAAAGCCTCTGTGTCTTCCGACAAGCAAGATTTCATTTCCGGTAAACCCAGGTGTTTTTCGGCTCAAATGAATTTACACAGTTCATGACCCCAACACGATTTTCACTATTAACTAAAGAGCATCTGTGTAACACATGCTGTGGTTTGTTACAGTTTCATAAGCAGAGTTCAACTAGATATGGTCTGTGTGAGTAGGAAACACAGTTCTTTTTTTCTGGACATGCTCATATTTCTTGCTGTATTACAGACTCTGGAGAGAAGGGGATGCTTCTTGCGTTAAAACAGAGGGTGTTCATGGATGAGAACTCTGGTCTGAATTTCCCTTCACAAACGGATTTAAACCAAAGCCTCTGTGTCTTCCTACAAGCAAGACTTCATTTCCGGTAAACCCTGTGATTTTTCGGCTCAAATGAATTTACACAGTTCACGAACACAACACGTTTTTCACTATTAACTAAAGAGCATCTATGTAAGAGATGCTGTGTTTTGTTACAGTTTCATAATCAGAGTTCAACTAGATATGGTCCGTATGAGTAGGAAACACAGTCCTTTTTTTCTGGGCATGATCATGTTTCTTGCTGTATTATTTACGATGGAAGGAAGAGCATGCTCTTTGCATTAAAACAGAGTTTGTTTCATGGAAGGGAAATCTGGTTTGAATTTCCCTTCACAAACGGAGTTAAAACAAAGGCTCTGTGTCTTCCTACAAGCAAGAGTTCATTTCCGGTAAAAGCAGTGATTTTTCGGATCAAATGAATTTACACAGTTTTTGAACCCAGCACGTTTTTCACTATAAATGAAAGAGCATTTTTGTAAGTGATGCTGTGGTTTGAACATTTTCATAAGCAGAGTTCAACTAGATATGGTCCGTATGAGTAGGAAACACAGTTCTTTTTTTCTGGACATGATCATATTTCTTGCTGTATTGCAGACTCTGGACAGAAGAGGATGCTTCTTGCGTTAAAACAGAGGGTGTTTCATGGATGAGAACACTGTTCTGAATTTTCCTTCACAAACGGAGTTAAACCAAAGCCTCTGTGTCTTCCGACAAGCAAGAGTCCATTTCCGGTAAACCTAGGGGTATTTCGGCTCAAATGAATTTACACAGTTCATGAACCCAACACGATTTTCACTATTAACTAAAGACCAGCTATGTAACACATGCTGTGGTTTGTTACAGTTTCCTAAGCAGAGTTGAACTAGATATGGTCCGTATGTGTAGGAAACACAGATCATTTTTTCTGGGCATGCTCATGTTTCTTGCTGTATTAGAGACACTGGAAAGAAGAGCATTCTCTTTGCGTTAAAACAGAGTGTGTTTCATGGATGAGAACTCTGGTCTCAATTTTCCTTCAGAAATGGATTTAAGCCAATGTCTCTGTGTCTTCCTACAAGCTATCGTTCATTTCCGGTGAACCCTGTGATTTTTCGGCTCAAATGAATTTAGACAGTTCAAGAACCCAACTCATTTTTCACTATTAACTAAGGAGCATCTATGTAAGAGATGCTGTGGTTTCTTACAGTTTCATAAGCAGATTTCAACTAGATATGGTACGTATGAGTAGGAAACACAGTTCTTTTTTTCTGGACATGCTCATATATCTTGCTGTATTGCAGACTCTGGAAAGAAGAGGATGCTTCTTGCGTTAAAAAAGAGGGTGTTTCATGGATGAAAACACTGTTCTGAATTTCCCTTCACAAACGGAGTTAAACCAAAGTCTCTGTGTCTTCCTACAAGCAAGAGTTCATTTCCGGTAAACCCAGGTGTTTTTCGGCTCAAATGAATTTACACAGTTCATGAACCCAACACGATTTTCACTATTAACTAAAGAGCATCTATGAAACACATGTTGTGGTTTGTTATAGTTTCCTAAGCAGAGTTCAACTAGATATGGTCCGTATGAGTAAGAAACACAATTCATTTTTTCTGGACATGCTCATATTTCTTGCTGAATTGCAGACTCTGGAAAGAAGAGGATGCTTCTTGCGTTAAAACAGAGGGTGTTTCATGGATGAGAACACTGTTGTTAATTTCCCTTCACAAACGGAGTTAAACCAAAGTTTCTGTGTCTTCCTACAAGCAAGAGTTCATATCTGGTAAACCCAGTGATTTTTCGGCTCAAATGAATTTACACAGTTCACGAACTAAACACGTTTTTCACTATTAACTAAAGAGCATATATGTAAGAGATGCTGTGGTTGTTACACTTTCATAAGCAGAGTTCAACTAGTTATGGTCCATATGAGTAGGAACCACAGTTCTTTTTTTCTGGTCATGCTCATGTTTCTTGCAGTATTAGAGATGATGGAAGGAAGAGCATGCTCCTTGAATTAAAACAGAGTGTGTTTCATGGATGAGAAATCTGGTCTGAATTTCCCTTCACAAATGGAGTTAAACCAAAGCCTCTGTGTCTTCCGACAAGCAAGAGTTCATTTCCGGTAAACTTAGGGGTTTTTCGGCTCAAATGAATTTACACAGTTCATGAACCCAACACGTTTTTCACTATTAACAAAAGAGCATCTATGTAACACATGGTCTGGTTTGTTAGAGTTTCATAAGCAGACTTCAATTAGACATGGTCCGTATGAATAGAAAACACAGTTCTTTTTTCTAGACATGCTCATATTTCTTGCTGTATTGCAGACTCAGGAAAGAAGAGGATGCTTCTTTCGTTAAAACAGAGGGTGTTTCATGGACGAGAACACTGTTCTGAATTTCATTTCACAAACGGGGTTAAACCAAAGTCTCTGTGTCTTCCTACAACCAAGAGTTCATTTCCGGTAAACCAAGGGGTTTTTCGGCTCAAAATAAATTTACAAAGTTCATGAACCCAACACAATTTTCACTAATAACTAAAGAGAATCTATGTAAGAGATGCTGTGGTTTGTTACAGTTTCATAATCAGAGTTCAACTAGATATGGTCCGTATGAGTAGGAAATACAGTTCATTTTTTATGTACATGCTCATATTTCTTGCTGTATTGCAGACTCTGGAAAGAAGAGGATTCTTCTTGCGTTAAAACAGAGTGTGTTTCATAGATGAGAACACTGGTCGGAATTTCATTTCACAAAGGGAGTTAAACCAAAGGCTCTGTGTCTTCCTACAAGCAATAGTTCATTTCCGGTAGAGCCAGTGATTTTTCAGCTCAAATGAATTTACACAGTTCACGAACCCAACACGTTTTTCACTATTAACTAAAGAGTATCTATGTAAGAGATGCTGTGGTTTTTTACAGTTTCATAAGCAGAGTTCAACTAGATATGGTCCGTATGAGTAGGAAACACAGTTCTTTTTTTTTTCTGGGCATGCTCATGTTTCTTTCTGTATTAGAGACGCTGGAAAGAAGAGAATGCTCTTTGCATTAAAACAGAGTGTGTTTCTTGGATGAGATCTCTGGTCTGAATTTCCCTTCAAAAACAGAGTTAAACCGAAGCCTCTGTGTCTTCCAACAAGCAAGAGTTCATTTCCGGTAAACCTAGGGGGTTTTCGGCTCAAATGAATTTACACAGTTCATGAACCCAACACGTTTTTCACTATTAACAAAAGAGCATCTATGTAACACATGGTCTGGTGTGTTAGAGTTTCATAAGTAGACTTCAACTAGATATGATCCGTATGAATAGAAAACACAGTTCTTTTTTTCTGGACATACTTATATTTCTTGCTGTATTGCAGAATCTGGAAAGAAGAGGATGCTTCTTGCGTTAAAACAGAGGGTGTTTCATGGATGAGAACACTGTTCTGAATTTCCCTTCACAAACGGAGTTAAACCAAAGTCTCTGTGTCTTCCTACAAACAAGAGTTCATATCCGGTAAGCCCAGTGATTTTTGGGCTCAAATGAATTTACACAGTTCTTAAACCCAACGCGTTTTTCACTATAAATGAAAGAGCATTTTTGTAAGAGATGCTGTGGTTTGTTTCAGTTTCATAAGCAGAGTTCAACTAGATATGGTCCGTATGATTAGGAAACACAGTTCTTTTTTTGGGGGCATGCTCATGTTTCTTGCTGTATTAGAGATGATGGAAGAAAGAGAATGCTCTTTGCATTAAAACAGAGTGTGTTTCATGGATGAGATCTCTGGTCTCAATTTCCCTTCACAAACGGAGTGAAAAAAAAGCCTCTGTGTCTTCCTACAAGCAAGAGTTCATTTCTGGTAAACCCAGGTGTTTTTCGGCTCAAATGACTTTACACATTTCATGAACCCAACTCGATTTTCACTACTAACTAAAGAGCATATATGTAACACATGCTGTGGTTTGTTACAGTTTCCTAAGCAGAGTTCAACTAGATAAGGTCCGTATGAGTAGGAAACACAGTTCTTTTTTTCTGGGCATGCTCATGATTCCTGCTTTATTGGAGACGCTGGAAAGAAGAGCATGCTTCTTGCGTTAAAACAGAGTATGTTTCATGGCTGAGAACAATGGTCTGAATTTTCCTTCAAAAACGGAGTTAAACCAATGAGTCTGTGTCTTCCTAGAAGCAAGAGTTCATATCCGGTAAACCCAGTGAGTTTTCGGTTCAAATGAATTTACACACTTCATGAACCCAACATGATTTTCACTATTAACTAAACAACATCTATGAAAGAGATGCTGTGGTTTGTTACTGTTTCATAAGCAGAGTTCATCTAGATATGGTCCGTATGAGTAGGAAACACAGTGCTTTTTTTCTGGACATGCTCATATTTGTTGATGTATTGCAGATTCTGGAAAGAAGAGGATGCTTCTTGCGTTAAAACAGAGTGTGTTAAATAGATGAGAACACTGGTCTCAATTTTCCTTCACAATCGGAGTTAAACCAAAGGCTCTGTGTCTTCCTACAAGCAAGAGTTCATATCCGGTAACCCAGTGATTTTTCGGCTCAAATGAATTTACACAGTTCATGAACCCAACACGTTTTTCACTATTAATTAAAGAGCATCTATGTAAGAGATGCTGTGGTTGGTTACAGTTACATAATCAGAGTTCAACCTGATATGGTATCCTATGAGTAGGAAACACAGTTCTTTTTTTCTGGGCATGCTCATGTTTCTTGATGTATTAGAGATGATGGAAGGAAGAGCATGCTCTTTGCAATACAACAGAGTGTGTTTCATGCATGAGATCTCTGGTCTGAATTTCCCTTCACAAACGGAGTTAAACCAAAGCCTCTGTGTCTTCCGACAAGCAAGATTTCATTTCCGGTAAACCCAGGTGTTTTTCGGCTCAAATGAATTTACACAGTTCATGACCCCAACACGATTTTCACTATTAACTAAAGAGCATCTGTGTAACACATGCTGTGGTTTGTTACAGTTTCATAAGCAGAGTTCAACTAGATATGGTCCGTGTGAGTAGGAAACACAGTTCTTTTTTTCTGGACATGCTCATATTTCTTGCTGTATTACAGACTCTGGAGAGAAGGGGATGCTTCTTGCGTTAAAACAGAGGGTGTTCATGGATGAGAACTCTGGTCTGAATTTCCCTTCACAAACGGATTTAAACCAAAGCCTCTGTGTCTTCCTACAAGCAAGACTTCATTTCCGGTAAACCCTGTGATTTTTCGGCTCAAATGAATTTACACAGTTCACGAACACAACACGTTTTTCACTATTAACTAAAGAGCATCTATGTAAGAGATGCTGTGTTTTGTTACAGTTTCATAATCAGAGTTCAACTAGATATGGTCCGTATGAGTAGGAAACACAGTCCTTTTTTTCTGGGCATGATCATGTTTCTTGCTGTATTATTTACGATGGAAGGAAGAGCATGCTCTTTGCATTAAAACAGAGTTTGTTTCATGGAAGGGAAATCTGGTTTGAATTTCCCTTCACAAACGGAGTTAAAACAAAGGCTCTGTGTCTTCCTACAAGCAAGAGTTCATTTCCGGTAAAAGCAGTGATTTTTCGGATCAAATGAATTTACACAGTTTTTGAACCCAGCACGTTTTTCACTATAAATGAAAGAGCATTTTTGTAAGTGATGCTGTGGTTTGAACATTTTCATAAGCAGAGTTCAACTAGATATGGTCCGTATGAGTAGGAAACACAGTTCTTTTTTTCTGGACATGATCATATTTCTTGCTGTATTGCAGACTCTGGACAGAAGAGGATGCTTCTTGCGTTAAAACAGAGGGTGTTTCATGGATGAGAACACTGTTCTGAATTTTCCTTCACAAACGGAGTTAAACCAAAGCCTCTGTGTCTTCCGACAAGCAAGAGTCCATTTCCGGTAAACCTAGGGGTATTTCGGCTCAAATGAATTTACACAGTTCATGAACCCAACACGATTTTCACTATTAACTAAAGACCAGCTATGTAACACATGCTGTGGTTTGTTACAGTTTCCTAAGCAGAGTTGAACTAGATATGGTCCGTATGTGTAGGAAACACAGATCATTTTTTCTGGGCATGCTCATGTTTCTTGCTGTATTAGAGACACTGGAAAGAAGAGCATTCTCTTTGCGTTAAAACAGAGTGTGTTTCATGGATGAGAACTCTGGTCTCAATTTTCCTTCAGAAACGGATTTAAGCCAATGTCTCTGTGTCTTCCTACAAGCTATCGTTCATTTCCGGTGAACCCTGTGATTTTTCGGCTCAAATGAATTTAGACAGTTCAAGAACCCAACTCATTTTTCACTATTAACTAAGGAGCATCTATGTAAGAGATGCTGTGGTTTCTTACAGTTTCATAAGCAGATTTCAACTAGATATGGTACGTATGAGTAGGAAACACAGTTCTTTTTTTCTGGACATGCTCATATATCTTGCTGTATTGCAGACTCTGGAAAGAAGAGGATGCTTCTTGCGTTAAAAAAGAGGGTGTTTCATGGATGAAAACACTGTTCTGAATTTCCCTTCACAAACGGAGTTAAACCAAAGTCTCTGTGTCTTCCTACAAGCAAGAGTTCATTTCCGGTAAACCCAGGTGTTTTTCGGCTCAAATGAATTTACACAGTTCATGAACCCAACACGATTTTCACTATTAACTAAAGAGCATCTATGAAACACATGTTGTGGTTTGTTATAGTTTCCTAAGCAGAGTTCAACTAGATATGGTCCGTATGAGTAAGAAACACAATTCATTTTTTCTGGACATGCTCATATTTCTTGCTGAATTGCAGACTCTGGAAAGAAGAGGATGCTTCTTGCGTTAAAACAGAGGGTGTTTCATGGATGAGAACACTGTTGTTAATTTCCCTTCACAAACGGAGTTAAACCAAAGTTTCTGTGTCTTCCTACAAGCAAGAGTTCATATCTGGTAAACCCAGTGATTTTTCGGCTCAAATGAATTTACACAGTTCACGAACTAAACACGTTTTTCACTATTAACTAAAGAGCATATATGTAAGAGATGCTGTGGTTGTTACACTTTCATAAGCAGAGTTCAACTAGTTATGGTCCATATGAGTAGGAACCACAGTTCTTTTTTTCTGGTCATGCTCATGTTTCTTGCAGTATTAGAGATGATGGAAGGAAGAGCATGCTCCTTGAATTAAAACAGAGTGTGTTTCATGGATGAGAAATCTGGTCTGAATTTCCCTTCACAAATGGAGTTAAACCAAAGCCTCTGTGTCTTCCGACAAGCAAGAGTTCATTTCCGGTAAACTTAGGGGTTTTTCGGCTCAAATGAATTTACACAGTTCATGAACCCAACACGTTTTTCACTATTAACAAAAGAGCATCTATGTAACACATGGTCTGGTTTGTTAGAGTTTCATAAGCAGACTTCAATTAGACATGGTCCGTATGAATAGAAAACACAGTTCTTTTTTCTAGACATGCTCATATTTCTTGCTGTATTGCAGACTCAGGAAAGAAGAGGATGCTTCTTTCGTTAAAACAGAGGGTGTTTCATGGACGAGAACACTGTTCTGAATTTCATTTCACAAACGGGGTTAAACCAAAGTCTCTGTGTCTTCCTACAACCAAGAGTTCATTTCCGGTAAACCAAGGGGTTTTTCGGCTCAAAATAAATTTACAAAGTTCATGAACCCAACACAATTTTCACTAATAACTAAAGAGAATCTATGTAAGAGATGCTGTGGTTTGTTACAGTTTCATAATCAGAGTTCAACTAGATATGGTCCGTATGAGTAGGAAATACAGTTCATTTTTTATGTACATGCTCATATTTCTTGCTGTATTGCAGACTCTGGAAAGAAGAGGATTCTTCTTGCGTTAAAACAGAGTGTGTTTCATAGATGAGAACACTGGTCGGAATTTCATTTCACAAAGGGAGTTAAACCAAAGGCTCTGTGTCTTCCTACAAGCAATAGTTCATTTCCGGTAGAGCCAGTGATTTTTCAGCTCAAATGAATTTACACAGTTCACGAACCCAACACGTTTTTCACTATTAACTAAAGAGTATCTATGTAAGAGATGCTGTGGTTTTTTACAGTTTCATAAGCAGAGTTCAACTAGATATGGTCCGTATGAGTAGGAAACACAGTTCTTTTTTTTTTCTGGGCATGCTCATGTTTCTTTCTGTATTAGAGACGCTGGAAAGAAGAGAATGCTCTTTGCATTAAAACAGAGTGTGTTTCTTGGATGAGATCTCTGGTCTGAATTTCCCTTCAAAAACAGAGTTAAACCGAAGCCTCTGTGTCTTCCAACAAGCAAGAGTTCATTTCCGGTAAACCTAGGGGGTTTTCGGCTCAAATGAATTTACACAGTTCATGAACCCAACACGTTTTTCACTATTAACAAAAGAGCATCTATGTAACACATGGTCTGGTGTGTTAGAGTTTCATAAGTAGACTTCAACTAGATATGATCCGTATGAATAGAAAACACAGTTCTTTTTTTCTGGACATACTTATATTTCTTGCTGTATTGCAGAATCTGGAAAGAAGAGGATGCTTCTTGCGTTAAAACAGAGGGTGTTTCATGGATGAGAACACTGTTCTGAATTTCCCTTCACAAACGGAGTTAAACCAAAGTCTCTGTGTCTTCCTACAAACAAGAGTTCATATCCGGTAAGCCCAGTGATTTTTGGGCTCAAATGAATTTACACAGTTCTTAAACCCAACACGTTTTTCACTATAAATGAAAGAGCATTTTTGTAAGAGATGCTGTGGTTTGTTTCAGTTTCATAAGCAGAGTTCAACTAGATATGGTCCGTATGATTAGGAAACACAGTTCTTTTTTTGGGGGCATGCTCATGTTTCTTGCTGTATTAGAGATGATGGAAGAAAGAGAATGCTCTTTGCATTAAAACAGAGTGTGTTTCATGGATGAGATCTCTGGTCTCAATTTCCCTTCACAAACGGAGTGAAAAAAAAGCCTCTGTGTCTTCCTACAAGCAAGAGTTCATTTCTGGTAAACCCAGGTGTTTTTCGGCTCAAATGACTTTACACATTTCATGAATCCAACTCGATTTTCACTACTAACTAAAGAGCATATATGTAACACATGCTGTGGTTTGTTACAGTTTCCTAAGCAGAGTTCAACTAGATAAGGTCCGTATGAGTAGGAAACACAGTTCTTTTTTTCTGGGCATGCTCATGATTCCTGCTTTATTGGAGACGCTGGAAAGAAGAGCATGCTTCTTGCGTTAAAACAGAGTATGTTTCATGGCTGAGAACAATGGTCTGAATTTTCCTTCAAAAACGGAGTTAAACCAATGAGTCTGTGTCTTCCTAGAAGCAAGAGTTCATATCCGGTAAACCCAGTGAGTTTTCGGTTCAAATGAATTTACACACTTCATGAACCCAACATGATTTTCACTATTAACTAAACAACATCTATGAAAGAGATGCTGTGGTTTGTTACTGTTTCATAAGCAGAGTTCATCTAGATATGGTCCGTATGAGTAGGAAACACAGTGCTTTTTTTCTGGACATGCTCATATTTGTTGATGTATTGCAGATTCTGGAAAGAAGAGGATGCTTCTTGCGTTAAAACAGAGTGTGTTAAATAGATGAGAACACTGGTCTCAATTTCCCTTCACAATCGGAGTTAAACCAAAGGCTCTGTGTCTTCCTACAAGCAAGAGTTCATATCCGGTAACCCAGTGATTTTTCGGCTCAAATGAATTTATACAGTTCATGAACCCAACACGTTTTTCACTATTAATTAAAGAGCATCTATGTAAGAGATGCTGTGGTTGGTTACAGTTACATAATCAGAGTTCAACCTGATATGGTATCCTATGAGTAGGAAACACAGTTCTTTTTTTCTGGGCATGCTCATGTTTCTTGATGTATTAGAGATGATGGAAGGAAGAGCATGCTCTTTGCAATACAACAGAGTGTGTTTCATGCATGAGATCTCTGGTCTGAATTTCCCTTCACAAACGGAGTTAAGCCAAAGCCTCTGTGTCTTCCGACAAGCAAGATTTCATTTCCGGTAAACCCAGGTGTTTTTCGGCTCAAATGAATTTACACAGTTCATGACCCCAACACGATTTTCACTATTAACTAAAGAGCATCTGTGTAACACATGCTGTGGTTTGTTACAGTTTCATAAGCAGAGTTCAACTAGATATGGTCCGTGTGAGTAGGAAACACAGTTCTTTTTTTCTGGACATGCTCATATTTCTTGCTGTATTACAGACTCTGGAGAGAAGGGGATGCTTCTTGCGTTAAAACAGAGGGTGTTCATGGATGAGAACTCTGGTCTGAATTTCCCTTCACAAACGGATTTAAACCAAAGCCTCTGTGTCTTCCTACAAGCAAGACTTCATTTCCGGTAAACCCTGTGATTTTTCGGCTCAAATGAATTTACACAGTTCACGAACACAACACGTTTTTCACTATTAACTAAAGAGCATCTATGTAAGAGATGCTGTGTTTTGTTACAGTTTCATAATCAGAGTTCAACTAGATATGGTCCGTATGAGTAGGAAACACAGTCCTTTTTTTCTGGGCATGATCATGTTTCTTGCTGTATTATTTACGATGGAAGGAAGAGCATGCTCTTTGCATTAAAACAGAGTTTGTTTCATGGAAGGGAAATCTGGTTTGAATTTCCCTTCACAAACGGAGTTAAAACAAAGGCTCTGTGTCTTCCTACAAGCAAGAGTTCATTTCCGGTAAAAGCAGTGATTTTTCGGATCAAATGAATTTACACAGTTTTTGAACCCAGCACGTTTTTCACTATAAATGAAAGAGCATTTTTGTAAGTGATGCTGTGGTTTGAACATTTTCATAAGCAGAGTTCAACTAGATATGGTCCGTATGAGTAGGAAACACAGTTCTTTTTTTCTGGACATGATCATATTTCTTGCTGTATTGCAGACTCTGGACAGAAGAGGATGCTTCTTGCGTTAAAACAGAGGGTGTTTCATGGATGAGAACACTGTTCTGAATTTTCCTTCACAAACGGAGTTAAACCAAAGCCTCTGTGTCTTCCGACAAGCAAGAGTCCATTTCCGGTAAACCTAGGGGTATTTCGGCTCAAATGAATTTACACAGTTCATGAACCCAACACGATTTTCACTATTAACTAAAGACCAGCTATGTAACACATGCTGTGGTTTGTTACAGTTTCCTAAGCAGAGTTGAACTAGATATGGTCCGTATGTGTAGGAAACACAGATCATTTTTTCTGGGCATGCTCATGTTTCTTGCTGTATTAGAGACACTGGAAAGAAGAGCATTCTCTTTGCGTTAAAACAGAGTGTGTTTCATGGATGAGAACTCTGGTCTCAATTTTCCTTCAGAAACGGATTTAAGCCAATGTCTCTGTGTCTTCCTACAAGCTATCGTTCATTTCCGGTGAACCCTGTGATTTTTCGGCTCAAATGAATTTAGACAGTTCAAGAACCCAACTCATTTTTCACTATTAACTAAGGAGCATCTATGTAAGAGATGCTGTGGTTTCTTACAGTTTCATAAGCAGATTTCAACTAGATATGGTACGTATGAGTAGGAAACACAGTTCTTTTTTTCTGGACATGCTCATATATCTTGCTGTATTGCAGACTCTGGAAAGAAGAGGATGCTTCTTGCGTTAAAAAAGAGGGTGTTTCATGGATGAAAACACTGTTCTGAATTTCCCTTCACAAACGGAGTTAAACCAAAGTCTCTGTGTCTTCCTACAAGCAAGAGTTCATTTCCGGTAAACCCAGGTGTTTTTCGGCTCAAATGAATTTACACAGTTCATGAACCCAACACGATTTTCACTATTAACTAAAGAGCATCTATGAAACACATGTTGTGGTTTGTTATAGTTTCCTAAGCAGAGTTCAACTAGATATGGTCCGTATGAGTAAGAAACACAATTCATTTTTTCTGGACATGCTCATATTTCTTGCTGAATTGCAGACTCTGGAAAGAAGAGGATGCTTCTTGCGTTAAAACAGAGGGTGTTTCATGGATGAGAACACTGTTGTTAATTTCCCTTCACAAACGGAGTTAAACCAAAGTTTCTGTGTCTTCCTACAAGCAAGAGTTCATATCTGGTAAACCCAGTGATTTTTCGGCTCAAATGAATTTACACAGTTCACGAACTAAACACGTTTTTCACTATTAACTAAAGAGCATATATGTAAGAGATGCTGTGGTTGTTACACTTTCATAAGCAGAGTTCAACTAGTTATGGTCCATATGAGTAGGAACCACAGTTCTTTTTTTCTGGTCATGCTCATGTTTCTTGCAGTATTAGAGATGATGGAAGGAAGAGCATGCTCCTTGAATTAAAACAGAGTGTGTTTCATGGATGAGAAATCTGGTCTGAATTTCCCTTCACAAATGGAGTTAAACCAAAGCCTCTGTGTCTTCCGACAAGCAAGAGTTCATTTCCGGTAAACTTAGGGGTTTTTCGGCTCAAATGAATTTACACAGTTCATGAACCCAACACGTTTTTCACTATTAACAAAAGAGCATCTATGTAACACATGGTCTGGTTTGTTAGAGTTTCATAAGCAGACTTCAATTAGATATGGTCCGTATGAATAGAAAACACAGTTCTTTTTTCTAGACATGCTCATATTTCTTGCTGTATTGCAGACTCAGGAAAGAAGAGGATGCTTCTTTCGTTAAAACAGAGGGTGTTTCATGGACGAGAACACTGTTCTGAATTTCATTTCACAAACGGGGTTAAACCAAAGTCTCTGTGTCTTCCTACAACCAAGAGTTCATTTCCGGTAAACCAAGGGGTTTTTCGGCTCAAAATAAATTTACAAAGTTCACGAACCCAACACAATTTTCACTAATAACTAAAGAGAATCTATGTAAGAGATGCTGTGGTTTGTTACAGTTTCATAATCAGAGTTCAACTAGATATGGTCCGTATGAGTAGGAAATACAGTTCATTTTTTATGTACATGCTCATATTTCTTGCTGTATTGCAGACTCTGGAAAGAAGAGGATTCTTCTTGCGTTAAAACAGAGTGTGTTTCATAGATGAGAACACTGGTCGGAATTTCATTTCACAAAGGGAGTTAAACCAAAGGCTCTGTGTCTTCCTACAAGCAATAGTTCATTTCCGGTAGAGCCAGTGATTTTTCAGCTCAAATGAATTTACACAGTTCACGAACCCAACACGTTTTTCACTATTAACTAAAGAGTATCTATGTAAGAGATGCTGTGGTTTTTTACAGTTTCATAAGCAGAGTTCAACTAGATATGGTCCGTATGAGTAGGAAACACAGTTCTTTTTTTTTTCTGGGCATGCTCATGTTTCTTTCTGTATTAGAGACGCTGGAAAGAAGAGAATGCTCTTTGCATTAAAACAGAGTGTGTTTCTTGGATGAGATCTCTGGTCTGAATTTCCCTTCAAAAACAGAGTTAAACCGAAGCCTCTGTGTCTTCCAACAAGCAAGAGTTCATTTCCGGTAAACCTAGGGGGTTTTCGGCTCAAATGAATTTACACAGTTCATGAACCCAACACGTTTTTCACTATTAACAAAAGAGCATCTATGTAACACATGGTCTGGTGTGTTAGAGTTTCATAAGTAGACTTCAACTAGATATGATCCGTATGAATAGAAAACACAGTTCTTTTTTTCTGGACATACTTATATTTCTTGCTGTATTGCAGAATCTGGAAAGAAGAGGATGCTTCTTGCGTTAAAACAGAGGGTGTTTCATGGATGAGAACACTGTTCTGAATTTCCCTTCACAAACGGAGTTAAACCAAAGTCTCTGTGTCTTCCTACAAACAAGAGTTCATATCCGGTAAGCCCAGTGATTTTTGGGCTCAAATGAATTTACACAGTTCTTAAACCCAACACGTTTTTCACTATAAATGAAAGAGCATTTTTGTAAGAGATGCTGTGGTTTGTTTCAGTTTCATAAGCAGAGTTCAACTAGATATGGTCCGTATGATTAGGAAACACAGTTCTTTTTTTGGGGGCATGCTCATGTTTCTTGCTGTATTAGAGATGATGGAAGAAAGAGAATGCTCTTTGCATTAAAACAGAGTGTGTTTCATGGATGAGATCTCTGGTCTCAATTTCCCTTCACAAACGGAGTGAAAAAAAAGCCTCTGTGTCTTCCTACAAGCAAGAGTTCATTTCTGGTAAACCCAGGTGTTTTTCGGCTCAAATGACTTTACACATTTCATGAACCCAACTCGATTTTCACTACTAACTAAAGAGCATATATGTAACAATGCTGTGGTTTGTTACAGTTTCCTAAGCAGAGTTCAACTAGATAAGGTCCGTATGAGTAGGAAACACAGTTCTTTTTTTCTGGGCATGCTCATGATTCCTGCTTTATTGGAGACGCTGGAAAGAAGAGCATGCTTCTTGCGGTAAAACAGAGTATGTTTCATGGCTGAGAACAATGGTCTGAATTTTCCTTCAAAAACGGAGTTAAACCAATGAGTCTGTGTCTTCCTAGAAGCAAGAGTTCATATCCGGTAAACCCAGTGAGTTTTCGGTTCAAATGAATTTACACACTTCATGAACCCAACATGATTTTCACTATTAACTAAACAACATCTATGAAAGAGATGCTGTGGTTTGTTAATGTTTCATAAGCAGAGTTCATCTAGATATGGTCCGTATGAGTAGGAAACACAGTGCTTTTTTTCTGGACATGCTCATATTTGTTGATGTATTGCAGATTCTGGAAAGAAGAGGATGCTTCTTGCGTTAAAACAGAGTGTGTTTCATAGATGAGAACACTGGTCTCAATTTCCCATCACAATCGGAGTTAAACCAAAGGCTCTGTGTCTTCCTACAAGCAAGAGTTCATATCCGGTAACCCAGTGATTTTTCGGCTCAAATGAATTTACACAGTTCATGAACCCAACACGTTTTTCACTATTAATTAAAGAGCATCTATGTAAGAGATGCTGTGGTTGGTTACAGTTACATAATCAGAGTTCAACCTGATATGGTATCCTATGAGTAGGAAACACAGTTCTTTTTTTCTGGGCATGCTCATGTTTCTTGATGTATTAGAGATGATGGAAGGAAGAGCATGCTCTTTGCAATACAACAGAGTGTGTTTCATGCATGAGATCTCTGGTCTGAATTTCCCTTCACAAACGGAGTTAAACCAAAGCCTCTGTGTCTTCCGACAAGCAAGATTTCATTTCCGGTAAACCCAGGTGTTTTTCGGCTCAAATGAATTTACACAGTTCATGACCCCAACACGATTTTCACTATTAACTAAAGAGCATCTGTGTAACACATGCTGTGGTTTGTTACAGTTTCATAAGCAGAGTTCAACTAGATATGGTCCGTGTGAGTAGGAAACACAGTTCTTTTTTTCTGGACATGCTCATATTTCTTGCTGTATTGCAGACTCTGGAGAGAAGGGGATGCTTCTTGCGTTAAAACAGAGGGTGTTCATGGATGAGAACTCTGGTCTGAATTTCCCTTCACAAACGGATTTAAACCAAAGCCTCTGTGTCTTCCTACAAGCAAGACTTCATTTCCGGTAAACCCTGTGATTTTTCGGCTCAAATGAATTTACACAGTTCACGAACACAACACGTTTTTCACTATTAACTAAAGAGCATCTATGTAAGAGATGCTGTGTTTTGTTACAGTTTCATAATCAGAGTTCAACTAGATATGGTCCGTATGAGTAGGAAACACAGTCCTTTTTTTCTGGGCATGATCATGTTTCTTGCTGTATTATTTACGATGGAAGGAAGAGCATGCTCTTTGCATTAAAACAGAGTTTGTTTCATGGAAGGGAAATCTGGTTTGAATTTCCCTTCACAAACGGAGTTAAAACAAAGGCTCTGTGTCTTCCTACAAGCAAGAGTTCATTTCCGGTAAAAGCAGTGATTTTTCGGATCAAATGAATTTACACAGTTTTTGAACCCAGCACGTTTTTCACTATAAATGAAAGAGCATTTTTGTAAGTGATGCTGTGGTTTGAACATTTTCATAAGCAGAGTTCAACTAGATATGGTCCGTATGAGTAGGAAACACAGTTCTTTTTTTCTGGACATGATCATATTTCTTGCTGTATTGCAGACTCTGGACAGAAGAGGATGCTTCTTGCGTTAAAACAGAGGGTGTTTCATGGATGAGAACACTGTTCTGAATTTTCCTTCACAAACGGAGTTAAACCAAAGCCTCTGTGTCTTCCGACAAGCAAGAGTCCATTTCCGGTAAACCTAGGGGTATTTCGGCTCAAATGAATTTACACAGTTCATGAACCCAACACGATTTTCACTATTAACTAAAGACCAGCTATGTAACACATGCTGTGGTTTGTTACAGTTTCCTAAGCAGAGTTGAACTAGATATGGTCCGTATGTGTAGGAAACACAGATCATTTTTTCTGGGCATGCTCATGTTTCTTGCTGTATTAGAGACACTGGAAAGAAGAGCATTCTCTTTGCGTTAAAACAGAGTGTGTTTCATGGATGAGAACTCTGGTCTCAATTTTCCTTCAGAAACGGATTTAAGCCAATGTCTCTGTGTCTTCCTACAAGCTATCGTTCATTTCCGGTGAACCCTGTGATTTTTCGGCTCAAATGAATTTAGACAGTTCAAGAACCCAACTCATTTTTCACTATTAACTAAGGAGCATCTATGTAAGAGATGCTGTGGTTTGTTACAGTTTCATAAGCAGATTTCAACTAGATATGGTACGTATGAGTAGGAAACACAGTTCTTTTTTTCTGGACATGCTCATATATCTTGCTGTATTGCAGACTCTGGAAAGAAGAGGATGCTTCTTGCGTTAAAAAAGAGGGTGTTTCATGGATGAAAACACTGTTCTGAATTTCCCTTCACAAACGGAGTTAAACCAAAGTCTCTGTGTCTTCCTACAAGCAAGAGTTCATTTCCGGTAAACCCAGGTGTTTTTCGGCTCAAATGAATTTACACAGTTCATGAACCCAACACGATTTTCACTATTAACTAAAGAGCATCTATGAAACACATGTTGTGGTTTGTTATAGTTTCCTAAGCAGAGTTCAACTAGATATGGTCCGTATGAGTAAGAAACACAATTCATTTTTTCTGGACATGCTCATATTTCTTGCTGAATTGCAGACTCTGGAAAGAAGAGGATGCTTCTTGCGTTAAAACAGAGGGTGTTTCATGGATGAGAACACTGTTGTTAATTTCCCTTCACAAACGGAGTTAAACCAAAGTTTCTGTGTCTTCCTACAAGCAAGAGTTCATATCTGGTAAACCCAGTGATTTTTCGGCTCAAATGAATTTACACAGTTCACGAACTAAACACGTTTTTCACTATTAACTAAAGAGCATATATGTAAGAGATGCTGTGGTTGTTACACTTTCATAAGCTGAGTTCAACTAGTTATGGTCCATATGAGTAGGAACCACAGTTCTTTTTTTCTGGTCATGCTTATGTTTCTTGCAGTATTAGAGATGATGAAAGGAAGAGCATGCTCCTTGAATTAAAACAGAGTGTGTTTCATGGATGAGAAATCTGGTCTGAATTTCCCTTCACAAATGGAGTTAAACCAAAGCCTCTGTGTCTTCCGACAAGCAAGAGTTCATTTCCGGTAAACTTAGGGGTTTTTCGGCTCAAATGAATTTACACAGTTCATGAACCCAACACGTTTTTCACTATTAACAAAAGAGCATCTATGTAACACATGGTCTGGTTTGT
This sequence comes from Onychomys leucogaster, assembly GCA_949786385.1. Lineage (NCBI taxonomy): Eukaryota > Metazoa > Chordata > Mammalia > Rodentia > Cricetidae > Onychomys > Onychomys leucogaster. The sequence goes on from CATKUP010000363.1 coordinate 145,089, forward strand.
TAGAGTTTCATAAGCAGACTTCAATTAGATATGGTCCGTATGAATAGAAAACACAGTTCTTTTTTCTAGACATGCTCATATTTCTTGCTGTATTGCAGACTCTGGAAAGAAGAGGATGCTTCTTTCGTTAAAACAGAGGGTGTTTCATGGACGAGAACACTGTTCTGAATTTCATTTCACAAACGGGGTTAAACCAAAGTCTCTGTGTCTTCCTACAACCAAGAGTTCATTTCCGGTAAACCCAGGGGTTTTTCGGCTCAAAATAAATTTACAAAGTTCATGAACCCAACACAATTTTCACTAATAACTAAAGAGAATCTATGTAAGAGATGCTGTGGTTTGTTACAGTTTCATAATCAGAGTTCAACTAGATATGGTCCGTATGAGTAGGAAATACAGTTCATTTTTTATGTACATGCTCATATTTCTTGCTGTATTGCAGACTCTGGAAAGAAGAGGATTCTTCTTGCGTTAAAACAGAGTGTGTTTCATAGATGAGAACACTGGTCGGAATTTCATTTCACAAAGGGAGTTAAACCAAAGGCTCTGTGTCTTCCTACAAGCAATAGTTCATTTCCGGTAGAGCCAGTGATTTTTCAGCTCAAATGAATTTACACAGTTCACGAACCCAACACGTTTTTCACTATTAACTAAAGAGTATCTATGTAAGAGATGCTGTGGTTTTTTACAGTTTCATAAGCAGAGTTCAACTAGATATGGTCCGTATGAGTAGGAAACACAGTTCTTTTTTTTTTTTTCTGGGCATGCTCATGTTTCTTTCTGTATTAGAGACGCTGGAAAGAAGAGAATGCTCTTTGCATTAAAACAGAGTGTGTTTCTTGGATGAGATCTCTGGTCTGAATTTCCCTTCAAAAACAGAGTTAAACCGAAGCCTCTGTGTCTTCCAACAAGCAAGAGTTCATTTCCGGTAAACCTAGGGGTTTTTCGGCTCAAATGAATTTACACAGTTCATGAACCCAACACGTTTTTCACTATTAACAAAAGAGCATCTATGTAACACATGGTCTGGTGTGTTAGAGTTTCATAAGTAGACTTCAACTAGATATGATCCGTATGAATAGAAAACACAGTTCTTTTTTTCTGGACATACTTATATTTCTTGCTGTATTGCAGAATCTGGAAAGAAGAGGATGCTTCTTGCGTTAAAACAGAGGGTGTTTCATGGATGAGAACACTGTTCTGAATTTCCCTTCACAAACGGAGTTAAACCAAAGTCTCTGTGCCTTCCTACAAACAAGAGTTCATATCCGGTAAGCCCAGTGATTTTTGGGCTCAAATGAATTTACACAGTTCTTAAACCCAACACGTTTTTCACTATAAATGAAAGAGCATTTTTGTAAGAGATGCTGTGGTTTGTTTCAGTTTCATAAGCAGAGTTCAACTAGATATGGTCCGTATGATTAGGAAACACAGTTCTTTTTTTGGGGGCATGCTCATGTTTCTTGCTGTATTAGAGATGATGGAAGAAAGAGAATGCTCTTTGCATTAAAACAGAGTGTGTTTCATGGATGAGATCTCTGGTCTCAATTTCCCTTCACAAACGGAGTTAAACCAAAGCCTCTGTGTCTTCCAACAAGCAAGAGTTCATTTCCGGTAAACCTAGGGGTTTTTCAGCTCAAATGAATTTACACAGTTCATGAACCCAACACGATTTTCACTATTAACTAAAGAGCATCTATGTAAGAGATGCTGTGGTTTGTTACAGTTTCATAAGCAGAGTTCAACTAGATATGGTCCGTATAAGTAGGAAACACAGTTCTTTTTTTCTGGGCATGCTCATGTTTCTTGCTGTATTAGAGAAGCTGGAAAGAAGAGCATGCTCTTTGCGTTAAAACAGATTGTGTGTCATGGATGAGAACTCGGGTCTGAATTTCCCTTCACAAACGGAGTGAAACCAAAGCCTCAGTGTCTTTCGACAACCAAGAGTTCATTTCCGGTAAACGCAGGGGTTTTTCGCCTCAAATGAATATACACAGTTCATGAACCCAACACGTTTTTCACTATTAAGAAAAGAGCATCTATGTAACACATGAACTGGTTTATTAGAGTTTCATAAGCAGACTTAAACTAGATATGGTCCGTATGTGTAGGAAACACAGTGCTTTTTTTGTGGGCATGCTCATGTTTCTTGCTGTATTAGAGACGATGGAAGGAAGAGCATGCTCTTTGCATTAAAACAGAGTGTGTTTCATGGATGAGATCTCTGGTCTCAATTTCCCTTCACAAACGGAGTTAAACCAAAGTCTCTGTGTCTTCCTACAAACAAGAGTTCATATCCGGTAAGCCCAGTGATTTTTCGGCTTAAATGAATTTACACAGTTCTTGAACCCAACACGATTCTCACTATTAACTAAAGAGCATCTATGTAAGAGATGATGAGGTTTGTTACAGTTTCATAATCAGAGTTCAACTAGATATGGTCCGTATGAGTAGGAAATACAGTTAATTTATTCTCTACATGCTCATATTTCTTGCTGTATTGCAGACTCTGGACAGAAGAGTATGCTTCTTGCGTTATAACAGAGGATGTTTCATGGATGAGAACACTGGTCTGAATTTCCGTTCACCTACAGAGTTAAACCAAATGCTCTGTGTCTTCCTGCAATCAAGAGTTCATTTCTGGTAAAACCAGTGATTTTTCGGCTCAAATGAATTTACACAGTTCTTGAACCCAACACGTTTTTCACTATTAACAAAAGAGCATCTATGTGACACATGGTCTGGTTTGTTAGAGTTTCATAAGCAGACTTCAACTAGATATGGTCCGTATGTGTAGGAAATACAGTGCTTTTATTGTGGGCATGCTCATGTTTCTTGCTGTATTAGAGACGATAGAAGGAAGAGAATGCTCTTTACATTAAAACAGAGTGTGTTTCATGTATGAGATTTCTGGTCTCAATTTCCCTTCACAAACGGAGTTAAACATAAGCCTCTTTACCTTCCAACAATCAAGAGTTCATTTCCGGTGAACCTAGGGGTTTTTCAGCTCAAATAATTCACACAGTTCATGAACCCAACACGATTTTCAGTATTAACTAAAGAGCATCTAAGTAAGAGATCCTGTGGTTTGTTACAGTTTCATAAGCAGAGTTCAACTAGATATGGTCCGTATGAGTAGGAAAAACAGTTCTTTTTTTCTGGGCATGCTCATGTTTCTTGATGTATTAGAGATGCTGGAAAGAAGAGAATGCGCTTTGCGTTAAAACAGAGTGTGTTTCATGGATGAGAACTCTGGTCTGAATTTCCCTTCACAAACGGAGTGAAACCAAAGCCTCTGTGTCTTCCTACAAGCAAGAGTTCATTTCCGGTAAACCCAGGTGTTTTTAGGCTCAAATGAATTTACACAGTTCATGAAACCAACACGATTATCACTATTAACTAAAGAGCATCTATGTAACACATGCTGTGGTTTGTTACAGTTTCATAAGCAGAGTTCAACTAGATATGGTCCGTATTAGTAGGAAACACAGTTCTTTTTTTCTGGACATGCTCATATTTCTTGCTGTATGACAGAATCTGGAAAGAAGAGGATGCTTCTTGCGTTAAAACAGAGGGTGTTTCATGGATGAGAACACTGTTCTGAATCCTTTCACGAGCGGAGTTAAACCAAATTCTCTGTGTCTTCCTAGAAACAAGAGTTCATATCCGGTAAGCCCAGTGATTTTTCGGCTCAAATGAATTTACACAGTTCTTGAACCCAACACGATTCTCACTATTAACTAAAGAGCATCTATGTAAGAGATGATGTGGTTTGTTACAGTTTCATAAGCAGAGTTCAACTAGGTATGGTCCGTATGAGTAGGAAACACAGTTCTGTTTTTGGGGACATGCTCATGTTTCTTGCTGTATTAGAGACGATGGAAGGAAGAGCATGCTCTTTGCATTAAAACAGAGTGTATTTCAAGGATGAGAAATCTGGTCTGAATTTCCATTCACAAACGGAGTTAAAACAAAGCCTCTGTGTCTTCCGACAAGCAAGAGTTCATTTCCCGTAAACTAGGGGTTTTTCGGCTCAAATGAATATACACAGTTGATGAACCCCACACGTTTTTCACTATTAACAAAAGAGCATCTATGTGACACATGGTCTGGTTTGTTAGAGTTTCATAAGCAGACTTCAACTAGATATGGTCCGTATGTGTACGAAATACAGTGCTTTTTTTGTGTGCATGCTCATATTTCTTGCTGTATTAGAGACGATAGAAGGAAGAGAATGCTCTTTACATTAAAACAGAGTGTGTTTCATGGATGAGATCTCTGGTCTCAATTTCCCTTCAAAAATGGAGTTAAACATAAGCCTCTGTACCTTCCAACAAGCAAGAGTTCATTTCCGGTAAACCTAGGGGTTTTTCAGCTCAAATGAATTTACACAGTTCATGAAACCAACACGATTTTCACTATTAACTAAAGAGCAGCTATGTAACACATGCTGTGGTTTGCTACAGTTTCATAAGCAGAGTTCAACTAGATATGGTCCGTATTAGTAGGAAACACAGTTCTTTTTTTCTGGACATTCTCATATTTCTTGCAGTATTGAAGACTCTGGAAAGAAGAGGATGCTTCTTGCGTTATAACAGAGTGTGTTTCATAGATGAGAACACTGGTCTTAATTTCCATTCACAAACAGAGTTAAACCAAAGGCTCTGTGTCTTCCTAAAAGCAAGAGTTCATTCCCTGTAAACACAGTGATTTTTCAGATCAAATGAATTTACACAGTTCACGAACCCAACATGATTGTCACTATTAACTAAAGAGCATCTATGTAACAGATGCTCTGGTTGTTACACTTTCATAAGCAGAGTTCAACTAGATATGGTCAAAAGGAGTAAGAACCACAGTTCTTCTTTTCTGGGCATGCTCATGTTTCTTGTTGTATTTGAGACGATGGACGGAAGAGCAAGCTCTTTGCAATAAAACAGAGTGTGTTTCATGGATGAGAAATGTGGTCTGAATTTCCTTTCACAAACGGAGTTAAACCAAAGCTTCTGTGTCTTCTGACAAGCAGGAGTTCATTTCCGGTAAACCTAGGGGTTTTTCGGCTCAAATGAATTACACAGTTCATGAACCCAACACGTTTTTCACTATTAACAAAAGAGCATCTATGTAAAACATGGTCTGGTTTGTTAGTGTTTCATAAGCAGAGTTCAAGTAGATATGGTCAGTATGAGTAGGAAGCACAGTTCTTTTTTTCTGGGCATGCTCATGTATCCTGCTTTATTGGAGACGCTGGAAAGAAGAGCATGCTTCTTGTGTTAAAACAGAGTATGTTTCATGGATGAGAACACTGGTCTGAATTTTCCTTCAGAAACGGAGTTAAACCAAAGAATCTGTGTCTTCCTACAAGCAAGAGTTCATATCCGGTAAACCCAGTGATTTTTCAGCTCAAATGGATTAACACAGTTCACGAACCCAACACGTTTTTCACAATAAATGAAAGAGCATTTTTGTAAGAGATGCTGTGGTTTGTTACAGTTTCATAAGCGGAGTTCAACTAGATATGGTCCGTATGAGTAGGAAACACAGTTCTTTTTTTCTGGGCATGCTCATGTTTCTTGCCTTATTAGAGACCCTGGAAAGAAGAGCATGCTCTTTGTGTAAAAACAGAGTGTGTTTCATGGATGAGAACTCTGGTCTGAATTTCCCTTCACAAACGGAGTATAACCAAAGCCTCTGTGTCTTCCTACAACCAAGAGTTCATTTCCGGAAAACCCAGGGGTTTTTCGGCTCAAAATGAATTTACAAAGTTCATGAACCTAACACGATTCTCACTATTAACTAAAGAGCATCTATGTACGAGATGCTGTGGTTGTTACAGTTTCATAAGCAGAGTTCAACTAGATATGGTCCATAGGAGTAGGAACCACAGTTCTTTTTTTCTGAGCATGCTCATGTTTCTTGCTGTATTAGAGACGATGGAAGGAAGAGCATGCTCTTTGCATTAAAACAGAGTGTGTTTCATGGATGAGAAATCTGGTCTGAATTTCCCTTCACAAACGGAGTTAAACCAAAGCCTCTGTGTCTTGCGACAAGCAAGAGTTCATTTCCGGTAAACCTAGGGGTTTTTCCACTCAAATGAATTTACACAGTTCATGAACCCAACACGATTTTCACTATTAACAAAAGAGCATCTATGTAACACATGGTCTGGTTTGTTAGAGTTTCATAAGCAGACTTCAAGTAGATATGGTCCGTATGAATAGAAAACACAGTTCTTTTTTTCTGGACATGCTCATATTTCTTGCTGTATTGCAGACTCTGGAAAGAAGCGGATGCTTCTTGCGTTAAAACAGAGGGTGTTTCATGGATGAGAACACTGTTCTGAATTTCCCTTCACAAACAGAGTTAAACCAAAGTCTCTGTGTCTTCCTACAAGCAAGAGTTCATATCCGGTAAACCCAGTGATTTATCGGCTCAAATGAATTTACACAGTTCTTGAACCCAAAACGATATTCACTATTAACTAAAGAGCATCTATGTAAGAGATGCTGTGGTTTGTTACAGTTTCATAAGCAGAGTTCAACTAGATATGGTCCGTATGAGTAAGAAACACAGTTCTTTTTTTCTGTACATGCTCATATTTCTTGCTGTATTGCAGACTCTGGACAGAAGAGTATGCTTCTTGTGTAATAACATGGATGAGAACACTGCTCTGAATTTCCGTTCACCTACAGAGTTAACCCAATGGCTCTGTGTCTTCCTGCAATCAAGAGTTCATTTCCGGTAAAACCAGTGATTTTTCGGCTCAAATGAATTTACACAGTTCTTGAACACAACACGTTTTTCACTATAAATGAATGAGCATTTACGTAAGAGATGCTGTGGTTTGTTACAGTTTCATAAGCAGTGTTCAACTAGGTATGGTCGGTATGAGTAGGAAACACAGTTAATTTTTTGGGGGCATGCTCATGTTTCTTGCTGTATTAGAGACGATGGAAGGAAGAGCATGCTCTTTGCATTAAAACAGAGTGTATTTCATGGATGAGAAATCTGGACTGAATTTCCCTTCACAAACGGAGTTAAACCAAAGCCTCTGTGTCTTCCGACAAGCAAGAGTTCATTTCCCGTAAACTAGGGGTTTTTCGGCTCAAATGAATATACACAGTTGATGAACCCCACACGTTTTTCACTATTAACAAAAGAGCATCTATGTGACACATGGTCTGGTTTGTTAGAGTTTCATAAGCAGACTTCAACTAGATATGGTCCATATGTGTAGGAAATACAGTGCTTTTATTGTGGGCATGCTCATGTTTCTTGCTGTATTAGAGACGATAGAAGGAAGAGAATGCTCTTTACATTAAAACAGAGTGTGTTTCATGTATGAGATCTCTGGTCTCAATTTCCCTTCACAAACGGAGTTAAACATAAGCCTCTTTACCTTCCAACAAGCAAGAGTTCATTTCCGGTAAACCTAGGGGTTTTTCAGCTCAAATAATTCACACAGTTCATGAAAACAACATGATTTTCAGTATTAACTAAAGAGCATCTAAGTAAGAGATCCTGTGGTTTGTTACAGTTTCATAAGCAGAGTTCAACTAGATATGGTCTGTATGAGTAGGAAAAACAGTTCTTTTTTTCTGGGCATGCTCATGTTTCTTGATGTATTAGAGATGCTGGAAAGAAGAGAATGCTCTTTGTGTTAAAACAGAGTGTGTTTCATGTATGAGATCTCTGGTCTCAATTTCCCTTCACAAACGGAGTGAAACATAAGCCTCTTTACCTTCCAACAAGCAAGAGTTCATTTCCGGTAAACCTAGGGGTTTTTCAGCTCAAATAATTCACACAGTTCATGAAAACAACATGATTTTCAGTATTAAATAAAGAGCATCTATGTAACACATGCTGTGGTTTGTTACAGTTTCATAAGCAGAGTTCAACTAGATATGGTCCGTATAAGTAGGAAACACAGTTCTTTTTTTCTGGGCATGCTCATGTTTCTTGCTGTATTAGAGAAGCTGGAAAGAAGAGCATGCTCTTTGCGTTAAAACAGATTGTGTGTCATGGATGAGAACTCGGGTCTGAATTTCCCTTCACAAACGGAGTGAAACCAAAGCCTCAGTGTCTTTCGACAACCAAGAGTTCATTTCCGGTAAACGCAGGGGTTTTTCGCCTCAAATGAATATACACAGTTCATGAACCCAACACGTTTTTCACTATTAAGAAAAGAGCATCTATGTAACACATGAACTGGTTTATTAGAGTTTCATAAGCAGACTTAAACTAGATATGGTCCGTATGTGTAGGAAACACAGTGCTTTTTTTGTGGGCATGCTCATGTTTCTTGCTGTATTAGAGACGATGGAAGGAAGAGCATGCTCTTTGCATTAAAACAGAGTGTGTTTCATGGATGAGATCTCTGGTCTCAATTTCCCTTCACAAACGGAGTTAAACCAAAGTCTCTGTGTCTTCCTACAAACAAGAGTTCATATCCGGTAAGCCCAGTGATTTTTCGCCTTAAATGAATTTACACAGTTCTTGAACCCAACACGATTCTCACTATTAACTAAAGAGCATCTATGTAAGAGATGATGAGGTTTGTTACAGTTTCATAATCAGAGTTCAACTAGATATGGTCCGTATGAGTAGGAAATACAGTTAATTTATTCTCTACATGCTCATATTTCTTGCTGTATTGCAGACTCTGGACAGAAGAGTATGCTTCTTGCGTTATAACAGAGGATGTTTCATGGATGAGAACACTGGTCTGAATTTCCGTTCACCTACAGAGTTAAACCAAATGCTCTGTGTCTTCCTGCAATCAAGAGTTCATTTCCGGTAAAACCAGTGATTTTTCGGCTCAAATGAATTTACACAGTTCTTGAACCCAACACGTTTTTCACTATTAACAAAAGAGCATCTATGTGACACATGGTCTGGTTTGTTAGAGTTTCATAAGCAGACTTCAACTAGATATGGTCCGTATGTGTAGGAAATACAGTGCTTTTATTGTGGGCATGCTCATGTTTCTTGCTGTATTAGAGACGATAGAAGGAAGAGAATGCTCTTTACATTAAAACAGAGTGTGTTTCATGTATGAGATTTCTGGTCTCAATTTCCCTTCACAAACGGAGTTAAACATAAGCCTCTTTACCTTCCAACAAGCAAGAGTTCATTTCCGGTGAACCTAGGGGTTTTTCAGCTCAAATAATTCACACAGTTCATGAACCCAACACGATTTTCAGTATTAACTAAAGAGCATCTAAGTAAGAGATCCTGTGGTTTGTTACAGTTTCATAAGCAGAGTTCAACTAGATATGGTCCGTATGAGTAGGAAAAACAGTTCTTTTTTTCTGGGCATGCTCATGTTTCTTGATGTATTAGAGATGCTGGAAAGAAGAGAATGCGCTTTGCGTTAAAACAGAGTGTGTTTCATGGATGAGAACTCTGGTCTGAATTTCCCTTCACAAACGGAGTGAAACCAAAGCCTCTGTGTCTTCCTACAAGCAAGAGTTCATTTCCGGTAAACCCAGGTGTTTTTAGGCTCAAATGAATTTACACAGTTCATGAAACCAACACGATTATCACTATTAACTAAAGAGCATCTATGTAACACATGCTGTGGTTTGTTACAGTTTCATAAGCAGAGTTCAACTAGATATGGTCCGTATTAGTAGGAAACACAGTTCTTTTTTTCTGGACATGCTCATATTTCTTGCTGTATGACAGAATCTGGAAAGAAGAGGATGCTTCTTGCGTTAAAACAGAGGGTGTTTCATGGATGAGAACACTGTTCTGAATCCTTTCACGAGCGGAGTTAAACCAAATTCTCTGTGTCTTCCTAGAAACAAGAGTTCATATCCGGTAAGCCCAGTGATTTTTCGGCTCAAATGAATTTACACAGTTCTTGAACCCAACACGATTCTCACTATTAACTAAAGAGCATCTATGTAAGAGATGATGTGGTTTGTTACAGTTTCATAAGCAGAGTTCAACTAGGTATGGTCCGTATGAGTAGGAAACACAGTTCTGTTTTTGGGGACATGCTCATGTTTCTTGCTGTATTAGAGACGATGGAAGGAAGAGCATGCTCTTTGCATTAAAACAGAGTGTATTTCAAGGATGAGAAATCTGGTCTGAATTTCCATTCACAAACGGAGTTAAAACAAAGCCTCTGTGTCTTCCGACAAGCAAGAGTTCATTTCCCGTAAACTAGGGGTTTTTCGGCTCAAATGAATATACACAGTTGATGAACCCCACACGTTTTTCACTATTAACAAAAGAGCATCTATGTGACACATGGTCTGGTTTGTTAGAGTTTCATAAGCAGACTTCAACTAGATATGGTCCGTATGTGTACGAAATACAGTGCTTTTTTTGTGTGCATGCTCATATTTCTTGCTGTATTAGAGACGATAGAAGGAAGAGAATGCTCTTTACATTAAAACAGAGTGTGTTTCATGGATGAGATCTCTGGTCTCAATTTCCCTTCAAAAACGGAGTTAAACATAAGCCTCTGTACCTTCCAACAAGCAAGAGTTCATTTCCGGTAAACCTAGGGGTTTTTCAGCTCAAATGAATTTACACAGTTCATGAAACCAACACGATTTTCACTATTAACTAAAGAGCAGCTATGTAACACATGCTGTGGTTTGCTACAGTTTCATAAGCAGAGTTCAACTAGATATGGTCCGTATTAGTAGGAAACACAGTTCTTTTTTTCTGGACATTCTCATATTTCTTGCAGTATTGAAGACTCTGGAAAGAAGAGGATGCTTCTTGCGTTATAACAGAGTGTGTTTCATAGATGAGAACACTGGTCTTAATTTCCATTCACAAACAGAGTTAAACCAAAGGCTCTGTGTCTTCCTAAAAGCAAGAGTTCATTCCCTGTAAACACAGTGATTTTTCAGATCAAATGAATTTACACAGTTCACGAACCCAACATGATTGTCACTATTAACTAAAGAGCATCTATGTAACAGATGCTCTGGTTGTTACACTTTCATAAGCAGAGTTCAACTAGATATGGTCAAAAGGAGTAAGAACCACAGTTCTTCTTTTCTGGGCATGCTCATGTTTCTTGTTGTATTTGAGACGATGGACGGAAGAGCAAGCTCTTTGCAATAAAACAGAGTGTGTTTCATGGATGAGAAATGTGGTCTGAATTTCCTTTCACAAACGGAGTTAAACCAAAGCTTCTGTGTCTTCTGACAAGCAGGAGTTCATTTCCGGTAAACCTAGGGGTTTTTCGGCTCAAATGAATTACACAGTTCATGAACCCAACACGTTTTTCACTATTAACAAAAGAGCATCTATGTAAAACATGGTCTGGTTTGTTAGTGTTTCATAAGCAGAGTTCAAGTAGATATGGTCAGTATGAGTAGGAAGCACAGTTCTTTTTTTCTGGGCATGCTCATGTATCCTGCTTTATTGGAGACGCTGGAAAGAAGAGCATGCTTCTTGTGTTAAAACAGAGTATGTTTCATGGATGAGAACACTGGTCTGAATTTTCCTTCAGAAACGGAGTTAAACCAAAGAATCTGTGTCTTCCTACAAGCAAGAGTTCATATCCGGTAAACCCAGTGATTTTTCAGCTCAAATGGATTAACACAGTTCACGAACCCAACACGTTTTTCACAATAAATGAAAGAGCATTTTTGTAAGAGATGCTGTGGTTTGTTACAGTTTCATAAGCGGAGTTCAACTAGATATGGTCCGTATGAGTAGGAAACACAGTTCTTTTTTTCTGGGCATGCTCATGTTTCTTGCCTTATTAGAGACCCTGGAAAGAAGAGCATGCTCTTTGTGTAAAAACAGAGTGTGTTTCATGGATGAGAACTCTGGTCTGAATTTCCCTTCACAAACGGAGTATAACCAAAGCCTCTGTGTCTTCCTACAACCAAGAGTTCATTTCCGGAAAACCCAGGGGTTTTTCGGCTCAAAATGAATTTACAAAGTTCATGAACCTAACACGATTCTCACTATTAACTAAAGAGCATCTATGTACGAGATGCTGTGGTTGTTACAGTTTCATAAGCAGAGTTCAACTAGATATGGTCCATAGGAGTAGGAACCACAGTTCTTTTTTTCTGAGCATGCTCATGTTTCTTGCTGTATTAGAGACGATGGAAGGAAGAGCATGCTCTTTGCATTAAAACAGAGTGTGTTTCATGGATGAGAAATCTGGTCTGAATTTCCCTTCACAAACGGAGTTAAACCAAAGCCTCTGTGTCTTGCGACAAGCAAGAGTTCATTTCCGGTAAACCTAGGGGTTTTTCCACTCAAATGAATTTACACAGTTCATGAACCCAACACGATTTTCACTATTAACAAAAGAGCATCTATGTAACACATGGTCTGGTTTGTTAGAGTTTCATAAGCAGACTTCAAGTAGATATGGTCCGTATGAATAGAAAACACAGTTCTTTTTTTCTGGACATGCTCATATTTCTTGCTGTATTGCAGACTCTGGAAAGAAGCGGATGCTTCTTGCGTTAAAACAGAGGGTGTTTCATGGATGAGAACACTGTTCTGAATTTCCCTTCACAAACAGAGTTAAACCAAAGTCTCTGTGTCTTCCTACAAGCAAGAGTTCATATCCGGTAAACCCAGTGATTTTTCGGCTCAAATGAATTTACACAGTTCTTGAACCCAAAACGATATTCACTATTAACTAAAGAGCATCTATGTAAGAGATGCTGTGGTTTGTTACAGTTTCATAAGAAGAGTTCAACTAGATATGGTCCGTATGAGTAAGAAACACAGTTCTTTTTTTCTGTACATGCTCATATTTCTTGCTGTATTGCAGACTCTGGACAGAAGAGTATGCTTCTTGCGTAATAACAGAGGATGTTTCATGGATGAGAACACTGCTCTGAATTTCCGTTCACCTACAGAGTTAACCCAATGGCTCTGTGTCTTCCTGCAATCAAGAGTTCATTTCCGGTAAAACCAGTGATTTTTCGGCTCAAATGAATTTACACAGTTCTTGAATACAACACGTTTTTCACTATAAATGAATGAGCATTTACGTAAGAGATGCTGTGGTTTGTTACAGTTTCATAAGCAGTGTTCAACTAGGTATGGTCGGTATGAGTAGGAAACACAGTTAATTTTTTTGGGGCATGCTCATGTTTCTTGCTGTATTAGAGACGATGGAAGGAAGAGCATGCTCTTTGCATTAAAACAGAGTGTATTTCAAGGATGAGAAATCTGGACTGAATTTCCCTTCACAAACGGAGTTAAACCAAAGCCTCTGTGTCTTCCGACAAGCAAGAGTTCATTTCCCGTAAACTAGGGGTTTTTCGGCTCAAATGAATATACACAGTTGATGAACCCCACACGTTTTTCACTATTAACAAAAGAGCATCTATGTGACACATGGTCTGGTTTGTTAGAGTTTCATAAGCAGACTTCAACTAGATATGGTCCATATGTGTAGGAAATACAGTGCTTTTATTGTGGGCATGCTCATGTTTCTTGCTGTATTAGAGACGATAGAAGGAAGAGAATGCTCTTTACATTAAAACAGAGTGTGTTTCATGTATGAGATCTCTGGTCTCAATTTTCCTTCACAAACGGAGTTAAACATAAGCCTCTTTACCTTCCAACAAGCAAGAGTTCATTTCCGGTAAACCTAGGGGTTTTTCAGCTCAAATAATTCACACAGTTCATGAAAACAACATGATTTTCAGTATTAACTAAAGAGCATCTAAGTAAGAGATCCTGTGGTTTGTTACAGTTTCATAAGCAGAGTTCAACTAGATATGGTCTGTATGAGTAGGAAAAACAGTTCTTTTTTTCTGGGCATGCTCATGTTTCTTGATGTATTAGAGATGCTGGAAAGAAGAGAATGCTCTTTGCGTTAAAACAGAGTGTGTTTCATGGATGAGAACTCTGGTCTGAATTTCCCTTCACAAACGGAGTGAAACCAAAGCCTCTGTGTCTTCCTACAAGCAAGAGTTCATTTCCGGTAAACCCAGGTGTTTTTAGGCTCAAATGAATTTACACAGTTCATGAAACCAACACGATTATCACTATTAACTAAAGAGCATCTATGTAACACATGCTGTGGTTTGTTACAGTTTCATAAGCAGAGTTCAACTAGATATGGTCCGTATTAGTAGGAAACACAGTTCTTTTTTTCTGGACATTCTCATATTTCTTGCTGTATGACAGAATCTGGAAAGAAGAGGATGCTTCTTGCGTTAAAACAGAGGGTGTTTCATGGATGAGAACACTGTTCTGAATTTCCTTTCACGAACGGAGTTAAACCAAAGTCTCTGTGTCTTCCTAGAAACAAGAGTTCATATCCGGTAAGCCCAGTGATTTTTCGGCTCAAATGAATTTACACAGTTCTTGAACCCAACACGATTCTCACTATTAACTAAAGAGCATCTATGTAAGAGATGATGTGGTTTGTTACAGTTTCATAAGCAGAGTTCAACTAGATATGGTCCGTATTAGTAGGAAACACAGTTCTTTTTTTCTGGACATTCTCATATTTCTTGCAGTATTGAAGAATCTGGAAAGAAGAGGATGCTTCTTGCGTTATAACAGAGTTTGTTTCATAGATGAGAACACTGGTCTTAATTTCCATTCACAAACAGAGTTAAACCAAAGGCTCTGTGTCTTCCTAAAAGCAAGAGTTCATTTCCGGTAAACCCAGTGATTTTTCAGATCAAATGAATTTACACAGTTCACGAACCCAACATGATTGTCAGTATTAACTAAAGAGCATCTATGTAACAGATGCTGTGGTTGTTACACTTTCATAAGCAGAGGTCAACTAGATATGGTCAAAAGGAGTAAGAACCACAGTTCTTTTTTTCTGGGCATGCTCATGTTTCTTGCTGTATTAGAGGAGATGGACGGAAGAGCATGCTCTTTGCAATAAAACAGAGTGTGTTTCATGGATGAGAAATGTGGTCTGAATTTCCTTTCACAAACGGAGTTAAACCAAAGCTTCTTTGTCTTCTGACAAGCAAGAGTACATTTCTGGTAAACATAGGGTTTTTTTGGCTCAAATGAATTTACACAGTCCATGAACCCAACACGTTTTTCACTATTAACAAAAGAGCATCTATGTAACACATGGTCTGGTTTGTTAGAGTTTCATAAGCAGACTTCAAGTAGATATGGTCCGTATGAATAGAAAACACAGTTCTTTTTTTCTGGACATGCTCATATTTCTTGCTGTATTGCAGACTCTGGAAAGAAGCGGATGCTTCTTGCGTTAAAACAGAGAGTGTTTCATGGATGAGAACTCTGGTCTGAATTTTCCTTCAGAAACGGAGTTAAACCAAAGAGTCTGTATCTTCCTACAAGCAAGAGTTCATATCCGGTAAACCCAGTGATTTTTCGGCTCAAATGAATTTACACAGTTCATGAACCCAACACGTTTTTCACTATTAACTAAACAGCATCTATGAAAGAGATGCTGTGGTTTGTTACAATTTCATAAGCAGAGTTCAACTAGATATGGTCCGTATGAGTAGGAAGCACAGTTCTTTTTTTCTGGGCATGCTCATGTTTCTAGATGTATTAGAGACGCTGGAAAGAAGAGCATGCTCTTTGCGTTAAAACAGAGAGTGTTTCATGGATGAGAACACTGTTCTGAATTTCCCTTCACAAAAGGAGTTAAACCAAAGGCTCTGTGTCTTCCTACAAGCAAGAGTTCGTTTCCGGTAAAGCGAGTGAGTTTTCGGCTCAAATGAATTTTCAAAGTTCATGAACCCAACATGTTTTTCACTATTAACAAAAGAGCATCTATGTAACACATGGTCTTGTTTGTTAGACTTTCATAAGCAGACTTCAACTAGATATGATCCGTATGAATAGAAAACACAGTTCTTTTTTTCTGGACATGCTCATATTTCTTGCTGTATTGCAGAATCTGGAAAGAAGAGGATGCTTCTTGCTTTAAAACAGAGGGTGTTTCATGGATGAGAACACTGTTCTGAATTTCCCTTCACAAACGGAGTTAAACCAAAGTCTCTGTGTCTTCCTACAAACAAGAGTTCATATCCGGTAAACCCAGTGATTTTTCGACTCAAATGAATTTACACAGTTCTTGAACCCAACAAGATTTTCACTATTAACTAAAGAGCATCTATGTAAGAGATGCTGTGGTTGTTACAGTTTCATAAGCAGTGTTCAACTAGATATGGTCCATAGGAGTAGGAAACACAGTTCTTTTTTGCTGGGCATGCTCATGTTTCTTGATGTATCAGAGACGCTGGAAAGAAGAGCATGCTCTTTGCGTTAAAACAGAGTATGTTTCATGGATGAGAACTCTGGTCTGAATTTTCCTTCACAAACGGAGTTAAACCAAAGTCTGTGTCTTCCTACAAACAAGAGTTCATATCCGGTAAACCCAGTGATTTTTCGGCTCAAATGAATTTACACAGTTCTTGAACCCAACAAGATTTTCACTATTAACAAAAGACCATCTATGTAACACATGGTCTTGTTTGTTAGACTTTCATAAGCAGACTTCAACTAGATATGATCCGTATGAATAGAAAACACAGTTCTTTTTTTCTGGACATGCTCATATTTCTGGCTGTATTGCAGAATCTGGAAAGAAGAGGATGCTTCTTGCATTAAAACAGCGGGTGTTTCATGGATAAGAACACTGTTCTGAATTTCCCTTCAAAAACGCAGTTAAATCAAAGTCTCTGTGTCTTACTACAAGCAAGAGTTCATATCCGGTAACCCAGTGATTTTTCGGCTCAGATGAATTAACACAGTTCTTGAACCCAACACGATTCTCACTATTAACTACAGAGCATCTATGTAAGAGATGCTGTGGTTGTTACAGTTTCATAAGCAGAGTTCAACTAGATATGGTCCATAGGAGTAGGAAACACAGTTCTTTTTTGCTGGGCATGCTGATGTTTCTTGATGTATCAGAGACGCTGGAAAGAAGAGCATGCTCTTTGCGTTAAAACAGAGTATGTTTCATGAATGAGAACTCTGGTCTGAATTTTCCTTCAGAAACGGAGTTAAACCAAAGAGTCTGTATCTTCCTACAAGCAATACTTCATATCCGGTAAACCCAGTGATTTTTCGGCTCAAATGAATTTACACAGTTCATGAACCCAACAGGTTTTTCACTATTAACTAAACAGCATCTATGAAAGAGATGCTGTGGTTTGTTACAATTTCATAAGCAGAGTTCAACTAGATATGGTCCGTATGAGTAGGAAACAAAGTTCTTTTTTTTCTGGACATGCTCATATTTCTTGCTGTATTGCAGAATCTGGAAAGAAGAGGATGCTTCTTGTGTTAAAACAGAGGGTGTTTCATGGATGAGAACACTGTTCTGAATTTCCCTTCACAAACGGAGTTAAACCAAAGTCTGTGTCTTCCTACAAATAAGAGTTCATATCCGGTAAACCCAGTGATTTTTCGGCTCAAATGAATTTACACAGTTCATGAACCCAACACGTTTTTCATTATTAACTAAACAGCATCTATGAAAGAGATGCTGTGGTTTGTTACAATTTCATAAGCAGAGTTCAACTAGATATGGTCCGTATGAGTAGGAAACACAGTTCTTTTTTTCTGGACATGCTCATATTTCTTGCTGTATTGCAGACTCTGGACAGAAGAGGATGCTTCTTGCGTTAAAACAGCGGGTGTTTCATGGATGAGAACACTGTTCTGAATTTCCCTTCAGAAACAGAGTTAAACCAAAGTCTCTGTGTCTTCCTACAAGCAAGAGTTCATATCTGGTAAACCCAGTGATTTTTCAGCTCAAATGAATTTACACAGTTCATGAACCCAACACGTTTTTCATTATTAACTAAACAGCATCTATGAAAGAGATGCTGTGGTTTGTTACAATTTCATAAGCAGAGTTCAACTAGATATGGTCCATATGAGTAGGAAACACAGTTCTATTTTTCTGGACATGCTCATATTTCTTGCTGTATTGCAGACTCTGGACAGAAGAGGATGCATCTTGCGTTAAAACAGAGGGTGTTTCATGGATGAGAACACTGTTCTGAATTTCCCTTCACAAACGGAGTTAAACCAAAGTCTCTGTGTCTTCCTACAAGCAAGAGTTCATTTCCGGTAAAGCGAGTGAATTTTCGGCTCAAATGAATATACACAGTTTATGAACCCAACACGTTTTTCAATATTAACAAAAGAGCATCTATGTAAAACATGGTCTGGTTTGTTAGAGTTTCATAAGCAGAGTTCAACTAGATATGGTCCGTATGAGTAGGAAGCACAGTTCTTTTTTTCTGGGCATGCTCATGTTTCTTGATGTATTAGAGACGCTGGAAAGAAGAGCATGCTCTTTGCGTTAAAACAGAGAGTGTTTCATGGATGAGAACTCTGGTCTGAATTTCCCTTCACAAACGGAGTGAAACCAAAGCCTCTGTGTCTTCCTACAAGCTAGAGTTCATTTCCGGTAAAACCAGGTGTTTTTCGGCTCAAATGAATTTACACAGTTCATGAACCCAACACGTTTTTCACTATTAACTAAACAGCATCTATGAAAGAGATGCTGTGGTTTGTTACAATTTCATAAGCAGAGTTCAACTAGATATGGTCCGTATGAGTAGCAAACACAGCTCTTTTTTTCTGGACATGCTCATATTTCTTGCTGTATTGCAGACTCTGGAAAGAAGAGGATGCTTCTTGCGTTAAACCAGAGTGTGTTTCATAGATTAGAACACTGGTCTGAATTTCCCTTCACAAACGGAGTTAAACCAAAGTCTCTGTGTCTTACTACAAGCAAGAGTTCGTTTCCGGTAAAGCGAGTGAATTTTCGGCTCAAATGAATTTAAACAGTTCATGAACCCAACATGTTTTTCACTATTAACAAAAGAGCATCTATGTAACACATGGTCTTGTTTGTTAGACTTTCATAAGCAGACTTCAACTAGATATGATCCGTATGAATAGAAAACACAGTTCTTTTTTTCTGGACATGCTCATATTTCTTGCTGTATTGCAGAATCTGGAAAGAAGAGGATGCTTCTTGCGTTAAAACAGAGGGTATTTCATGGATGAGAACACTGTTCTGAATTTCCCTTCACAAACGGAGTTAAACCAAAGTCTCTGTGTCTTCCTACAAACAAGAGTTCATATCCGGTAAACCCAGTGATTTTTCGGCTCAAATGAATTTACACAGTTCTTGAACCCAACAATATTTTCACTATTAACTAAAGAGCATCTATGTAAGAGATGCTGTGGTTTGTTACAGTTTCATAAGCAGAGTTCAACTAGATATGGTCCGTATCAATAGAAAACACAGTTCTTTTTTTCTGGACATGCTCATATTTCTGGCTGTATTGCAGAATCTGGAAAGAAGAGGATGCTTCTTGCATTAAAACAGCGGGTGTTTCATGGATGAGAACACTGTTCTGAATTTCCCTTCAAAAACGCAGTTAAACCAAAGTCTCTGTGTTTTCCTACAAGCAAGAGTTCATATCCGGTAACCCAGTGATTTTTCGGCTCAGATGAATTAACACAGTTCTTGAACCCAACACGATTCTCACTATTAACTACAGAGCATCTATGTAAGAGATGCTGTGGTTGTTACAGTTTCATAAGCAGAGTTCAACTAGATATGGTCCATAGGAGTAGGAAACACAGGTCTTTTTTGCTGGGCATGCTCATGTTTCTTGATGTATCAGAGACGCTGGAAAGAAGAGCATGCTCTTTGCGTTAAAACAGAGTATGTTTCATGGATGAGAACTCTGGTCTGAATTTCCCTTCAGAAACGGAGTTAAACCAAAAAGTCTGTATCTTCCTACAAGCAAGACTTCATATCCGGTAAACCCAGTGATTTTTCGGCTCAAATGAATTTACACAGTTCATGAACCCAACACGTTTTTCACTATTAACTAAACAGCATCTATGAAAGAGATGCTGTGGTTTGTTACAATTTCATAAGCAGAGTTCAACTAGATATGGTCCGTATGAGTAGGAAACAAAGTTCTTTTTTTCTGGACATGCTCATATTTCTTGCTGTATTGCAGAATCTGGAAAGAAGAGGATGCTTCTTGCGTTAAAACAGAGGATGTTTCATGGATGAGAACACTGTTCTGAATTTCCCTTCACAAACGGAGTTAAACCAAATTCTGTGTCTTCCTACAAACAAGAGTTCATATCTGGTAAACCCAGTGATTTTTCGGCTCAAATGAATTTACACAGTTCTTGAACCCAACAAGATTTTCAGTATTAACAAAAGAGCATCTATGTAACACATGGTCTGTTTTGTTAGAGTTTCATAAGCAGACTTCAACTAGGTATGATCCGTATGAATAGAAAACACAGTTCTTTTTTTCTGGACATGCTCATATTTCTTGCTGTATTGCAGACTCTGGACAGAAGAGGATGCTTCTTGCGTTAAAACAGAGGGTGTTTCATGGATGAGAACACTGTTCTGAATTTCCCTTCACAAACGGAGTTAAACCAAAGTCTCTGTGTCTTCCTACAAGCAAGAGATCATATCTGGTAAACCCAGTGATTTTTCAGCTCAAATGAATTTACACAGTTCATGAACCCAACACGTATTTCATTATTAACTAAACAGCATCTATGAAAGAGATGCTGTGGTTTGTTACAATTTCATAAGCAGAGTTCAACTAGATATGGTCCGTATGAGTAGGAAACACAGTTCTTTTTTTCTGGACGTGCTCATATTTCTTGCTGTTTTGCAGACTCTGGACAGAAGAGGATGCTTCTTGCGTTAAAACAGAGGGTGTTTCATGGATGAGAACACTGTTCTGAATTTCCCTTCAGAAACGGAGTTAAACCAAAGTCTCTGTGTCTTCCTACAAGCAAGAGTTCATATCTGGTAAACCCAGTGATTTTTCAGCTCAAATGAATTTACACAGTTCATGAACCCAACACGTTTTTCATTATTAACTTAACAGCATCTATGAAAGAGATGCTGTGGTTTGTTACAATTTCATAAGCAGAGTTCAACTAGATATGGTCCGTATGAGTAGGAAACACAGTTCTTTTTTTCTGTACATGCTCATATTTCTTGCTGTATAGCAGACTATGGACAAAAGAGGATGCTTCTTGCGTTAAAACAGAGGGTGTTTCATGGATGAGAACACTGTTCTGAATTTCCCTTCACAAACGGAGTTAAACCAAAGTCTCTGTGTCTTCCTACAAGCAAGAGTTCATTTCCGGTAAAGCGAGTGAATTTTCGGCTCAAATGAATTTACACAGTTTACGAACCCAACACGTTTTTCACTATTAACAAAAGAGCATCTAAGTAACACATGGTCTGGTTTGTTAGAGTTTCATAAGCAGACTTCAACTAGATATGATCCGCATGAATAGAAAACACAGTTCATTTTTTCTGGACATGCTCATATTTCTTGCTGTATTGCAGAATCTGGAAAGAAGAGGATGCTTCTTGCATTAAAACAGCGGGTGTTTCATGGATGAGAACACTGTTCTGAATTTCCCTTCAAAAACGCAGTTAAACCAAAGTCTCTGTGTCTTCCTACAAGCAAGAGTTCATATCCGGTAACCCAGTGATTTTTCGGCTCAGATGAATTAACACAGTTCTTGAACCCAACACGATTCTCACTATTAACTACAGAGCATCTATGTAAGAGATGCTGTGGTTGTTACAGTTTCATAAGCAGAGTTCAACTAGATATGGTCCATAGGAGTAGGAAACACAGTTCTTTTTTGCTGGGCATGCTCATGTTTCTTGATGTATCAGAGACGCTGGATAGAAGAGCATGCTCTTTGCGTTAAAACAGAGTATGTTTCATGGATGAGAACTCTGGTCTGAATTTTCCTTCAGAAACGGAGTTAAACCAAAAAGTCTGTATCTTCCTACAAGCAAGACTTCATATCCGGTAAACCCAGTGATTTTTCGGCTCAAATGAATTTACACAGTTCATGAACCCAACACGTTTTTCACTATTAACTAAACAGCATCTATGAAAGAGATGCTGTGGTTTGTTACAATTTCATAAGCAGAGTTCAACTAGATATGGTCCGTATGAGTAGGAAACAAAGTTCTTTTTTTCTGGACATGCTCATATTTCTTGCTGTATTGCAGAATCTGGAAAGAAGAGGATGCTTCTTGCGTTAAAACAGAGGATGTTTCATGGATGAGAACACTGTTCTGAATTTCCCTTCACAAACGGAGTTAAACCAAATTCTGTGTCTTCCTACAAACAAGAGTTCATATCTGGTAAACCCAGTGATTTTTCGGCTCAAATGAATTTACACAGTTCTTGAACCCAACAAGATTTTCACTATTAACAAAAGAGCATCTATGTAACACATGGTCTGTTTTGTTAGAGTTTCATAAGCAGACTTCAACTAGGTATGATCCGTATGAATAGAAAACACAGTTCTTTTTTTCTGGACATGCTCATATTTCTTGCTGTATTGCAGACTCTGGACAGAAGAGGATGCTTCTTGCGTTAAAACAGAGGGTGTTTCATGGATGAGAACACTGTTCTGAATTTCCCTTCACAAACGGAGTTAAACCAAAGTCTCTGTGTCTTCCTACAAGCAAGAGATCATATCTGGTAAACCCAGTGATTTTTCAGCTCAAATGAATTTACACAGTTCATGAACCCAACACGTATTTCATTATTAACTAAACAGCATCTATGAAAGAGATGCTGTGGTTTGTTACAATTTCATAAGCAGAGTTCAACTAGATATGGTCCGTATGAGTAGGAAACACAGTTCTTTTTTTCTGGACGTGCTCATATTTCTTGCTGTATTGCAGACTCTGGACAGAAGAGGATGCTTCTTGCGTTAAAACAGAGGGTGTTTCATGGATGAGAACACTGTTCTGAATTTCCCTTCACAAACGGAGTTAAACCAAAGTCTCTGTGTCTTCCTACAAGCAAGAGTTCATATCTGGTAATCCAGTGATTTTTCGGCTCAGATGAATTAACACAGTTCTTGAACCCAACACGATTCTCACTATTAACTAAAGAGCATCTATGTAAGAGATGCTGTGGTTGTTACAGTTTCATAAGCAGAGTTCAACTAGATATGGTCCATAGGAGTAGGAAACACAGTTCTTTTTTGCTGGGCATGCTCATGTTTCTTGATGTATCAGAGACGCTGGAAAGAAGAGCATGCTCTTTGCGTTAAAACAGAGAGTGTTTCATGGATGAGAACTCTGGTCTGAATTTCCCTTCACAAGCGGAGTTAAACCAAAGGCTCTGTGTCTTCCTACAAGCAAGAGTTCATTTCCGGTAAAGCGAGTGAATTTTGGGCTCAAATGAATTTACACAGTTTACGAACCCAACACGTTTTTCACTATTAACAAAAGAGCATCTATGTAACACATGGTCTGGTTTGTTAGAGTTTCATAAGCAGACTACAACTAGGTATGATCCGTATGAATAGAAAACACAGTTCTTTTTTTCTGGACATGCTCATATTTCTTGCTGTATTGCAGAATCTGGAAAGAAAAGGATTCTTCTTGCGTTAAAACAGAGGGTGTTTCATGGATGAGAACACTGTTCTGAATTTCCCTTCACAAACGGAGTTAAACCAAAGTCTCTGTGTCTTCCTACAAACAAGAGTTCATATCCGGTAAACCCAGTGATTTTTCGGCTCAAATGAATTTACACAGTTCTTGAACCCAACAAGATTTTCACTATTAACTAAAGAGCATCTATGTAAGAGATGCTGTGGTTTGTTACAGTTTCATAAGCAGAGTTCAACTACATATGGTCCGTGTCAATAGAAAACACAGTTCTTTTTTTCTGGACATGCTCATATTTCTGGCTGTATTGCAGAATCTGGAAAGAAGAGGATGCTTCTTGCATTAAAACAGCGGGTGTTTCATGGATGAGAACACTGTTCTGAATTTCCCTTCAAAAACGCAGTTAAAGCAAAGTCTCTGTGTCTTCCTACAAGCAAGAGTTCATATCCGGTTACCCAGTGATTTTTCGGCTCAGATGAATTAACAAAGTTCTTGGACCCAACACGATTCTCACTATTAACTACAGAGCATCTATGTAAGAGATGCTGTGGTTGTTACAGTTTCATAAGCAGAGTTCAACTACATATGGTCCATAGGAGTAGGAAACACAGTTCTTTTTTGCAGGGCATGCTCATGTTTCTTGATGTATCAGAGACGCTGGAAAGAAGAGCATGCTCTTTGCGTTAAAACAGAGTATGTTTCATGAATGAGAACTCTGGTCTGAATTTTCCTTCAGAAACGGAGTTAAACCAAAGAGTCTGTATCTTCCTACAAGCAAGACTTCATATCCGGTAAACCCAGTGATTTTTCGGCTCAAATGAATTTACACAGTTCATGAACCCAACACGTTTTTCACTATTAACTAAACAGCATCTATGAAAGAGATGCTGTGGTTTGTTACAATTTCATAAGCAGAGTTCAACTAGATATGGTCCGTATGAGTAGGAAACAAAGTTCTTTTTTTCTGGACATGCTCATATTTCTTGCTGTATTGCAGAATCTGGAAAGAAGAGGATGCTTCTTGCGTTAAAACAGAGGGTGTTTCATGGATGAGAACACTGTTCTGAATTTCCCTTCACAAACGGAGTTAAACCAAAGTCTGTGTCTTCCTACAAACAAGAGTTCATATCCGGTAAACCCAGTGATTTTTCGGCTCAAATGAATTTACACAGTTCTTGAACCCAACAAGATTTTCACTATTAACAAAAGAGCATCTATGTAACACATGGTCTGGTTTGTTAGAGTTTCATAAGCAGACTTCAACTAGGTATGATCCGTATGAATAGAAAACACAGTTCTTTTTTTCTGGACATGCTCATATTTCTTGCTGTATTGCAGACTCTGGACAGAAGAGGATGCTACTTGCGTTAAAACAGAGGGTGTTTCATGGATGAGAACTCTGGTCTGAATTTCCCTTCACAAGTGGAGTTAAACCAAAGGCTCTGTGTCTTCCTACAAGCAAGAGTTCATTTCCGGTAAAGCGAGTGAATTTTCGGCTCAAATGAATTTACACAGTTTACGAACCCAACACGTTTTTCACTATTAACAAAAGAGCATCTATGTAACACATGGTCTGGTTTGTTAGAGTTTCATAAGCAGACTTCAACTAGATATGATCCGTATGAATAGAAAACACAGTTCTTTATTTCTGGACATGCTCATATTTCTTGCTGTATTGCAGAATCTGGAAAGAAGAGGATTCTTCTTGTGTTAAAACAGCGGGTGTTTCATGGATGAGAACACTGTTCTGAATTTCCCTTCACAAACGGAGTTAAACCAAAGTCTCTGTGTCTTCCTACAAGCAAGAGTTCCTATCTGGTAACCCAGTGATTTTTCGGCTCAGATGAATTAACACAGTTCTTGAACCCAACAAGATTCTCACTATTAACTACAGAGCATCTATGTAAGAGATGCTGTGGTTGTTACAGTTTCATAAGCAGAGTTCAACTAGATATGGTCCATAGGAGTAGGAAACACAGTTCTTTTTTGCTGGGCATGCTCATGTTTCTTGATGTATCAGAGACGCTGGAAAGAAGAGCATGCTCTTTGTGTTAAAACAGAGTATGTTTCATGGATGAGAACTCTGGTCTGAATTTTCCTTCAGAAACGGAGTTAAACCAAAGAGTCTGTATCTTCCTACAAGCAAGACTTCATATCCGGTAAACCCAGTGATTTTTCGGCTCAAATGAATTTACACAGTTCATGAACCCAACACGTTTTTCACTATTAACTAAACAGCATCTATGAAAGAGATGCTGTGGTTTGTTACAATTTCAAAAGCAGAGTTCAACTAGATATGGTCCGTATGAGTAGGAAACAAAGTTCTTTTTTTCTGGACATGCTCATATTTCTTGCTGTATTGCAGAATCTTTAAATAAGAGGATGCTTCTTGCGTTAAAACAGAGGGTGTTTCATGGATGAGAACACTGTTCTGAATTTCCCTTCACAAACGGAGTTAAATCAAAGTCTGTGTCTTCCTATAAACAAGAGTTCATATCCGGAAAACCCAGTGATTTTTCGGCTCAAATGAATTTAAACAGTTCTTGAACCGAACAAGATTTTCACTATTAACAAAAGAGCATCTATGTAACACATGGTCTGGTTTGTTAGAGTTTCATAAGCAGACTTCAACTACGTATGATCCGTATGAATAGAAAACACAGTTCTTTTTTTCTGGACATGCTCATATTTCTTGCTGTATTGCAGACTCTGGACAGAAGAGGATGCTTCTTGCGTTAAAACAGAGGGTGTTTCATGGATGAGAACACTGTTCTGAATTTCCCTTCACAAACGGAGTTAAACCAAAGTCTCTGTGTCTTCCTACAAGCAAGAGTTCATATCTGGTAAACCCAGTGATTTTTCAGCTCAAATGAATTTACACAGTTCATGAACCCAACACGTTTTTCATTATTAACTAAACAGCATCTATGAAAGAGATGCTATGGTTTGTTACAATTTCATAAGCAGAGTTCAACTAGATATGGTCCGTATGAGTAGGAAACACGGTTCTTTTTTTCTGGACATGCTCATATTTCTTGCTGTATTGCAGACTCTGGAGAGAAGAGGATGCTTCTTGCGTTAAAACAGAGGGTGTTTCATGGATGAGAACACTGTTCTGAATTTCCCTT
The DNA here is from genome assembly GCA_949786385.1 of Onychomys leucogaster. Lineage (NCBI taxonomy): Eukaryota > Metazoa > Chordata > Mammalia > Rodentia > Cricetidae > Onychomys > Onychomys leucogaster. Next base: position 171,630 of record CATKUP010000363.1, read on the forward strand.
CAGAAACAGAGTTAAACCAAAGTCTCTGTGTCTTCCTACAAGCAAGAGTTCATATCTGGTAAATCCAGTCATTTTTCAGCTCAAATGAATTTACACAGTTCATGAACCCAACACGTATTTCATTATTAACTAAACAGCATGTATGAAAGAGATGCTGTGGTTTGTTACAATTTCATAAGCAGAGTTCAACTAGATATGGTCCGTATGAGTAGGAAACACAGTTCTTTTTTTCTGGACATGCTCATATTTCTTGCTGTATTGCAGACTCTGGACAGAAGAGGATGCTTCTTGCGTTAAAACAGAGGGTGTTTCATGGATGAGAACACTGGTATGAATTTCCCTTCACAAGCAGAGTTAAACCAAAGGCTCTGTGTCTTCCTTCAAGCAAGAGTTCATTTCCGGTAAAGCGAGTGAATTTTCGGCTCAAATGATTTTACACAGTTTACGAACCCAACACGTTTTTCACTATTAACAAAAGAGCATCTATGTACCACATGGTCTGGTTTGTTAGAGTTTCATAAGCAGACTTCAACTAGATATGATCCGTATGAATAGAAATCACAGTTCTTTTTTTCTGGACATGCTCATATTTCTTGCTGTATTGCAGAATCTGGAAAGAAGAGGATTCTTCTTGCGTTAAAACAGAGGGTGTTTCATGGATGAGAACACTGTTCTGAATTTCCCTTCACAAACGGAGTTAAACCAAAGTCTCTGTGTCTTCCTACAAACAAGAGTTCATATAAGGTAAACCCAGTGATTTTTCGGCTCAAATGAATTTACACAGTTCTTGAACCCAACAAGATTTTCACTATTAACTAAAGAGCATCTATGTAAGAGATGCTGTGGTTTGTTACAGTTTCATAAGCAGAGTTCAACTAGATATGGTCCGTATCAATAGAAAACACAGTTCTTTTTTTCTGGACATGCTCATATTTCTGGCTGTATTGCAGAATCTGGAAAGAAGAGGATGCTTCTTGTATTAAAACAGCGGGTGATTCATGGATGAGAACACTGTTCTGAATTTCCCTTCAAAAACGCAGTTAAACCAAAGTCTCTGTGTCTTACTACAAGCAAGGGTTCATATCTGGTAACCCAGTGATTTTTCGGCTCAGATGAATTAACACAGTTCTTGAACACAACACGATTCTCACTATTAACTACAGAGCATCTATGTAAGAGATGCTGTGGTTGTTACAGTTTCTGAAGCAGAGTTCAACTAGATATGGTCCATAGGAGTAGGAAACACAGTTCTTTTTTGCTGGGCATGCTCATGTTTCTTAATGTATCAGAGACGCTGGAAAGAAGAGCATGCTCTTTGAGTTAAAACAGAGTATGTTTAATGGATGAGAACTCTGGTCTGAATTTTCCTTCAGAAACGGAGTTAAACCAAAGAGTCTGTATCTTCCTACAAGCAAGAGTTCATATCCGGTAAACCCAGTGATTTTTCGGCTCAAATGAATTTACACAGTTCATGAACCCAACACGTTTTTCACTATTAACTAAACAGCATCTATGAAAGAGATGCTGTGGTTTGTTACAATTTCATAAGCAGAGTTCAACTAGATATGGTCCGTATGAGTAGGAAACACAGTTCTTTTTTTCTGGACATGCTCATATTTCTTGCTGTATTGCAGACTCTGGAAAGAAGAGGATTCTTCTTGCGTTAAAACAGAGTGTGTTTCATAGATGAGAACACTGGTCTGAAATTCCCTTCACAAACGGAGTTAAACCAAAGGCTCTGTGTCTTCCTACAAGCAAGAGTTCATATCAGGTAAAGTGAGTGAATTTTCGGCTCAAATGAATTTACACAGTTTACAAACACAACACGTTTTTCACTATTAACAAAAGAGCATCTATGTATCACATGGTCTGGTTTGTTAGACTTTCATAAGCAGACTTCAACTAGATATCATCCGCATGAATAGAAAACACAGTTCTTTTTTTCTGGACATGCTCATATTTCCTGATGTATTGCCGAATCTGGAAAGAAGAGGATGCTTCTTGCGTTAAAACAGAGGGTGTTTCATGGATGAGAACACTGGTCTGAATTTCCCTTCACAAACGGAGTTAAACCAAAGTCTCTGTGTCTTCCTACAAAGAAGAGTTCATATCCGGTAAACCCAGTGATTTTTCGGCTCAAATGAATTTACACAGTTCTTGAAGCCAACAAGATTTTCACTATTAACTAAAGAGCATCTATGTAAGAGATGATGTGGTTTGTTACACTTTCATAAGCAGAGTTCAACTAGATATGGTCTGTACGAGTAGGAAACACAGTCCTTTTTTTCTGGGCATGCTCATGTTTCCTGATGTATTAGAGACGCTGGAAAGAAGAGCATGCTCTTTGCAATAAAACAGAGTGTTTCATGGATGAGAAATCTGGTCTGAATTTCCTTTCACAAACGGAGTTAAACCAAAGCTTCTGTGTCTTCTGATAAGCAAGAGTTCATTTCCGGTAAACCTAGGGGTTTTTCGGCTCAAATGAATTTACACAGTTCATGAACCCAACACGGTTTTCACTATTAACAAAAGAGCATCTATGTAAAACATGGTCTGGTTTGTTAGAGTTTCATAAGCAGAGTTCAACTAGATATGGTCCGTATGAGTAGGAAGCACAGTTCTTTTTTTCTGGGCATGCTCATGTTTCTTGATGTATTAGAGACGCTGGAAAGAAGAGCATGCTCTTTGCGTTAAAACAGAGAGTATTTCATGGATGAGAACTCTGGTCTGAATTTCCCTTCACAAACGGAGTGAAACCAAAGCCTCTGTGTCTTCCTACAAGCTAGAGTTCATTTCCGGTAAAACCAGGTGTTTTTCGGCTCAAATGAATTTACACAGTTCATGAACCCAACACGTTTTTCACTATTAACAAAAGAGCATCTATGTAACACATGGTCTGGTTTGTTAGAGTTTCATAAGCAGACTTCAACTAGATATGATCCGTATGAATAGAAAACACAGTTTTTTTTTCTGGACATGCTCATATTTCTTGCTGTATTGCAGAATCTGGAAAGAAGAGGATTCTTCTTGCAATAAAACAGAGGGTGTTTCATGGATGAGAACACTGTTCTGAATTTCCCTTCACAAACGGAGTTAAACCAAAGTCTCTGTGTCTTCCTACAAACAAGAGTTCATATCTGGTAAACCCAGTGATTTTTCGGCTTAATGAATTTACACAGTTCTTGAACCCAACAAGATTTTCACTATTAACTAAATAGCATCTATATAAGAGATGCTGTGGTTTGTTACAGTTTCATAAGCAGAGTTCAACTAGATATGGTCCGTATCAATAGAAAACACAGTTCTTTTTTTTTTGGACATGCTCATATTTCTGGCTGTATTGCAGAATCTGGAAAGAAGAGGATGCTTCTTGCATTAAACAGCTGGTGTTTCATGGATGAGAACACTGTTCTGAATTTCCCTTCAAAAACGCAGTTAAACCAAAGTCTCTGTGTCTTACTACAAGCAAGAGTTCATATCCGGTAACCCAGTGATTTTTCGGCTCAGATGAATTAACACAGTTCTTGAACACAACACGATTCTCACTATTAACTACAGAGCATCTATGTAAGAGATGCTGTGGTTGTTACAGTTTCATAAGCAGAGTTCAACTAGATATGGTCCATAGGAGTAGGAAACACAGTTCTTTTTTGCTGGGCATGCTCATGTTTCTTGATGTATCAGAGATGCTGGAAAGAAGAGCATGCTCTTTGCGTTAAAACAGAGTATGTTTCATGGATGAGAACTCTGGTCTGAATTTTCCTTCAGAAACGGAGTTAAACCAAAGAGTCTGTATCTTCCTACAAGCAAGAGTTCATATCCGGTAAACCCAGTGATTTTACGGCTCAATTGAATTTACACAGTTCATGAACCCAACACGTTTTTCACTATTAACTAAACAGCATCTATGAAAGAGATGCTGTGTTTTGTTACAATTTCATAAGCAGAGTTCAACTAGATATGGTCCGTATGAGTAGGAAACACAGTTCTTTTTCTGGACATGCTCATATTCCTTGCTGTATTGCAGACTCTGGAAAGAAGAGGATGCTTCTTGCGTTAAAACAGAGGTTGTTTCATTGATGAGAACACTGTTCTGAATTTCCCTTCACAAACGGAGTTAAACCAAAGTCTCTGTGTCTTCCTACAAGCAAGAGTTCATATCTGGTAACCCAGTGATTTTTCGGCTCAGATGAATTAACACAGTTCTTGAACCCAACACGATTCTAACTATTAACTACAGAGCATCTATTTAAGAGATGCTGTGGTTGTTACAGTTTCATAAGCAGAGTTCAACTAGATATGGTCCATAGGAGTAGGAAACACAGTTCTTTTTTGCTGGGCATGCTCATGTTTCTTGATGTATCAGAGACACTGGAAAGAAGAGCATGCTCTTTGCGTTAAAACAGAGTATGTTTCATGGATGAGAACTCTGGTCTGAATTTTCCTTCAGAAACGGAGTTAAACCAAAGAGTCTGTGTCTTCCTACAAGCAAGAGTTCATATCCGGTAAACCCAGTGATTTTTCGGCTCAAATGAATTTACACAGTTCATGAACCCAACACGTTTTTCACTATTAACTAAACAGCATCTATGAAAAAGATGCTGTGTTTTGTTACAATTTCATAAGCAGAGTTCAACTAGATATGGTCCGTATGAGTAGGAAACACAGTTCTTTTTTTCTGGACATGCTCATATTTCTTGCTGTATTGCAGACTCTGGACAGAAGAGGATGCTTCTTGCGTTAAAACAGAGGGTGTTTCATGGATGAGAACACTGGTCTGAATTTCCCTTCACAAGCGGAGTTAAACCAAAGGCTCTGTGTCTGCCTACAAGCAAGAGTTCATTTCCGGTAAAGCGAGTGAATTTTCGGCTCAAATGAATTTACACAGTTTACGAACCCAACACGTTTTTCACTATTAACAAAAGAGCATCTATGTAACACATGGTCTGGTTTGTTAGAGTTTCATAAGCAGACTTCAACTAGATATGATCCGCATGAATAGAAAACACAGTTCTTTTTTTCTGGACATGCTCATATTTCTTGCTGTATTGCCGAATCTGGAAAGAAGTGGATGCTTCTTTCGTTAAAACAGAGGGTGTTTCATGGATGAGAACACTGTTCTGAATTTCCCTTCACAAATGGAGTTAAACCAAAGTCTCTGTGTCTTCCTACAAGCAAGAGTTCATATCTGGTAACCCAGTGATTTTTCGGCTCAAATGAATTAACCCAGTTCTTGAACCCAACACGATTCTCACTATTAATTAAACAGCATCTATGTAAGAGATGCTGTGGTTGTTACAGTTTCATAAGCAGAGTTCAACTAGATATGGTCCATAGGAGTATGAAACACAGTTCTTTTTTGCTGGGCAAGCTCATGTTTCTTGATGTATCAGAGACGCTGGAAAGAAGAGCATGCTCTTTGCGTTAAAACAGAGTATGTTTCATGGATAAGAACTCTGGTCTGAATTTTCCTTCAGAAACGGAGTTAAACCAAAGAGTCTGTGTCTTCCTACAAGCAAGAGTTCATATCCGGTAAACCCAGTGATTTTTCGGCTCAAATGAATTTACACAGTTCATGAACCCAACACGTTTTTCACTCTTAACTAAACAGCATCTATGAAAGAGATGCTGTGGTTTGTTCCAATTTCATAAGCAGAGTTCAACTAGATATGGTCCGTATGAGTAGGAAACACAGTTCTTTTTTTCTGGACATGCTCATATTTCTTGCTGTATTGCAGTCTCTGGACAGAAGAGGATGCTTCTTGCGTTATAACACAGGGTGTTTCATGGATGAGAACACTGGTCTGAATTTCCCTTCACAAGCGGAGTTAAACCAAAGGCTCTGTGCCTGCCTACAAGCAAGAGTTCATTTCCGTTAAACGAGTGAATTTTCGGCTCAAATGAATTTACACAGTTTACGAACCCAACACGTTTTTCACTATTAACAAAAGAGCATCTATGTAACACATGGTCTGGTTTGTTAGAGTTTCATAACCAGACTTCAATTAGATATGATCCGCATGAATAGAAAACACAGTTCTTTTTTTCTGGACATGCTCATATTTCTTGCTGTATTGCAGAATCTGGAAAGAAGAGGATGCTTCTTGCGTTAAAACAGAGGGTGTTTCATGGATGAGAACACTGTTCTGAATTTCCCTTCACAAATGGAGTTAAACCAAAGTCTCTGTGTCTTCCTACAAACAAGAGTTCATATCCGGTAAACCCAGTGATTTTTCGGCTCAAATGAATTTACACAGTTCTTGAACCCAACAAGATTTTCACTATTAACTAAAGAGCATCTATGTAAGAGATGATGTGGTTTGTTACAGTTTCATAAGCAGAGTTCAACTAGATATGGTCCGTATCAATAGAAAACACAGTTCTTTTTTTCTGGACATTCTCATATTTCTTGCTGTATTGCAGAATCTGGAAAGAAGAGGATGCTTCTTGCGTTAAAACAGAGGGTGTTTCATGGATGAGAACACTGTTCTGAATTTCCCTTCACAAACGGAGTTAAACCAAAGTCTCTGTGTCTTCCTACAAGCAAGAGTTCATATCTGGTAACCCAGTGATTTTTCGGCTCAGATGAATTAACACAGTTCTTGAACCCAACACGTTTTTCACTGTTAACTAAACAGCATCTATGAAAGAGATGCTGTGGTTTGTTACAATTTCATAAGCAGAGTTCAACTAGATATGGTCCATAGGACTATGAACCACAGTTCTTTTTTTCTGGGCATGCTCATGTTTCTTGCTGTATTAGAGACGATGGAAGGAAGAGCATGCTCTTTGCATTAAAACAGAGTGTGTTTAATGAATGAGAAATCTGGTCTGAATTTCCCTTCACAAGCGGAGTTAAACCAAAGCCTCTATGTCTTCTGACAAGCAAGAGTTCATTTCCGGTAAACCCAGTGATTTTTCGGCTCAAATGAATTAACACAGTTCTTGACCCCAACACGATTTTCACTATTAACTAAAGAGCATCTATGTAAGAGATGATGTGGTTTGTTACAGTTTCATAAGCAGAGTTCAACTAGATATGGTCTGTATGAGTGGGAAACACAGTCCTTTTTTTCTGGGCATGCTCATGTTTCCTGATGTATTAGAGACGCTGGAAAGAAGAGCATGCTCTTTGCGTTAAAACAGAGTATGTTTCATGGATGAGAACACTGTTCTGAATTTCCCTTCACAAACGGAGTTAAACCAAAGTCTCTGTGTCTTCCTACAAACAAGATTTCATATCCGGTAAACCCAGTGATTTTTCGCCTCAAATGAATTTACACAGTTCTTGAACCCAACAAGATTTTCACTATTAACTAAAGAGCATCTATGTAAGAGATGATGTGGTTTGTTACAGTTTCATAAGCAGAGTTCAACTAGATATGGTCCGTGTCAATAGAAAACACAGTTCTTTTTTTCTGGACATGCTCATATTTCTTGCTGTATTGCAGAATCTGGAAAGAAGAGGATGCTTCTTGCGTTAAAACAGACCGTGTTTCATGGATGAGAATACTGTTCTGAATTTCCCTTCACAAACGGAGTTAAACCAAAATCTCTGTGTCTTCCTACAAGCAATAGTTCATATCTGGTAACCCAGTGATTTTTCGACTCAGATGAATTTACACAGTTCTTGAACCTAACAAGATTTTCACTATTAACAAAAGAGCATCTATGTAAAACATGGTCTGGTTTGTTAGAGTTTCATAAGCAGAGTTCAACTAGATATGGTCCGTATGAGTAGGAAGCACAGTTCTTTTTTTCTGGGCATGCTCATGTTTCTTGATGTATTAGAGACGCTGGAAAGAAGAGCATGCTCTTTGCGTTAAAACAGAGAGTGTTTCATGGATGAGAACTCTGGTCTGAATTTCCCTTCACAAACGGAGTGAAACCAAAGCCTCTGTGTCTTCCTACAAGCTAGAGTTCATTTCCGGTAAAACCAGGTGTTTTTCGGCTCAAATGAATTTACACAGTTCATGAACCCAACACGTTTTTCACTATTAACAAAAGAGCATCTAAGTAACACATGGTCTGGTTTGTTAGAGTTTCATAAGCAGACTTCAACTAGATATGATCCGTATGAATAGAAAACACAGTTTTTTTTTCTGGACATGCTCATATTTCTTGCTGTATTGCAGAATCTGGAAAGAAGAGGATTCTTCTTGCAATAAAACAGAGGGTGTTTCATGGATGAGAACACTGTTCTGAATTTCCCTTCACAAACGGAGTTAAACCAAAGTCTCTGTGTCTTCCTACAAACAAGAGTTCATACCTGGTAAACCCAGTGATTTTTCGGCTCAAATGAATTTACACAGTTCTTGAACCCAACAAGATTTTCACTATTAACTAAATAGCATCTATATAAGAGATGCTGTGGTTTGTTACAGTTTCATAAGCAGAGTTCAACTAGATATGGTCCGTATCAATAGAAAACACAGTTCTTTTTTTTTTTGGACATGCTCATATTTCTGGCTGTATTGCAGAATCTGGAAAGAAGAGGATGCTTCTTGCATTAAACAGCGTGTGTTTCATGGATGAGAACACTGTTCTGAATTTCCCTTCAAAAACGCAGTTAAACCAAAGTCTCTGTGTCTTACTATTAGCAAGAGTTCATATCCGGTAACCCAGTGATTTTTCGGCTCAGATGAATTAACACAGTTCTTGAACCCAACACGATTCTCACTATTAACTACAGAGCATCTATGTAAGAGATGCTGTGGTTGTTACAGTTTCATAAGCAGAGTTCAACTAGATATGGTCCATAGGAGTAGGAAACACAATTCTTTTTTGCTGGGCATGCTCATGTTTCTTGATGTATCAGAGATGCTGGAAAGAAGAGCATGCTCTTTGCGTTAAAACAGAGTATGTTTCATGGATGAGAACTCTGGTCTGAATTTTCCTTCAGAAACGGAGTTAAACCAAAGAGTCTGTATCTTCCTACAAGCAAGAGTTCATATCCGGTAAACCCAGTGATTTTACGGCTCAATTGAATTTACACAGTTCATGAACCCACCACGTTTTTCACTATTAACTAAACAGCATCTATGAAAGAGATGCTGTGGTTTGTTACAATTTCATAAGCAGAGTTCAACTAGATATGGTCCGTATGAGTAGGAAACACAGTTCTTTTTCTGGACATGCTCATATTCCTTGCTGTATTGCAGACTCTGGAAAGAAGAGGATGCTTCTTGCGTTAAAACAGAGGATGTTTCATTGATGAGAACACTGTTCTGAATTTCCCTTCACAAACAGAGTTAAACCAAAGTCTCTGTGTCTTCCTACAAGCAAGAGTTCATATCTGGTAACCCAGTGATTTTTCGGCTCAGATGAATTAACACAGTTCTTGAACCCAACACGATTCTAACTATTAACTACAGAGCATCTATTTAAGAGATGCTGTGGTTGTTACAGTTTCATAAGCAGAGTTCAACTAGATATGGTCCATAGGAGTAGGAAACACAGTTCTTTTTTGCTGGGCATGCTCATGTTTCTTGATGTATCAGAGACACTGGAAAGATGAGCATGCTCTTTGCGTTAAAACAGAGTATGTTTCATGGATGAGAACTCTGGTCTGAATTTTCCTTCAGAAACGGAGTTAAACCAAAGAGTCTGTGTCTTCCTACAAGCAAGAGTTCATATCCTGTAAACCCAGTGATTTTTCGGCTCAAATGAATTTACACAGTTCATGAACCCAACACGTTTTTCACTATTAACTAAACAGCATCTATGAAAAAGATGCTGTGTTTTGTTACAATTTCATAAGCAGAGTTCAACTAGATATGGTCCGTATGAGTAGGAAACACAGTTCTTTTTTCTGGACATGCTCATATTTCTTGCTGTATTGCAGACTCTGGACAGAAGAGAATGCTTCTTGCATTAAAACAGAGGGTGTTTCATGGATGAGAACACTGGTCTGAATTTCCCTTCACAAGCGGAGTTAAACCAAAGGCTCTGTGTCTGCCTACAAGCAAGAGTTCATTTCCGGTAAAGCGAATGAATTTTCGGCTCAAATGAATTTATACTGTTTACGAACCCAACACGTTTTTCACTATTAACAAAAGAGCATCCATGTAACACATGGTCTGGTTTGTTAGAGTTTCATAAGCAGACTTCAACTAGATATGATCCGCATGAATAGAAAACACAGTTCTTTTTTTCTGGACATGCTCATATTTCTTGCTGTATTGCCGAATCTGGAAAGAAGTGGATGCTTCTTTCGTTAAAACAGAGGGTGTTTCATGGATGAGAACACTGTTCTGAATTTCCCTTCACAAATGGAGTTAAACCAAAGTCTCTGTGTCTTCCTACAAGCAAGAGTTCATATCTGGTAACCCAGTGATTTTTCGGCTCAGATGAATTAACACAGTTCTTGAACCCAACACGATTCTCACTATTAATTAAACAGCATCTATGTAAGAGATGCTGTGGTTGTTACAGTTTCATAAGCAGAGTTCAACTATATATGGTCCATAGGAGTATGAAACACAGTTCTTTTTTGCTGGGCAAGCTCATGTTTCTTGATGTATCAGAGACGCTGGAAAGAAGAGCATGCTCTTTGCGTTAAAACAGAGTACGTTTCATGGATGAGAACTCTGGTCTGAATTTTCCTTCAGAAACGGAGTTAAACCAAAGAGTCTGTGTCTTCCTACAAACAAGAGTTCATATCCGGTAAACCCAGTGATTTTTCGGCTCAAATGAATTTACACAGTTCATGAACCCAACACGTTTTTCACTATTAACTCAACAGCATCTATGAAAGAGATGCTGTGGTTTGTTCCAATTTCATAAGCAGAGTTCAACTAGATATGGTCCGTATGAGTAGGAAACACAGTTCTTTTTTTCTGGACATGCTCATATTTCTTGCTGTATTGCAGTCTCTGGACAGAAGAGGATGCTTCTTGCGTTATAACAGAGGGTGTTTCATGGATGAGAACACTGGTCTGAATTTCCCTTCACAAGCGGAGTTAAACCAAAGGCTCTGTGCCTGCCTACAAGCAAGAGTTCATTTCCGGTAAACGAGTGAATTTTCGGCTCAAATGAATTTACACAGTTTACGAACCCAACACGTTTTTCACTATTAACAAAAGAGCATCTATGTAACACATGGTCTGGTTTGTTAGAGTTTCATAAGCAGACTTCAATTAGATATGATCCGCATGAATAGAAAACACAGTTCTTTTTTTCTGGACATGCTCATATTTCTTGCTGTATTGCAGAATCTGGAAAGAAGAGGATGCTTCTTGCGTTAAAACAGAGGGTGTTTCATGGATGAGAACACTGTTCTGAATTTCCCTTCACAAATGGAGTTAAACAAAAGTCTCTGTGTCTTCCTACAAACAAGAGTTCATATCCGGTAAACCCAGTGATTTTTCGGCTCAAATGAATTTACACAGTTCTTGAACCCAACAAGATTTTCACTATTAACTAAAGAGCATCTATGTAAGAGATGATGTGGTTTGTTACAGTTTCATAAGCAGAGTTCAACTAGATATGGTCCGTATCAATAGAAAACACAGTTCTTTTTTTCTGGACATTCTCATATTTCTTGCTGTATTGCAGAATCTGGAAAGAAGAGGATGCTTCTTGCGTTAAAACAGAGGGTGTTTCATGGATGAGAACACTGTTCTGAATTTCCCTTCACAAACGGAGTTAAACCAAAGTCTCTGTGTCTTCTTACAAGCAAGAGTTCATATCTGGTAACCCAGTGATTTTTCGGCTCAGATGAATTAACACAGTTCTTGAACCCAACACGTTTTTCACTGTTAACTAAACAGCATCTATGAAAGAGATGCTGTGGTTTGTTACAATTTCATAAGCAGAGTTCAACTAGATATGGTCCATAGGACTATGAACCACAGTTCTTTTTTTCTGGGCATGCTCATGTTTCTTGCTGTATTAGAGACGATGGAAGGAAGAGCATGCTCTTTGCATTAAAACAGAGTGTGTTTAATGAATGAGAAATCTGGTCTGAATTTCCCTTCACAAGCGGAGTTAAACCAAAGCCTCTATGTCTTCTGACAAGCAAGAGTTCATTTCCGGTAAACCCAGTGATTTTTCGGCTCAAATGAATTAACACAGTTCTTGACCCCAACACGATTTTCACTATTAACTAAAGAGCATCTATGTAAGAGATGATGTGGTTTGTTACAGTTTCATAAGCAGAGTTCAACTAGATATGGTCTGTATGAGTGGGAAACACAGTCCTTTTTTTCTGGGCATGCTCATGTTTCCTGATGTATTAGAGACGCTGGAAAGAAGAGCATGCTCTTTGCGTTAAAACAGAGTATGTTTCATGGATGAGAACACTGTTCTGAATTTCCCTTCACAAACGGAGTTAAACCAAAGTCTCTGTGTCTTCCTACAAACAAGATTTCATATCCGGTAAACCCAGTGATTTTTCGCCTCAAATGAATTTACACAGTTCTTGAACCCAACAAGATTTTCACTATTAACTAAAGAGCATCTATGTAAGAGATGATGTGGTTTGTTACAGTTTCATAAGCAGAGTTCAACTAGATATGGTCCGTGTCAATAGAAAACACAGTTCTTTTTTTCTGGACATGCTCATATTTCTTGCTGTATTGCAGAATCTGGAAAGAAGAGGATGCTTCTTGCGTTAAAACAGACCGTGTTTCATGGATGAGAATACTGTTCTGAATTTCCCTTCACAAACGGAGTTAAACCAAAATCTCTGTGTCTTCCTACAAGCAATAGTTCATATCTGGTAACCCAGTGATTTTTCGACTCAGATGAATTTACACAGTTCTTGAACCTAACAAGATTTTCACTATTAACAAAAGAGCATCTATGTAAAACATGGTCTGGTTTGTTAGAGTTTCATAAGCAGAGTTCAACTAGATATGGTCCGTATGAGTAGGAAGCACAGTTCTTTTTTTCTGGGCATGCTCATGTTTCTTGATGTATTAGAGACGCTGGAAAGAAGAGCATGCTCTTTGCGTTAAAACAGAGAGTGTTTCATGGATGAGAACTCTGGTCTGAAATTCCCTTCACAAACGGAGTGAAACCAAAGCCTCTGTGTCTTCCTACAAGCTAGAGTTCATTTCCGGTAAAACCAGGTGTTTTTCGGCTCAAATGAATTTACACAGTTCATGAACCCAACACGTTTTTCACTATTAACAAAAGAGCATCTATGTAACACATGGTCTGGTTTGTTAGAGTTTCATAAGCAGACTTCAACTAGATATGATCCGTATGAATAGAAAACACAGTTTTTTTTTCTGGACATGCTCATATTTCTTGCTGTATTGCAGAATCTGGAAAGAAGAGGATTCTTCTTGCAATAAAACAGAGGGTGTTTCATGGATGAGAACACTGTTCTGAATTTCCCTTCACAAACGGAGTTAAACCAAAGTCTCTGTGTCTTCCTACAAACAAGAGTTCATACCTGGTAAACCCAGTGATTTTTCGGCTCAAATGAATTTACACAGTTCTTGAACCCAACAAGATTTTCACTATTAACTAAATAGCATCTATATAAGAGATGCTGTGGTTTGTTACAGTTTCATAAGCAGAGTTCAACTAGATATGGTCCGTATCAATAGAAAACACAGTTCTTTTTTTTTTTTGGACATGCTCATATTTCTGGCTGTATTGCAGAATCTGGAAAGAAGAGGATGCTTCTTGCATTAAACAGCGTGTGTTTCATGGATGAGAACACTGTTCTGAATTTCCCTTCAAAAACGCAGTTAAACCAAAGTCTCTGTGTCTTACTATTAGCAAGAGTTCATATCCGGTAACCCAGTGATTTTTCGGCTCAGATGAATTAACACAGTTCTTGAACCCAACACGATTCTCACTATTAACTACAGAGCATCTATGTAAGAGATGCTGTGGTTGTTACAGTTTCATAAGCAGAGTTCAACTAGATATGGTCCATAGGAGTAGGAAACACAATTCTTTTTTGCTGGGCATGCTCATGTTTCTTGATGTATCAGAGATGCTGGAAAGAAGAGCATGCTCTTTGCGTTAAAACAGAGTATGTTTCATGGATGAGAACTCTGGTCTGAATTTTCCTTCAGAAACGGAGTTAAACCAAAGAGTCTGTATCTTCCTACAAGCAAGAGTTCATATCCGGTAAACCCAGTGATTTTACGGCTCAATTGAATTTACACAGTTCATGAACCCACCACGTTTTTCACTATTAACTAAACAGCATCTATGAAAGAGATGCTGTGGTTTGTTACAATTTCATAAGCAGAGTTCAACTAGATATGGTCCGTATGAGTAGGAAACACAGTTCTTTTTCTGGACATGCTCATATTCCTTGCTGTATTGCAGACTCTGGAAAGAAGAGGATGCTTCTTGCGTTAAAACAGAGGTTGTTTCATTGATGAGAACACTGTTCTGAATTTCCCTTCACAAACAGAGTTAAACCAAAGTCTCTGTGTCTTCCTACAAGCAAGAGTTCATATCTGGTAACCCAGTGATTTTTCGGCTCAGATGAATTAACACAGTTCTTGAACCCAACACGATTCTAACTATTAACTACAGAGCATCTATTTAAGAGATGCTGTGGTTGTTACAGTTTCATAAGCAGAGTTCAACTAGATATGGTCCATAGGAGTAGGAAACACAGTTCTTTTTTGCTGGGCATGCTCATGTTTCTTGATGTATCAGAGACACTGGAAAGATGAGCATGCTCTTTGCGTTAAAACAGAGTATGTTTCATGGATGAGAACTCTGGTCTGAATTTTCCTTCAGAAAGGGAGTTAAACCAAAGAGTCTGTGTCTTCCTACAAGCAAGAGTTCATATCCTGTAAACCCAGTGATTTTTCGGCTCAAATGAATTTACACAGTTCATGAACCCAACACGTTTTTCACTATTAACTAAACAGCATCTATGAAAAAGATGCTGTGTTTTGTTACAATTTCATAAGCAGAGTTCAACTAGATATGGTCCGTATGAGTAGGAAACACAGTTCTTTTTTCTGGACATGCTCATATTTCTTGCTGTATTGCAGACTCTGGACAGAAGAGAATGCTTCTTGCGTTAAAACAGAGGGTGTTTCATGGATGAGAACACTGGTCTGAATTTCCCTTCACAAGCGGAGTTAAACCAAAGGCTCTGTGTCTGCCTACAAGCAAGAGTTCATTTCCGGTAAAGCGAATGAATTTTCGGCTCAAATGAATTTATACTGTTTACGAACCCAACACGTTTTTCACTATTAACAAAAGAGCATCCATGTAACACATGGTCTGGTTTGTTAGAGTTTCATAAGCAGACTTCAACTAGATATGATCCGCATGAATAGAAAACACAGTTCTTTTTTTCTGGACATGCTCATATTTCTTGCTGTATTGCCGAATCTGGAAAGAAGTGGATGCTTCTTTCGTTAAAACAGAGGGTGTTTCATGGATGAGAACACTGTTCTGAATTTCCCTTCACAAATGGAGTTAAACCAAAGTCTCTGTGTCTTCCTACAAGCAAGAGTTCATATCTGGTAACCCAGTGATTTTTCGGCTCAGATGAATTAACACAGTTCTTGAACCCAACACGATTCTCACTATTAATTAAACAGCATCTATGTAAGAGATGCTGTGGTTGTTACAGTTTCATAAGCAGAGTTCAACTATATATGGTCCATAGGAGTATGAAACACAGTTCTTTTTTGCTGGGCAAGCTCATGTTTCTTGATGTATCAGAGACGCTGGAAAGAAGAGCATGCTCTTTGCGTTAAAACAGAGTACGTTTCATGGATGAGAACTCTGGTCTGAATTTTCCTTCAGAAACGGAGTTAAACCAAAGAGTCTGTGTCTTCCTACAAACAAGAGTTCATATCCGGTAAACCCAGTGATTTTTCGGCTCAAATGAATTTACACAGTTCATGAACCCAACACGTTTTTCACTATTAACTCAACAGCATCTATGAAAGAGATGCTGTGGTTTGTTCCAATTTCATAAGCAGAGTTCAACTAGATATGGTCCGTATGAGTAGGAAACACAGTTCTTTTTTTCTGGACATGCTCATATTTCTTGCTGTATTGCAGTCTCTGGACAGAAGAGGATGCTTCTTGCGTTATAACAGAGGGTGTTTCATGGATGAGAACACTGTTCTGAATTTCCCTTCACAAGCGGAGTTAAACCAAAGGCTCTGTGCCTGCCTACAAGCAAGAGTTCATTTCCGGTAAACGAGTGAATTTTCGGCTCAAATGAATTTACACAGTTTACGAACCCAACACGTTTTTCACTATTAACAAAAGAGCATCTATGTAACACATGGTCTGGTTTGTTAGAGTTTCATAAGCAGACTTCAATTAGATATGATCCGCATGAATAGAAAACACAGTTCTTTTTTTCTGGACATGCTCATATTTCTTGCTGTATTGCAGAATCTGGAAAGAAGAGGATGCTTCTTGCGTTAAAACAGAGGGTGTTTCATGGATGAGAACACTGTTCTGAATTTCCCTTCACAAATGGAGTTAAACAAAAGTCTCTGTGTCTTCCTACAAACAAGAGTTCATATCCGGTAAACCCAGTGATTTTTCGGCTCAAATGAATTTACACAGTTCTTGAACCCAACAAGATTTTCACTATTAACTAAAGAGCATCTATGTAAGAGATGATGTGGTTTGTTACAGTTTCATAAGCAGAGTTCAACTAGATATGGTCCGTATCAATAGAAAACACAGTTCTTTTTTTCTGGACATTCTCATATTTCTTGCTGTATTGCAGAATCTGGAAAGAAGAGGATGCTTCTTGCGTTAAAACAGAGGGTGTTTCATGGATGAGAACACTGTTCTGAATTTCCCTTCACAAACGGAGTTAAACCAAAGTCTCTGTGTCTTCTTACAAGCAAGAGTTCATATCTGGTAACCCAGTGATTTTTCGGCTCAGATGAATTAACACAGTTCTTGAACCCAACACGTTTTTCACTGTTAACTAAACAGCATCTATGAAAGAGATGCTGTGGTTTGTTACAATTTCATAAGCAGAGTTCAACTAGATATGGTCCATAGGACTATGAACCACAGTTCTTTTTTTCTGGGCATGCTCATGTTTCTTGCTGTATTAGAGACGATGGAAGGAAGAGCATGCTCTTTGCATTAAAACAGAGTGTGTTTAATGAATGAGAAATCTGGTCTGAATTTCCCTTCACAAGCGGAGTTAAACCAAAGCCTCTATGTCTTCTGACAAGCAAGAGTTCATTTCCGGTAAACCCAGTGATTTTTCGGCTCAAATGAATTAACACAGTTCTTGACCCCAACACGATTTTCACTATTAACTAAAGAGCATCTATGTAAGAGATGATGTGGTTTGTTACAGTTTCATAAGCAGAGTTCAACTAGATATGGTCTGTATGAGTGGGAAACACAGTCCTTTTTTTCTGGGCATGCTCATGTTTCCTGATGTATTAGAGACGCTGGAAAGAAGAGCATGCTCTTTGCGTTAAAACAGAGTATGTTTCATGGATGAGAACACTGTTCTGAATTTCCCTTCACAAACGGAGTTAAACCAAAGTCTCTGTGTCTTCCTACAAACAAGATTTCATATCCGGTAAACCCAGTGATTTTTCGCCTCAAATGAATTTACACAGTTCTTGAACCCAACAAGATTTTCACTATTAACTAAAGAGCATCTATGTAAGAGATGATGTGGTTTGTTACAGTTTCATAAGCAGAGTTCAACTAGATATGGTCCGTGTCAATAGAAAACACAGTTCTTTTTTTCTGGACATGCTCATATTTCTTGCTGTATTGCAGAATCTGGAAAGAAGAGGATGCTTCTTGCGTTAAAACAGAGGGTGTTTCATGGATGAGAACACTGTTCTGAATTTCCCTTCACAAATGGAGTTAAACAAAAGTCTCTGTGTCTTCCTACAAACAAGAGTTCATATCCGGTAAACCCAGTGATTTTTCGGCTCAAATGAATTTACACAGTTCTTGAACCCAACAAGATTTTCACTATTAACTAAAGAGCATCTATGTAAGAGATGATGTGGTTTGTTACAGTTTCATAAGCAGAGTTCAACTAGATATGGTCCGTATCAATAGAAAACACAGTTCTTTTTTTCTGGACATTCTCATATTTCTTGCTGTATTGCAGAATCTGGAAAGAAGAGGATGCTTCTTGCGTTAAAACAGAGGGTGTTTCATGGATGAGAACACTGTTCTGAATTTCCCTTCACAAACGGAGTTAAACCAAAGTCTCTGTGTCTTCTTACAAGCAAGAGTTCATATCTGGTAACCCAGTGATTTTTCGGCTCAGATGAATTAACACAGTTCTTGAACCCAACACGTTTTTCACTGTTAACTAAACAGCATCTATGAAAGAGATGCTGTGGTTTGTTACAATTTCATAAGCAGAGTTCAACTAGATATGGTCCATAGGACTATGAACCACAGTTCTTTTTTTCTGGGCATGCTCATGTTTCTTGCTGTATTAGAGACGATGGAAGGAAGAGCATGCTCTTTGCATTAAAACAGAGTGTGTTTAATGAATGAGAAATCTGGTCTGAATTTCCCTTCACAAGCGGAGTTAAACCAAAGCCTCTATGTCTTCTGACAAGCAAGAGTTCATTTCCGGTAAACCCAGTGATTTTTCGGCTCAAATGAATTAACACAGTTCTTGACCCCAACACGATTTTCACTATTAACTAAAGAGCATCTATGTAAGAGATGATGTGGTTTGTTACAGTTTCATAAGCAGAGTTCAACTAGATATGGTCTGTATGAGTGGGAAACACAGTCCTTTTTTTCTGGGCATGCTCATGTTTCCTGATGTATTAGAGACGCTGGAAAGAAGAGCATGCTCTTTGCGTTAAAACAGAGTATGTTTCATGGATGAGAACACTGTTCTGAATTTCCCTTCACAAACGGAGTTAAACCAAAGTCTCTGTGTCTTCCTACAAACAAGATTTCATATCCGGTAAACCCAGTGATTTTTCGCCTCAAATGAATTTACACAGTTCTTGAACCCAACAAGATTTTCACTATTAACTAAAGAGCATCTATGTAAGAGATGATGTGGTTTGTTACAGTTTCATAAGCAGAGTTCAACTAGATATGGTCCGTGTCAATAGAAAACACAGTTCTTTTTTTCTGGACATGCTCATATTTCTTGCTGTATTGCAGAATCTGGAAAGAAGAGGATGCTTCCTGCGTTAAAACAGAGGGTGTTTCATGGATGAGAATACTGTTCTGAATTTCCCTTCACAAACGGAGTTAAACCAAAATCTCTGTGTCTTCCTACAAGCAATAGTTCATATCTGGTAACCCAGTGATTTTTCGACTCAGATGAATTTACACAGTTCTTGAACCTAACAAGATTTTCACTATTAACTAAAGAGCATCTATGTAAGAGATGATGTGGTTTGTTACAGTTTCATAAGCAGAGTTCAACTAGATATGGTCTGTACGAGTAGGAAACACAGTCCTTTTTTTCTGGGCATGCTCATGTTTCCTGATGTATTAGAGACGCTGGAAAGAAGAGCATGCTCTTTGCAATAAAACAGAGTGTGTTTCATGGATGAGAAATCTGGTCTGAATTTCCTTTCACAAACGGAGTTAAACCAAAGCTTCTGTGTCTTCTGACAAGCAAGAGTTCATTTCCAGTAAACCTAGGGGTTTTTCGGCTCAAATGAATTTACACAGTTCATGAACCCAACACGGTTTTCACTATTAACAAAAGAGCATCTATGTAAAACATGGTCTGGTTTGTTAGAGTTTCATAAGCAGAGTTCAACTAGATATGGTCCGTATGAGTAGGAAGCACAGTTCTTTTTTTCTGGGCATGCTCATGTTTCTTGATGTATTAGAGACGCTGGAAAGAAGAGCATGCTCTTTGCGTTAAAACAGAGAGTGTTTCATGGATGAGAACTCTGGTCTGAATTTCCCTTCACAAACGGAGTGAAACCAAAGCCTCTGTGTCTTCCTACAAGCTAGAGTTCATTTCCGGTAAAACCAGGTGTTTTTCGGCTCAAATGAATTTACACAGTTCATGAACCCAACACGTTTTTCACTATTAACAAAAGAGCATCTATGTAACACATGGTCTGGTTTGTTAGAGTTTCATAAGCAGACTTCAACTAGATATGATCCGTATGAATAGAAAACACAGTTTTTTTTTCTGGACATGCTCATATTTCTTGCTGTATTGCAGAATCTGGAAAGAAGAGGATTCTTCTTGCAATAAAACAGAGGGTGTTTCATGGATGAGAACACTGTTCTGAATTTCCCTTCACAAACGGAGTTAAACCAAAGTCTCTGTGTCTTCCTACAAACAAGAGTTCATACCTGGTAAACCCAGTGATTTTTCGGCTCAAATGAATTTACACAGTTCTTGAACCCAACAAGATTTTCACTATTAACTAAATAGCATCTATATAAGAGATGCTGTGGTTTGTTACAGTTTCATAAGCAGAGTTCAACTTGATATGGTCCGTATCAATAGAAAACACAGTTCTTTTTTTTTTTTGGACATGCTCATATTTCTGGCTGTATTGCAGAATCTGGAAAGAAGAGGATGCTTCTTGCATTAAACAGCGTGTGTTTCATGGATGAGAACACTGTTCTGAATTTCCCTTCAAAAACGCAGTTAAACCAAAGTCTCTGTGTCTTACTATTAGCAAGAGTTCATATCCGGTAACCCAGTGATTTTTCGGCTCAGATGAATTAACACAGTTCTTGAACCCAACACGATTCTCACTATTAACTACAGAGCATCTATGTAAGAGATGCTGTGGTTGTTACAGTTTCATAAGCAGAGTTCAACTAGATATGGTCCATAGGAGTAGGAAACACAATTCTTTTTTGCTGGGCATGCTCATGTTTCTTGATGTATCAGAGATGCTGGAAAGAAGAGCATGCTCTTTGCGTTAAAACAGAGTATGTTTCATGGATGAGAACTCTGGTCTGAATTTTCCTTCAGAAACGGAGTTAAACCAAAGAGTCTGTATCTTCCTACAAGCAAGAGTTCATATCCGGTAAACCCAGTGATTTTACGGCTCAATTGAATTTACACAGTTCATGAACCCACCACGTTTTTCACTATTAACTAAACAGCATCTATGAAAGAGATGCTGTGGTTTGTTACAATTTCATAAGCAGAGTTCAACTAGATATGGTCCGTATGAGTAGGAAACACAGTTCTTTTTCTGGACATGCTCATATTCCTTGCTGTATTGCAGACTCTGGAAAGAAGAGGATGCTTCTTGCGTTAAAACAGAGGTTGTTTCATTGATGAGAACACTGTTCTGAATTTCCCTTCACAAACAGAGTTAAACCAAAGTCTCTGTGTCTTCCTACAAGCAAGAGTTCATATCTGGTAACCCAGTGATTTTTCGGCTCAGATGAATTAACACAGTTCTTGAACCCAACACGATTCTAACTATTAACTACAGAGCATCTATTTAAGAGATGCTGTGGTTGTTACAGTTTCATAAGCAGAGTTCAACTAGATATGGTCCATAGGAGTAGGAAACACAGTTCTTTTTTGCTGGGCATGCTCATGTTTCTTGATGTATCAGAGACACTGGAAAGATGAGCATGCTCTTTGCGTTAAAACAGAGTATGTTTCATGGATGAGAACACTGGTCTGAATTTCCCTTCACAAGCGGAGTTAAACCAAAGGCTCTGTGTCTGCCTACAAGCAAGAGTTCATTTCCGGTAAAGCGAGTGAATTTTCGGCTCAAATGAATTTATACTGTTTACGAACCCAACACGTTTTTCACTATTAACAAAAGAGCATCCATGTAACACATGGTCTGGTTTGTTAGAGTTTCATAAGCAGACTTCAACTAGATATGATCCGCATGAATAGAAAACACAGTTCTTTTTTTCTGGACATGCTCATATTTCTTGCTGTATTGCCGAATCTGGAAAGAAGTGGATGCTTCTTTCGTTAAAACAGAGGGTGTTTCATGGATGAGAACACTGTTCTGAATTTCCCTTCACAAATGGAGTTAAACCAAAGTCTCTGTGTCTTCCTACAAGCAAGAGTTCATATCTGGTAACCCAGTGATTTTTCGGCTCAGATGAATTAACACAGTTCTTGAACCCAACACGATTCTCACTATTAATTAAACAGCATCTATGTAAGAGATGCTGTGGTTGTTACAGTTTCATAAGCAGAGTTCAACTATATATGGTCCATAGGAGTATGAAACACAGTTCTTTTTTGCTGGGCAAGCTCATGTTTCTTGATGTATCAGAGACGCTGGAAAGAAGAGCATGCTCTTTGCGTTAAAACAGAGTACGTTTCATGGATGAGAACTCTGGTCTGAATTTTCCTTCAGAAACGGAGTTAAACCAAAGAGTCTGTGTCTTCCTACAAGCAAGAGTTCATATCCGGTAAACCCAGTGATTTTTCGGCTCAAATGAATTTACACAGTTCATGAACCCAACACGTTTTTCACTATTAACTCAACAGCATCTATGAAAGAGATGCTGTGGTTTGTTCCAATTTCATAAGCAGAGTTCAACTAGATATGGTCCATATGAGTAGGAAACACAGTTCTTTTTTTCTGGACATGCTCATATTTCTTGCTGTATTGCAGACTCTGGAAAGAAGAGGATGCTTCTTGCGTTATAACAGAGGGTGTTTCATAGATGAGAACACTGGTCTGAAATTCCCTTCACAAATGGAGTTAAACCAAAGGCTCTGTGTCTTCCTACAAGAAAGAGTTCATATCAGGTAAAGTGAGTGAATTTTCGGCTCAAATGAATTTACACAGTTTACGAACCCAACACGTTTTTCACTATTAACAAAAGAGCATCTATGTATCACATGGTCTGGTTTGTTAGAGTTTCATAAGCAGACTTCAACTAGATATGATCCGCATGAATAGAAAACACAGTTGTTTTTTTCTGGACATGCTCATATTTCCTGCTGTATTGCCGAATCTGGAAAGAAGAGGATGCTTCTTGCGTTAAAACAGACGGTATTTCATGGATGAGAACACTGGTCTGAATTTCCCTTCACAAACGGAGTTAAACCAAAGTCTCTGTGTCTTCCTACAAAGAAGAGTTAATATCCGGTAAACCCAGTGACTTTTCGGCTCAAATGAATTTACACAGTTCTTGAACCCAACAAGATTTTCACTATTAACTAAAGAGCATCTATGTAAGAGATGATGTGGTTTGTTACACTTTCATAAGCAGAGTTCAACTAGATATGGTCTGTACGAGTAGGAAGCACAGTTCTTTTTTTCTGGGCATGCTCATGTTTCTTGATGTATTAGAGACGCTGGAAAGAAGAGCATGCTCTTTGCGTTAAAACAGAGAGTGTTTCATGGATGAGAACTCTGGTCTGAATTTCCCTTCACAAACGGAGTGAAACCAAAGCCTCTGTGTCTTCCTACAAGCTAGAGTTCATTTCCGGTAAAACCAGGTGTTTTTCGGCTCAAATGAATTTACACAGTTCATGAACCCAACACGTTTTTCACTATTAACAAAAGAGCATCTATGTAACACATGGTCTGGTTTGTTAGAGTTTCATAAGCAGACTTCAATTAGATATGATCCGCATGAATAGAAAACACAGTTCTTTTTTTCTGGACATGCTCATATTTCTTGCTGTATTGCAGAATCTGGAAAGAAGAGGATGCTTCTTGCGTTAAAACAGAGGGTGTTTCATGGATGAGAACACTGTTCTGAATTTCCCTTCACAAATGGAGTTAAACCAAAGTCTCTGTGTCTTCCTACAAACAAGAGTTCATATCCGGTAAACCCAGTGATTTTTCGGCTCAAATGAATTTACACAGTTCTTGAACCCAACAAGATTTTCACTATTAACTAAAGAGCATCTATGTTAGAGATGATGTGGTTTGTTACAGTTTCATAAGCAGAGTTCAACTAGATATGGTCCGTATCAATAGAAAACACAGTTCTTTTTTTCTGGACATTCTCATATTTCTTGCTGTATTGCAGAATCTGGAATGAAGAGGATGCTTCTTGCGTTAAAACAGAGGGTGTTTCATGGATGAGAACACTGTTCTGAATTTCCCTTCACAAACGGAGTTAAACCAAAGTCTCTGTGTCTTCCTACAAGCAAGAGTTCATATCTGGTAACCCAGTGATTTTTCGGCTCAGATGAATTAACACAGTTCTTGAACCCAACACGTTTTTCACTGTTAACTAAACAGCATCTATGAAAGAGATGCTGTGGTTTGTTACAATTTCATAAGCAGAGTTCAACTAGATATGGTCCATAGGACTATGAACCACAGTTCTTTTTTTCTGGGCATGCTCATGTTTCTTGGTGTATTAGAGACGATGGAAGGAAGAGCATGCTCTTTGCATTAAAACAGAGTGTGTTTAATGAATGAGAAATCTGGTCTGAATTTCCCTTCACAAGCGGAGTTAAACCAAAGCCTCTATGTCTTCTGACAAGCAAGAGTTCATTTCCGGTAAACCCAGTGATTTTTCGGCTCAAATGAATTAACACAGTTCTTGACCCCAACACGATTTTCACTATTAACTAAAGAGCATCTATGTAAGAGATGCAGTGGTTTGTTACAGTTTCATAAGCAGAGTTCAACTAGATATGGTCTGTATGAGTAGGAAACACAGTCCTTTTTTTCTGGGCATGCTCATGTTTCCTGATGTATTAGAGACGCTGGAAAGAAGAGCATGCTCTTTGCAATAAAACAGAGTGTGTTTCATGGATGAGAAATCTGGTCTGAAATTCCTTTCACAAACGGAGTTAAACCAAAGCCTCTGTGTCTTCCTACAAGCTAGAGTTCATTTCCGGTAAAACCAGGTGTTTTTCGGCTCAAATGAATTTACACAGTTCATGAACCCAACACGATTTTCACTATTAACTAAAGAGCATATATGTAACAGATGCTGTGGTTTGTTACAGTTTCCTAAGCATAGTTCAACTATATATGGTCCGTATGAGTAGGAAACACAGTTCATTTTTTGTGGGCATGCTCATGTTTCCTGCTTTATTGGAGAAGATGGAAAGAAGAGCATGCTTCTTGCGTTAAAACAGAGTATGTTTCATGGATGAGAACACTGGTCTGAATTTCCCTTCATAAACGGAGTATAAACAAAGCCTCTGTGTCTTCCTACAACCAAGAGTTCATTTCCAGTAAACCCAGGGGTTGTTCGGCTCAAAATGAATTTACAAAGTTCATGGACCCAACACGATTCTCACTATTAACTAAAGAGCATCTATGTACGAGATGCTGTCGTTGTTACAGTTTCATAAGCAGAGTTCAACTAGATATGGTCCATAGGAGTATGAACCACAGTTCTTTTTTTCTGGGCATGCTCATGTTTCTTGCTGTATTAGAGAGGATGGAAGGAAGAGCATGCTCTTTGCATTAAAACAGAGTGTGTTTCATGGATGAGAACTCTGGTCTGAATTTCCCTTCACAAACGGAGTTAAACCAAAGCCTCTGTGTCTTCCGACAAGCAAGAGTTCATTTCCGGTAAACCTAGGGGTTTTTCGGCTCAAATGAATTTACACAGTTCATGAACCCAACAGGTTTTTCACTATTAACAAAAGAGCATCTGTGTAACACATGGTTTGGTTTGTTAGAGTTTCATAAGCAGACTTCAACTAGATATGGTCCGTATGAATAGAAAACACAGTTCTTTTATTCTGGACATGCTCATATTTCTTGCTGTATTGCAGAATCTGGAAAGAAGAGGATGCTTCTTGCGTTAAAACAAAGGGTGTTTCATGGATGAGAACACTGTTCTGAATTTCCCTTCACAAACGGAGTTAAACCAAAGTCTCTGTGTCTTCCTACAAGCAAGAGTTCATATCCGGTAACCCAGTGATTTTTCGGCTCAGATGAATTAACACAGTTCTTGAAACCAACACGATTCTCACTATTAACTAAAGAGCATCTATGTAAGAGATGCTGTGGTTGTTACAGTTTCATAAGCAGAGTTCAACTAGATATGGTCCATAGGAGTAGGAAACACAGTTCTTTTTTGCTGGGCATGCTCATGTTTCTTGATGTATCAGAGACGCTGGAAAGAAGAGCATGCTCTTTGTGTTAAAACAGAGTATGTTTCATGGATGAGAACTCTGGTCTGAATTTTCCTTCAGAAACGGAGTTAAACCAAAGAGTCTGTGTCTTCCTACAAGCAAGAGTTCATATCCGGTAAACCCAGTGATTTTTCGGCTCAAATGAATTTACACAGTTCATGAACCCAACACGTTTTTCACTATTAACTAAACAGCATCTATGAAAGAGATGCTGTGGTTTGTTACAATTTCATAAGCAGAGTTCAACTAGATATGGTCCGTATGAGTAGGAAACACAGTTCTTTTTCTGGACATGCTCATATTCCTTGCTGTATTGCAGACTCTGGAAAGAAGAGGATGCTTCTTGCGTTAAAACAGAGGTTGTTTCATTGATGAGAACACTGTTCTGAATTTCCCTTCACAAACGGAGTTAAACCAAAGTCTCTGTGTCTTCCTACAAGCAAGAGTTCATATCTCGTAACCCAGTGATTTTTCGGCTCAGATGAATTAACACAGTTCTTGAACCCAACACGATTCTAACTATTAACTACAGAGCATCTATTTAAGAGATGCTGTGGTTGTTACAGTTTCATAAGCAGAGTTCAACTAGATATGGTCCATAGGAGTAGGAAACACAGTTCTTTTTTGCTGGGCATGCTCATGTTTCTTGATGTATCAGAGACACTGGAAAGATGAGCATGCTCTTTGCGTTAAAACAGAGTATGTTTCATGGATGAGAACTCTGGTCTGAATTTTCCTTCAGAAACGGAGTTAAACCAAAGAGTCTGTGTCTTCCTACAAGCAAGAGTTCATATCCTGTAAACCCAGTGATTTTTCGGCTCAAATGAATTTACACAGTTCATGAACCCAACACGTTTTTCACTTTTAACTAAACAGCATCTATGAAAAAGATGCTGTGTTTTGTTACAATTTCATAAGCAGAGTTCAACTAGATATGGTCCGTATGAGTAGGAAACACAGTTCTTTTTTTCTGGACATGCTCATATTTCTTGCTGTATTGCAGATTCTGGACAGAAGAGAATGCTTCTTGCGTTAAAACAGAGGGTGTTTCATGGATGAGAACACTGGTCTGAATTTCCCTTCACAAGCGGAGTTAAACCAAAGGCTCTGTGTCTGCCTACAAGCAAGAGTTCATTTCCGGTAAAGCGAGTGAATTTTCGGCTCAAATGAATTTATACTGTTTACGAACCCAACACGTTTTTCACTATTAACAAAAGAGCATCCATGTAACACATGGTCTGGTTTGTTAGAGTTTCATAAGCAGACTTCAACTAGATATGATCCGCATGAATAGAAAACACAGTTCTTTTTTTCTGGACATGCTCATATTTCTTGCTGTATTGCCGAATCTGGAAAGAAGTGGATGCTTCTTTCGTTAAAACAGAGTGTGTTTCATGGATGAGAAATCTGGTCTGAATTTCCTTTCACAAACGGAGTTAAACCAAATCCTCTGTGTCTTCCTACAAGCTAGAGTTCATTTCCGGTAAAACCAGGTGTTTTTTGGCTCAAATGAATTTACACAGTTCATGAACCCAACACGATTTTCACTATTAACTAAAGAGCATATATGTAACAGATGCTGTGGTTTGTTACAGTTTCCTAAGCATAGTTCAACTATATATGGTCCGTATGAGTAGGAAACACAGTTCATTTTTTGTGGGCATGCTCATGTTTCCTGCTTTATTGGAGAAGATGGAAAGAAGAGCATGCTTCTTGCGTTAAAACAGAGTATGTTTCATGGATGAGAACACTGGTCTGAATTTCCCTTCATAAACGGAGTATAACCAAAGCCTCTGTGTCTTCCTACAACCAAGAGTTCATTTCCAGTAAACCCAGGGGTTTTTCAGCTCAAAATGAATTTACAAAGTTCATGGACCCAACACGATTCTCACTATTAACTAAAGAGCATCTATGTACGAGATGCTGTGGTTGTTACAGTTTCATAAGCAGAGTTCAACTAGATATGGTCCATATGAGTAGGAAACACAGTTCTTTTTTTCTGGACATGCTCATATTTCTTGCTGCATTGCAGACTCTGGACAGAAGAGGATGCTTCTTGCGTTAAAACAGAAGGTGTTTCATGGATGAGAACACTGGTCGGAATTTCCCTTAAAAAACGGAGTTAAACCAAAGGCTCTGTGTATTCCTACAAGCAAGAGTTCATTTCCGGTAAAGCGAGTGAATTTTCGGCTCAAATGAATTTACACAGTTTACGAACCCAACACGTTTTTCACTATTAACAAAAGAACATCTATGTCACACATGGTCTGGTTTGTTAGAGTTTCATAAGCAGACTTCAACTAGATATGATGCGTATGAATAGAAAACACAGTTCTTTATTCTGGACATGCTCATATTTCTTGCTGTATTGCAGAATCTGGAAAGAAGAGGATGCTTCTTGCGTTAAAACAGAGGGTGTTTCATGGATGAGAACACTGTTCTGAATTTCCCTTCACAAACGGAGTTAAACCAAAGTCTCTGTGTCTTCCTACAAACAAGAGTTCATATCCGGTAAACCCAGTGATTTTTCGGCTCAAATGAATTTACACAGTTCTTGAACCCAACAAGAATTTCAGTATTAACTAAAGAGCATCTATGTAAGTGATGACGTGGATTGTTACAGTTTCATAAGCAGAGTTCAACTAGATATGGTCCGTATCAATAGAAAACACAGTTCTTTTTTTCTGGACATGCTCATATTTCTTGCTGTATTGCAGAATCTGGAAAGAAGAGGATGCTTCTTGCGTTAAAACAGAGGGTGTTTCATGGATGAGAAAACTGTTCTGAATTTCCCTTCACAAATGGAGTTAAACCAAAGTCTCTGTGTCTTCCTACAAGCAAGAGTTCATATCTGGTAACCCAGTGATTTTTTGACTCAGATGAATTAACACAGTTCTTAAACCCAACACGATTCTAACTATTAACTACAGAGCATCTATTTAAGAGATGCTGTGTTTGTTACAGTTTCACAAGCAGAGTTCAACAAGATATGGTCCATAGGAGTAGGAAACACAGTTCTTTTTTGCTGGGCATGCTCATGTTTCTTGATGTATTAGAGACGCTGGAAAGAAGAGCATGCTCTTTGCGTTAAAACAGAGTATGTTTCATGGATGAGAACTCTGGTCTGAATTTTCCTTCAGAAACGGAGTTAAACCAAAGAGTCTGTGTCTTCCTACAGGCAAGAGTTCATATCCGGTAAACCCAGTGATTTTTCGGCTCAAATGAATTTACACAGTTCATGAACCCAACACGTTTTTCACTATTAACTAAACAGCATCTATGAAAGAGATGCTGTGGTTTGTTACAATTTCATAAGCAGAGTTCAACTAGATATGGTCCATATGAGTAGGAAACACAGTTCTTTTTTTCTGGACATGCTCATATTTCTTGCTGTATTGCAGACTCTGGACAGAAGAGGATGCTTCTTGCGTTAAAACAGAAGGTGTTTCATGGATGAGAACACTGGTCGGAATTTCCCTTCACAAACGGAGTTAAACCAAAGGCTCTGTGTATTCCTACAAGCAAGAGTTCATTTCCGGTAAAGCGAGTGAATTTTCGGCTCAAATGAATTTACACAGTTTACGAACCCAACACGTTTTTCACTATTAACAAAAGAGCATCTATGTCACACATGGTCTGGATTGTTAGAGTTTCATAAGCAGACTTCAACTAGATATGATGCGTATGAATAGAAAACACAGCTCTTTATTCTGGACATGCTCATATTTCTTGCTGTATTGCAGAATCTGGAAAGAAGAGGATGCTTCTTGCGTTAAAACAGAGGGTGTTTCATGGATGAGAACACTGTTCTGAATTTCCCTTCACAAACGGAGTTAAACCAAAGTCTCTGTGTCTTCCTACAAACAAGAGTTCATATCCGGTAAACCCAGTGATTTTTCGGCTCAAATGAATTTACACAGTTCTTGAACCCAACAAGATTTTCACTATTAACTAAAGAGCATCTATGTAAGTGATGACGTGGTTTGTTACAGTTTCATAAGCAGAGTTCAACTAGATATGGTCCGTATCAATAGAAAACACAGTTCTTTTTTTCTGGACATGCTCATATTTCTTGCTGTATTGCAGAATCTGGAAAGAAGAGGATGCTTCTTGCGTTAAAACAGAGGGTGTTTCATGGATGAGAATACTGTTCTGAATTTCCCTTCACAAATGGAGTTAAACCAAAGTCTCTGTGTCTTCCTACAAGCAAGAGTTCATATCTGGTAACCCAGTGATTTTTTGACTCAGATGAATTAACACAGTTCTTAAACCCAACACGATTCTAACTATTAACTACAGAGCATCTATTTAAGAGATGCTGTGGTTGTTACAGTTTCATAAGCAGAGTTCAACTAGATATGGTCTGTATCAATAGAAAACACAGTTCTTTTTTTCTGGACATGCTCATATTTCTTGCTGTATTGCAGAATCTGGAAAGAAGAGGATGCTTCTTGCGTTAAAACAGAGGGTGTTTCATGGATGAGAATACTGTTCTGAATTTCCCTTCACAAACGGAGTTAAACCAAAATCTCTGTGTCTTCCTACAAGCAATAGTTCATATCTAGTAACCCAGTGATTTTTCGACTCAGATGAATTAACACAGTTCTTGAACCCAACACGATTCTAACTATTAACTACAGAGCATCTATTTAAGAGATGCTGTGGTTGTTACAGTTTCATAAGCAGAGTTCAACTAGATATGGTCCATAGGAGTAGGGAACACAGTTCTTTTTTTAGGGCATGCTCATGTTTCTTGATGTATTAGAGACGCTGGAAAGAAGAGCATGCTCTTTGCGTTAAAACAGAGTATGTTTCATGGATGAGAACTCTGGTCTGAATTTTCCTTCAGAAACGGAGTTAAACCAAAGAGTCTGTGTCTTCCTACAAGCAAGAGTTCATATCCGGTAAACCCAGTGATTTTTCGGCTCAAATGAATTTACACAGTTCATGAACCCAACACGTTTTTCACTATTAACTAAACAGCATCTATGAAAGAGATGCTGTGGTTTGTTACAATTTCATAAGCAGAGTTCAACTAGATATGGTCCGTATGAGTAGGAAACACAGTTCTTTTTTCTGGACATGCTCATATTTCTTGCTGTATTGCAGACTCTGGACAGAAGAGGATGCTTCTTGCGTTAAAACAGAAGGTGTTTCATGGATGAGAACACTGGTCGGAATTTCCCTTCACAAACGGAGTTAAACCAAAGGCTCTGTGTCTTCCTACAAGCAAGAGTTCATTTCCGGTAAAGCGAGTGAATTTTCGGCTCAAATGAATTTACACAGTTTACGAACCCAACACGTTTTTCACTATTAACAAAACAGAATCTATGTAACACATGGTCTGGTTTGTTAGAGTTTCATAAACAGACTTCAACTAGATACGATCCGCATGAATAGAAAACACAGTTCTTTTTTTCTGGACATGCTCATATTTCTTGCTGTATTGCAGAATCTGGAAAGAAGAGGATGCTTCTTGCGTTAAAACACAGGGTTTTTCATGGATGAGAACTCTGTTCTGAATTTCCCTTCACAAACGGAGTTAAACCAAAGTCTCTGTGTCTTCCTACAAACAAGATTTCATATCCGGTAAACCCAGTGATTTTTCGGCACAAATGAATTTACACAGTTCTTGAACCCAACAAGATTTTCACTATTAACTAAAGAGCATCTATGTAAGAGATGACGTGGTTTGTTACAGTTTCATAAGCAGAGTTCAACTAGATATGGTCCGTATCAATAGAAAACACAGTTTTTTTTTTCTGGACATGCTCATATTTCTTGCTGTATTGCAGAATCTGGAAAGAAGAGGATGCTTCTTGCGTTAAAACAGAGGGTGTTTCATGGATGAGAACACTGTTCTGAATTTCCTTTCACAAACGGAGTTAAACCAAAGTCTCTGTGTCTTCCTACAAGCAAGAGTTCATATCTGGTAACCCAGTGATTTTTCGGCTCAGATGAATTAACACAGTTCTTGAACCCAACACGATTCTCACTATTAACTACAGAGCATCTATTTAAGAGATGCTGTGTTTGTTACAGTTTCATAAGCAGAGTTCAACTAGATATGGTCCATAGGAATAGGAAACACAGTTCTTTTTGCTGGGCATGCTCATGTTTCTTGATGTATCAGAGACGCTGGAAAGAAGAGCATGCTCTTTGCGCTAAAACAGAGTATGTTTCATGGATGAGAACTCTGGTCTGAATTTTCCTTCAGAAACGGAGTTAAAACAAAGAGTCTGTGTCTTCCTACAAGCAAGAGTTCATATCCGGTAAACCCAGTGATTTTTCGGCTCAAATGAATTTACACAGTTCATGAACCCAACACGTTTTTCACTATTAACTAAACAGCATCTATGAAAGAGATGCTGTGGTTTGTTACAATTTCATAAGCAGAGTTCAACTAGATATGGTCCGTATGAGTAGGAAACACAGTTCTTTTTTTCTGGACATGCTCATATTTCTTGCTGTATTGCAGACTCTGGACAAAAGAGGATGCTTCTTGCATTAAAACAGAAGGTGTTTCATGGATGAGAACACTGGTCTGAATTTCCGTTCACAAACGGAGTTAAACCAAAGGCTCTGTGTCTTCCTACAAGCAAGAGTTCATTTCCGGTAAAGCGAGTGAATTTTCGGCTCAAATGAATTTACACAGTTTACGAACCCAACACGTTTTTCACTATTAACAAAAGAGCATCTCTGTAACACATGGTCTGGTTTGTTAGAGTTTCATAATCAGAGTTCAACTAGATATGGTCCGTATGAGTAGGAAACACAGTTCATTTTTGCTGGATATGCTCATATTTCCACCTGGATTGCAGATTCTGGACAGAAGAGGATGCTTCTTGCGTTAAAACAGAGGGTGTTTCATGGATGAGAACACTGTTCTGAATTTCCCTTCACAAACGGAGTTAAACCAAAGTCTCTGTGTCTTCCTACAAACAAGAGTTCATATCCGGTAAACCCAGTGATTTTTCGGCTCAAATGAATTTACACAGTTCTTGAACCCAACAAGATTTTCACTAATAACTAAAGAGCATCTATGTAAGAGATGATGTGGTTTGTTACAGTTTCATAAGCAGAGTTCAACTAGATATGGTCCGTATCAATAGAAAACACAGTTCTTTTTTTCTGGACATGCTCATATTTCTTGCTGTATTGCAGAATCTGGAAAGAAGAGGATGCTTCTTCCGTTAAAACAGAGGGTGTTTCATGGATGAGAACACTGTTCTGAATTTCCCTTCACAAATGGAGTTAAACCAAAGTCTCTGTGTCTTCCTACAAGCAAGAGTTCATATCTGGTAACCCAGTGATTTTTCGGCTCAGATGAATTAACACAGTTCTTGAACCCAACACGATTCTCAATATTAACTACAGAGCATCTATTTCAGAGATGCTGTGGTTGTTACAGTTTCATAAGCAGAGTTCAACTAGATATGGTCCATAGGAGTAGGAAACCCAGTTCTTTTTTGCTGGGCATGCTCATGTTTCTTGATGTATCAGAGACGCTGGAAAGAAGAGCATGCTCTTTGCGTTCAAACAGAGTATGTTTCATGGATGAGAACTCTGGTCTGAATTTTTCTTCAGAAACGGAGTTAAACCAAAGAGTCTGTGTCTTCCTACAAGCATGAGTTCATATCTGGTAAACCCAGTGATTTTTCGGCTCAAATGAATTTACACAGTTCATGAACCCAACACGTTTTTCACTATTAACTAAACAGCATCTATGAAAGAGATGCTGTGGTTTGTTACAATTTCATAAGCAGAGTTCAACTAGATATGGTCCGTATGAGTAGGAAACACAGTTCTTTTTTTCTGGACATGCTCATATTTCTTGCTGTTTTGCAGACTCTGGACAGAAGAGGATGCTTCTTGCGTTAAAACAGAAGGTGTTTCATGGATGAGAACACTGGTCTGAATTTCCCTTCACAAACGGAGTTAAACCAAAGGCTCTGTGTCTTCCTACAAGCAAGAGTTCATTTCCGGTAAAGCGAGTGAATTTTCGGCTCAAATGAATTTACACAGTTTACGAACCCAACACGTTTTTCACTATTAACAAAAGAGCATCTATGTAACACATGGTCTGGTTTGTTAGAGTTTCATAAGCACACTTCAACTAGATATGATCCGCATGAATAGAAAACACAGTTCTTTTTTTCTGGACATGCTCATATTTCTTGCTGTATTGCAGAATCTGGAAAGAAGAGGATGCTTCTTGCGTTAAAACAGAGGGTGTTTCATGGATGAGAACACTGTTCTGAATTTCCCTTCACAAACGGAGTTAAACCAAAGTCTCTGTGTCTTCCTACAAACAAGAGTTCATATCCGGTAAACCCAGTGATTTTTCGGCTCAAATGAATTTACACAGTTCTTGAACCCAACAAGATTTTCACTAATAACTAAAGAGCATCTATGTAAGAGATGATGTGGTTTGTTACAGTTTCATAAGCAGAGTTCAACTAGATATGGTCCGTATCAATAGAAAACACAGTTCTTTTTTTCTGGACATGCTCATATTTCTTGCTGTATTGCAGAATCTGGAAAGAAGAGGATGCTTCTTCCGTTAAAACAGAGGGTGTTTCATGGATGAGAACACTGTTCTGAATTTCCCTTCACAAATGGAGTTAAACCAAAGTCTCTGTGTCTTCCTACAAGCAAGAGTTCATATCTGGTAACCCAGTGATTTTTCGGCTCAGATGAATTAACACAGTTCTTGAACCCAACACGATTCTCAATATTAACTACAGAGCATCTATTTCAGAGATGCTGTGGTTGTTACAGTTTCATAAGCAGAGTTCAACTAGATATGGTCCATAGGAGTAGGAAACCCAGTTCTTTTTTGCTGGGCATGCTCATGTTTCTTGATGTATCAGAGACGCTGGAAAGAAGAGCATGCTCTTTGCGTTCAAACAGAGTATGTTTCATGGATGAGAACTCTGGTCTGAATTTTTCTTCAGAAACGGAGTTAAACCAAAGAGTCTGTGTCTTCCTACAAGCATGAGTTCATATCTGGTAAACCCAGTGATTTTTCGGCTCAAATGAATTTACACAGTTCATGAACCCAACACGTTTTTCACTATTAACTAAACAGCATCTATGAAAGAGATGCTGTGGTTTGTTACAATTTCATAAGCAGAGTTCAACTAGATATGGTCCGTATGAGTAGGAAACACAGTTCTTTTTTTCTGGACATGCTCATATTTCTTGCTGTTTTGCAGACTCTGGACAGAAGAGGATGCTTCTTGCGTTAAAACAGAAGGTGTTTCATGGATGAGAACACTGGTCTGAATTTCCCTTCACAAACGGAGTTAAACCAAAGGCTCTGTGTCTTCCTACAAGCAAGAGTTCATTTCCGGTAAAGCGAGTGAATTTTCGGCTCAAATGAATTTACACAGTTTACGAACCCAACACGTTTTTCACTATTAACAAAAGAGCATCTATGTAACACATGGTCTGGTTTGTTAGAGTTTCATAAGCAGACTTCAACTAGATATGATCCGCATGAATAGAAAACACAGTTCTTTTTTTCTGGACATGCTCATATTTCTTGCTGTATTGCAGAATCTGGAAAGAAGAGGATGCTTCTTGCGTTAAAACAGAGGGTGTTTCATGGATGAGAACACTGTTCTGAATTTCCCTTCACAAACGGAGTTAAACCAAAGTCTCTGTGTCTTCCTACAAACAAGAGTTCATTTCCGGAAAAAACCAGTCTTTATTCAGGTCAAATGAATTTACACAGTTCTTGAACCCAACAAGATTTTCACTATTAACTAAAGAGCATCTATGTAAGAGATGATGTGGTTTGTTACAGTTTCATAAGCAGAGTTCAACTAGATATGGTCCGTATCAATAGAAAACACAGTTCTTTTTTTCTGGACATGCTCATATTTCTTGCTGTATTGCAGAATCTGGAAAGAAGAGGATGCTTCTTCCGTTAAAACAGAGGGTGTTTCATGGATGAGAACACTGGTCTGAATTTCCCTTCACAAACGGAGTTAAAGCAAAGGCTCTGTGCCTTCCTACAAGCAAGAGTTCATTTCCGGTAAAGAGAATGAATTTTCGGCACAAATGAATTTACACAGTTTACGAACCCAACACGTTTTTCAATATTAACAAAAGAGCATCTATGTAACACATGGTCTGGTTTGTTAGAGTTTCATAATCAGAGTTCAACTAGATATGGTCCATATGAGTAGGAAACACAGTTCATTTTTGCTGGATATGCTCATATTTCCACCTGGATTGCAGATTCTGGACAGAAGAGGATGCTTCTTGCGTTAAAACAGAGGGTGTTTCATGGATGAGAACACAGGTCTGAATTTCCCTTCACAAACGGAGTTAAACCAAAGGCTCTTTGTTTTCCTACAATCAAGAGTTCATTTCCGGTAAACCCAGAATTTTTCGGATCAAATGAATTTACACAGTTCACGGACCCAACAAGATTTTCACTATTAACTAAACAGCATCTATGTAAGAGATGCTTTGGTTTGTTACAGTTTCATGAGCAGAGTTCAACTAGATATGGTCCGTATGAGTAGGAAACACAGTTCTTTTTTTCTGGGCATGCTCATGTTTCTTGCTGTAGTGGAGGCGCTGGAAAGAAAAGCATGCTTCTTGCGTTAAATCAGAGTATGTTTCATGGATGAGAACACTGGTCTGAATTTTCCATGAGAAACGGAGTTAAACCAGAGGCTCTGTGTCTTCCTACAAGCAAGAGTTCATTTTTGGTAAGCCCATTGATTTTTCGGCTCAAATGAATTTACACAGTTCACGAACCCAACACGTTTTAACTAAAGAGCATCTATGAAAGAGATGCTGTATTTGTTACAGTTTCATAATCAGAGTTCAACTAGATATGGTCCGTATGAGTAGGAAACACAGTTCATTTTTTCTGGACGTGCTCATATTTCTTCCTGGATTGCAGATTCTGGACAGAAGAGGATGCTTCTTGCGTTAAAACAGAGTGTGTTTCATGGATGAGAAATCTGGTCTGAATTTCCCTTCACAAACGGAGTTAAACCAAAGCCTATGTGTCTTCCTACAAGCAAGAGTTCTTTTCCGGTAAACCCAGTGATTTTTCGGCTCAAATGAATTTACACAGTTCACGAACCCAACACGTTTTTCACTATAAATGAAAGAGCATTTTTGTAAGAGATGCTGTGGTTTGTTACAGTTTCATCAGCAGAGTTTAACTGGATATGGTCCGTATGAGTAAGAAACACACTTCTTTTTTTCTGGGCATGCTCATGTTTCTTGCTGTATTGGAGACGCTGGAAAGAAGAGCATGCTCCTTGCGTTAAAACCGAGTATGTTTCATGGATTAGAACACTGGTCTGAATTTTCTATCAGAAACAGAGTTAAACCAAAGGCTCTGTGTCTTCCTACAAGCAAGAGTTCATTTCCGGTTAGCCCAGTGATTTTTCTGCTCAAATGAATTTGCACAGTTCACGAACCCAACACGTTTTAACTAAAGAGCATCTATGAAAGAGATGCTGTAGTTTGTTACAGTTTCATAATCAGAGTTCAACTAGATATGGTCCGTATGAGTAGGAAACAAAGTTCATTTTTTCTGGACATGCACATATTTCTTCCTGGATTGCACATTCTGGACAGAAGAGAATGCTTCTTGTGTTAAAACAGACGGTGTTTCATGGATGACAACACTGGTAAGAATTTCCCTTCACAAACGGAGTTAAACCAAAGGCTCTTTATCTTCTAACAAGCAAGAGTTCATTTCCGGTAAACCCAGTGATTTTTCGGCTCAAATGAATTTACACAGTTCACGAACCCAACACGTTTTTCACTATAAATGAAAGAGCATTTTTGTAAGAGATGCTGTGGTTTGTTATAGTTTCATAAGCAGAGTTTAACTGGATATGGTCTGTATGAGTAAGAAACACTGTTCTTTTTTTCGGGGCATGCTCATGTTTCTTGCTGTATTGGATACGCAGGAAAGAAGAGCATGCTTCTTGCGTTAAAACAGAGTATGTTTCATGGATGAGAACATTGGTCTGAATTTTCCATCAGAAACGGAGTTAAACCAAAGGCTCTTTGTCTTCCTACCTGCAAGAGTTCATTTACAGTAAACCCATTGATTTTTCTGCTCAAATGTATTTACACAGTTCACGAACCCAACACGATTTTCACTATTAACTAAAGAGCATCTATGTAAGAGATGCTGTAGTTTGTTCCAGTTTCATAATCAGAGTTCAACTAGATATGGTCTGTATGAGTAGGAAACACAGTTCATTTTCCCTGGACATGCTCATTTTTCTTCCTGGATTGCAGATTCTGTACAGAAGAGGATGCTTCTTGAGTTAAATCAGAGGGTGTTTCATAGATGAGAACCCTGGTCTGAATTTCCCTTCACAAACGGAGTTAAACCAAAGGCTCTTTGTCTTCCTACAAGCAAGAGTTCATTTCCGGTAAACCCAGTGATTTTTCGGCTCAAATGAATTTACACAGTTCACGAACCCAACACGATTTTCAATATTAACTAAACAGCATCTATGTAAGAGATGCTGTGGTTTGTTACAGTTTAATAAGCAGAGTTTAAATAGATATGGTCCGTATGAGTAGAAAACACAGTTCTTTTTTTCTGGGCATGCTCATGTTTCTGCCTGTATTAGAGATGCTGGAAAGAAGAGCATGCTTCTTGCGTTAAAACAGAGTGTGTTTCATGGAAGAGAACTCTGGTCTGAATTTCGCTTCAGAAACAGAGTTAAACCAAAGCATATGTGTCTTCCTACAAACAAGAGTTCATTTCCGGTAAACCCAGTGATTTTTCGGCTCAAATGAATTTACACAGTTCACAAACCCAACACGTTTTTCACTATAAATGAAAGAGGACTTTTGTAAGAGATGCTGTTTTTTGTTACAGTTTCATAAGCAGAGTTTAACTGGATATGGTCTGTATGAGTAAGAAACACAGTTCTTTTTGTCTGGGCTTCTCATTTTTCTTGCTGTATTGGAGACGCTGAAAAGAAGAGCATGCTCCTTGCGTTAAAACCGAGTATGTTTCATGGATGAGAACACTGGTCTGAATTTTACTTCAGAATCAGAATTAAAC
This sequence comes from Onychomys leucogaster, assembly GCA_949786385.1. Lineage (NCBI taxonomy): Eukaryota > Metazoa > Chordata > Mammalia > Rodentia > Cricetidae > Onychomys > Onychomys leucogaster. The sequence goes on from CATKUP010000363.1 coordinate 210,659, forward strand.
CAAAGTCTCTGTGTCTTCCTAAAAGCAAGAGTTCATATCCGGTAAACCCAGTAATTTTTCGGCTGAAATGAATTTACACAGTTCACGAACCCAACACGTTTTAACTAAAGAGCATCTATGTAAGAGATGCTGTAGTTTGTTACAGTTTCATAATCAGAGTTCAACTAGATATGGTCCGTATGAGTAGGAAACACAGTTCTTTTTTTTCTGGGCATGCTCATGTTTCTTGCTGTATTAGAGATGCTGGAAAGAAGAGCGTGCTTCTTGCGTTGAAACAGAGTGTGTTTCATGGATGAGAACTCTGGCCTGAATGTCCCTTCACAAATGGAGTGAATCCAAAGCCTCTCTGTCTTCGTACAAGCAAGAGTTCATATTGGGTAAATCCTGAGATTTTTCGGCTCAAATGATTTACACAGTTCATGAACCCAATACTTTTTTCACTATTAACTAAAGAGCATCTATGTAACACATGCTGTGGTTTGTAACAGTTTCATAATCAGTGTTCAACAAGATATGGTCCGTATGAGTAGGAAACACAGTTCTTTTTTTCTGGGCATGCTCATGAATCTTGCTGTATTGGAGACGCTGGAAAGAAGAGCATGCTTCTTGCGTTAAAACAGAGTGTGTTTCATGGATGAGAACACTTGTCTGAATTTCCCTTCAGAAATGGAGTTAAACCAAAGGTTCTTTGTCTTCCTACCAACAAGAGGTCATTTCCGGTAAACCCATTGATTTTTCGGCTCAAATGTATTTACACAGTTGACGAACCCAACACGTTTTTCACTATTAACTAAAGAGCATCTATGTAAGAGATGCTGTAGTTTGTTACAGTTTCATAATCAGAGTTCAACTAGATATGGTCCGTATGAGTAGGAAACAGTTCATTTTTTCTGGATATGCTCAAATTTCCACCTGGATTGCAGATTCTGGACAGAAGAGGATGCTTCTTGCGTTAAAACAGAGGGTGTTTCATGGATGAGAACAAGGTCTGAATTTCCCTTCACAAACGGAGTTAAACCAAAGGCTCTTTGTTTTCCTACAATCAAGAGTTCATTTCCGGTAAACCCAGAATTTTTCGGATCAAATGAATTTACACAGTTCACGGACCCAACACGATTTTCACTATTAACTAAACAGCATCTAAGTAAGAGATGCTTTGGTTTGTTACAGTTTCATGAGCAGAGTTCAACTAGATATGGTCCGTATGTGTAGGAAACACAGTTCTTTTTTTCTGGGCATGCTCATGTTTCTTGCTGTAGTGGAGATGCTGGAAAGAAGAGCATGCTTCTTGCGTTAAATCAGAGTATGTTTCATGGATGAGAACACCGGTCTGAATTTTCCATGAGAAACGGAGTTAAAACAAAGGCTCTGTGTCTTCCTACAAGCAAGAGTTCATTTTTGGTAAGCCCATTGATTTTTCGGCTCAAATGAATTTACACAGTTCACGAACCCAACACGTTTTAACTAAAGAGCATCTATGTAAGAGATGCTGTAGTTTGTTACAGTTTCATAATCAGAGTTCAACTAGATATGGTCCGTATGAGAACATTGGTCTGAGTTTTCCATCAGAAACGGAGTTAAACCAAAGGCTCTTTGTCTTCCTACCTGCAAGAGTTCATTTCCGGTAAACCCATTGATTTTTCTGCTCAAATGTATTTACACAGTTCACGAACCCAACACGATTTTCACTATTAACTAAAGAGCATCTATGTAAGAGATGCTGTAGTTTGTTACAGTTTCATAATCAGAGTTCAACTAGATATGGTCCGTATGAGTAGGAAACACAGTTCATTTTTTCTGGACGTGCTCATATTTCTTCCTGGATTGCAGATTCTGGACAGAAGAGGATGCTTCTTGCGTTAAAACAGAGTGTGTTTCATGGATGAGAAATCTGGTCTGAATTTCCCTTCACAAACGGAGTTAAACCAAAGCCTATGTGTCTTCCTACAAGCAAGAGTTCTTTTCCGGTAAACCCAGTGATTTTTCGGCTCAAATGATTTTACACAGTTCACGAACCCAACACGTTTTTCACTATAAATGAAAGAGCATTTTTGTAAGAGATGCTGTGGTTTGTTACAGTTTCATCAGCAGAGTTTAACTGGATATGGTCCGTATGAGTAAGAAACACACTTCTTTTTTTCTGGGCATGCTCATGTTTCTTGCTGTATTGGAGACGCTGGAAAGAAGAGCATGCTCCTTGCGTTAAAACCGAGTATGTTTCATGGATTAGAACACTGGTCTGAATTTTCTATCAGAAACAGAGTTAAACCAAAGGCTCTGTGTCTTCCTACAAGCAAGAGTTCATTTCTGGTAAGCCCAGTGATTTTTCTGCTCAAATGAATTTGCACAGTTCACGAACCCAACACGTTTTAACTAAAGAGCATCTATGAAAGAGATGCTGTAGTTTGTTACAGTTTCATAATCAGAGTTCAACTAGATATGGTCCGTATGAGTAGGAAACAAAGTTCATTTTTTCTGGACATGCACATATTTCTTCCTGGATTGCATATTCTGGACAGAAGAGAATGCTTCTTGTGTTAAAACAGACGGTGTTTCATGGATGAAAAACACTGGTATGAATTTCCCTTCACAAACGGAGTTAAACCAAAGGCTCTTTATCTTCTAACAAGCAAGAGTTCATTTCCGGTAAACCCAGTGATTTTTCGGCTCAAATGAATTTACACAGTTCACGAACCCAACACGTTTTTCACTATAAATGAAAGAGCATTTTTGTAAGAGATGCTGTGGTTTGTTATAGTTTCATAAGCAGAGTTTAACTGGATATGGTCTGTATGAGTAAGAAACACTGTTCTTTTTTCGGGGCATGCTCATGTTTCTTGCTGTATTGGATACGCAGGAAAGAAGAGCATGCTTCTTGCGTTAAAACAGAGTATGTTTCATGGATGAGAACATTGGTCTGAATTTTCCATCAGAAACGGAGTTAAACCAAAGGCTCTTTGTCTTCCTACCTGCAAGAGTTCATTTACAGTAAACCCATTGATTTTTCTGCTCAAATTTATTTACACAGTTCACGAACCCAACACGATTTTCACTATTAACTAAAGAGCATCTATGTAAGAGATGCTTTAGTTTGTTCCAGTTTCATGATCAGAGATCAACTAGATATGGTCTGTATGAGTAGGAAACACAGTTCATTTTTCCTGGACATGCTCATTTTTCTTTCTGGATTGCAGATTCTGGACAGAAGAGGATGCTTCTTGAGTTAAATCAGAGGGTGTTTCATAGATGAGAACCCTGGTCTGAATTTCCCTTCACAAATGGAGTTAAACCAAAGGCTCTTTGTCTTCCTACAAGCAAGAGTTCATTTCCGGTAAACCCAGTGATTTTTCGGCTCAAATGAATTTACACAGTTCACGAACCCAACACGATTTTCAATATTAACTAAACAGCATCTATGTAAGAGATGCTGTGGTTTGTTACAGTTTAATAAGCAGAGTTTAACTAGATATGGTCCGTAAGAGTAGAAAACACAGTTCTTTTTTTCTGGGCATGCTCATGTTTCTGCCTGTATTTGAGATGCTGGAAAGAAGAGCATGCTTCTTGCGTTAAAACAGAGTGTGTTTCATGGCAGAGAACTCTGGTCTGAATTTCGCTTCAGAAACAGAGTTAAACCAAAGCATATGTGTCTTCCTACAAACAAGAGTTCATTTCCGGTAAACCCAGTGATTTTTCGGCTCAAATGAATTTACACAGTTCACAAACCCAACACGTTTTTCACTATAAATGAAAGAGGACTTTTGTAAGAGATGCTGTTTTTTGTTACAGTTTCATAAGCAGAGTTTAACTGGATATGGTCTGTATGAGTAAGAAACACAGTTCTTTTTGTGTGGGCATCTCATTTTTCTTGCTGTATTGGAGACGCTGAAAAGAAGAGCATGCTCCTTGCGTTAAAACCGAGTATGTTTCATGGATGAGAACACTGGTCTGAATTTTACTTCAGAATCAGAATTAAACCAAAGTCTCTGTGTCTTCCTACAAGCAAGAGTTCATATCCGGTAAACCTAGTAATTTTTCGGCTGAAATGAATTTACACAGTTCACGAACCCAACATGTTTTTCACTATTAACTAAAGAGCATCTATGTAAGAGATGCTGTCGTTTTTTACAGTTTCGTAAGCAGATTTCAAATAGATATTGTCAGTATTAGTAGGAAACACAGTTCTTTTTTTCTGGGCATGCTCATGTTTCTTGCTGTATTGGAGACGCTGGAAAGAAGAGAATGCTTCTTGCGTTAAATCAGAGTTTGTTTCATGGATGAGAACACCGGTCTGAATTTTCCATGAGAAACGGAGTTAAACCAAAGGCTCTGTGTCTTCCTACAAGCAAGAGATCATTTTTGGTAAGCCCAGTGATTTTTCGGCTCAAATGAATTTACACAGTTCACGAACCCAACACGTTTTAACTAAAGAGCATCTATGTAAGAGATGCTGTAGTTTGTTACAGTTTCATAATCAGAGTTCAACTAGATATGGTCCGTATGAGTAGGAAACACAGTTCTTTTTTTTCTGGGCATGCTCATGTTTCTTGCTGTATTAGAGATGCTGGAAAGAAGAGCATGCTTCTTGCGTTGAAACAGAGTGTGTTTCATGGATGAGAACTCTGGCCTGAATGTCCCTTCACAAATGGAGTGAAACAAAAGCCTCTCTGTCTTCGTAGAAGCAAGAGTTCATATTGGGTAAATCCTGAGATTTTTCGGCTCAAATGATTTACACAGTTCATGAACCCAATACTTTTTTCACTATTAACTAAAGAGCATCTATGTAACACATGCTGTGGTTTGTAACAGTTTCATAATCAGTGTTCAACAAGATATGGTCCGTATGAGTAGGAAACACAGTTCTTTTTTTCTGTGCATCTCATGAATCTTGCTGTATTGGAGACGCTGGAAAGAAGAGCATGCTTCTTGCGTTAAAACAGAGTGTGTTTCATGGATGAGAACACTTGTCTGAATTTCCCTTCAGAAATGGAGTTAAACCAAAGGTTCTTTGTCTTCCTACCAACAAGACTTCATTTCCGAAAAACCTATTAATTTTTCGGCTCAAATGTATTTACACAGTTCACGAACCCAACACGTTTTTCACTATTAACTAAAGAGCATCTATGGAAGAGATGCTGTAGTTTGTTACAGTTTCATAATCAGAGTTCAACTAGATATGGTCCATATGAGTAGGAAACACAGTTCTTTTTTTCTGGATATGCTCATATTTCCACCTGGATTGCAGATTCTGGACAGAAGAGGATGCTTCTTGCGTTAAAACAGAGGGTGTTTCATGGATGAGAACACAGGTCTGAATTTCCCTTCACAAACGGAGTTAAACCAAAGGCTCTTTGTTTTCCTACAATCAAGAGTTCATTTCCGGTAAACCCAGAATTTTTCGGATCAAATGAATTTACACAGTTCACGGACCCAACATGTTTTTCACTATTAACTAAACAGCATCTATGTAAGAGAGGCTGTGGTTTGTTACAGTTTAATGAGCAGAGTTCAACTAGATATGGTCCGTATGAGTAGGAAACACAGTTCTTTTTTTCTGGGCATGCTCATTTTTCCTGTTGTATTGGAGACGCTGGAAAGAGAGCATGCTTCTTGCGTTAAAACAGAGGGTGTTTCATGGATGAGAACATTGGTGTGAATTTCCCTTCACAAACGGAGTTAAACCAAAGGCTCTTTGTCTTCCTACAAGCAAGAGTTCATTTCCGGTAAGCCCAGTGACTTTTCGGCTCAAATGAATTCACACAGTTCACGAACCCAACAAGATTTTCAATATTAACAAAACAGTATCTGTGTAAGAGATGCTGTGGTTTGTTACAGTTTATTGAGCAGAATTCAACTAGATATGGTCCATATGAGTAGGAAACACAGTTCTTTTTTTTCTGGGCATGCTCATGTTTCTTGCTGTATTAGAGATGCTGGAAAGAAGTGCATGATTCTTGCGTGAAAACAAAGTGTGTTTCATGGATGAGAACTCTGGTCTGAATTTCCCTTCACAAACTGAGTTACCCAAAGTCTATGTGTGTTCCTACAAGCAAGAGTTCATTTCCAGAAAGCCCAGTGATTTCTCGGCTCAAATGAATTTACACAGTTCACGAACCCAACATGTTGTTCACTATTAACTAAAGAGCATCTATGTAAGAGATGCTGTGGTTTGTTACAGTTTCATAATCAGAGTTCAACTAGATATGGTCTGTATGAGTAGGAAACACAGTTCATTTTTTCTGGACATGCTCATATTTCTTGCTGTATTGCAGATTCTGGAAAGAAGAGGATGCTTTTTGCGTTAAAACAGAGGGTGTTTCATGGATGAGAATACTGGTGTGAATTTCCCTTCACAAACGGAATTAAACCAAAGGCTCTTTGTCTTCCTACAAGCAAGAGTTCATTTCTGGTAAACCAAGTGATTTTTCGGCTCAAATGAATTTACACAGTTCAAGAACCCAACATGATTTTCACTATTAACTAAAGAGCATCTATGTAAGAGAGGCTGTGGTTTGTTACAGTTTAATGAGCAGAGTTCAACTAGATATGGTCCGTATGTGTAGGAAACACAGTTCTTTTTTTCTGGGCTTGCTCATGTTTCTTGCTGTATTAGAGAAGCTGGAAAGAAGAGCATGCTTCCTGCGTTAAAACAGAGAGTGTTTCATGGATGAGAACTCTGGATGAATTTCCCTTCACAAACGGAGTGAAACCAAAGCCTCTGTGTCTTCCGAAAAGCAAGAGTTCATTTCCGGTAAACCCAGAGATTTTTCAGCTCAAATGAATATACACAGTTCATGAACCAAATACGTATTTCAGTATTAACTAAAGAGCATCTATGTAACACATGCTGTGGATTGTTACAGTTTAATGAGCAGAGTTCAACTAGATATGGTCCGTATGAGTAGGAAACACAGTTCATTTTTTCTGAACATGCTCATATTTCTTGCTGTATTGCAGATTCTTGACAGAAGAAGATGCATCTTGCGTTAAAACAGAGGGTGTTTCATGGATGAGAACACTGGTGTGAATTTCCCTTCACAAACGGAGTTAAACCAAAGGCTCTTTGTCTTCCTACAACCAAGAGTTCATTTCCGGTAAACCCACTGATTTTTCGGCTCAAATGAATTTACACAGTTTACGAACCCAACATGTTTTTCACTATTAACTAGAGCATCTATGTAAGAGATGCTGTCGTTTGTTACAGTTTCATAAGCAGATTTCAACTAGATATGCTCCGTATGAGTAGGAAACACAGTTCTTTTTTTCTGGGCATGCTCATGTTTCTTGATGTATTAGAGATGCTGGAAAGAAGAGCATGCTTCTTGCGGTAAAACAGAGGATGTTTCATGGATGAGAACACTGGTGTGAATTTCCCTTCAAAAACGGAGTTAAACCTAAGGATCTTTGTCTTCCTACAAGCAAGAGTTCATTTCTGGTAAACCCACTGATTTTACGGCTCAAATGAATTTACACAGTTTAGGAACCCAACATGTTTTTCACTATTAACTAAAGAGCATCTATGTAAGAGATGCTGTCGTTTGTTACAGTTTCATAAGCAGATTTCAACTACATATGGTCCGTATGAGTACGAAACACAGTTCTTTTTTTTTCTGGGCATGCTCATGTTTCTTGATGTATTAGAGATGCTGGAAAGAAGACCATGCTTCTTGCGTTTAAATAGAGTGTGTTTCATGGATGAGAACTCTGGTGTGAATTTCCCTTCACAAAAGGAGTGAAATCAAAGCCTCTGTGTCTTCCTACAAGAAAGAGTTCATTTCCGGTTACCCACTGATTTTTCGGCTCAAATGAATTTACACAGTTCATGAACCTAACACGTTTTTCACTATTAACTAATGAGCATCTATGTAACACATGCTGTGGTTTGTTATTGTTACATAAGCAGAGTTCAACTAGATATGGTCCGTATGAGTAGGAAACACAGTTCATTTTTTCTGGACATGCTCATATTTCTTGCTGTATTGCAGATTCTTGACAGAAGAAGATGCATCTTGCGTTAAAACATAGGGTGTTTCATGGATGAGAACACTGGTGTGAATTTCCCTTCACAAACGGAGTTAAACCAAAGGCTCTTTGTCTTCCTACAACCAAGAGTTCATTTCCGGTAAACCCACTGATTTTTCGGCTCAAATGAATTTACACAGTTTACGAACCCAACATGATTTTCACTATAAACTAGAGCATCTATGTAAGAGATGCTGTTGTTTGTTACAGTTTCATAAGCAGATTTCAACCAGATATGGTCCGTATGAGTAGGAAACACAGTTCTTTTTTCTGGGCATGCTCATGTTTCTTGATGTATTAGAGATGCTGGAAAGAAGACCATGCTTCTTGCGTTAAAACAGAGGGTGTTTCATGGATGAGAACACTCGTGTGAATTTCCCTTCACAAACGGAGTTAAACCAAAGGCTCTTTGTCTTCCTACAAGCATTAGTTCATTTCTGGTAAACCCACTGATTTTATGGCTCAAATGAATTTACAGAGTTTACGAACCCAACATGTTTTTTACTATTAACTAAAGAGCATCTATGTAAGAGATGCTGTCGTTTGTTACAGTTTCATAAGCAGATTTCAACTACATATGGTCCGTATGAGTACGAAAAACAGTTCTTTTTTTTCTGGGCATCCTCATGTTTCTTGCTGTATTAGAGATGCTGGAAAGAAGTGCATGATTCTTGCGTTAAAACAAAGTGTGTTTCATGGATGAGAACTCTGGTCTGAATTTCCCTTCACAAACGGAGTTACCCAAAGTCTATGTGTCTTCCTACAAGCAAGAGTTCATTTCCAGAAAGCCCAGTGATTTCTCGGCTCAAATGAATTTACACAGTTCACGAACCCAACATGTTGTTCACTATTAACTAAAGAGCATCTATGTAAGAGATGCTGTGGTTTGTTACAGTTTCATAATCAGAGTTCAACTAGATATGGTCTGTATGAGTAGAAAACACAGTTCATTTTTTCTGGACATGCTCATATTTCTTGCTGTATTGCAGATTCTGGACAGAAGAGGATGCTTTTTGCGTTAAAACAGAGGGTGTTTCATGGATGAGAATACTGGTCTGAATTTCCCTTCACAAACGGAATTAAACCAAAGGCTCTTTGTCTTCCTACAAGCAAGAGTTCATATCTGGTAAACCCAGTGATTTTTCGGCTCAAATGAATTTACACAGTTCAAGAACCCAACTCTATTTTCACTATTAACTAAAGAGCATCAATGTAAGAGAGGCTGTGGTTTGTTACAGTTTAATGAGCAGAGTTCAACTAGATATGGTCCGTATGAGTAGGAATCACAGTTCTTTTTTTCTTGGCTTGCTCATGTTTTTTGCTGTATTAGAGAAGCTGGGAAGAAGAGCATGCTTCCTGCATTAAAACAGAGTGTGTTTCATGGATGAGAACTCTGGATGAATTTCCCTTCACAAACGGAGTGAAACCAAAGCCTCTGTGTCTTCCTACAAGCAAGAGTTCATTTCTGGTAACCCACTGATTTTTCGGCTCAAATGAATTTACACAGTTCATGAACCTAACAGGTTTTTCACTATTAACTAATGAGCATCTATGTAACACATGCTGTGGTTTGTTATTGTTACATAAGCAGAGTTCAACTAGATATGGTCCGTATGAGTAGGAAACACAGTTCTTTTTTTCTGGGCATGCTCATGTATTTTGCTGTATTGGAGACGCTGGAAAGAAGAGCATGCTTCTCGTTTTAAAACAGAGTATGTTTCATGGATGAGAACACCGGTCTGAATGTTCCATCAGAAACGGAGTTAAACCAAAGGCTCTGTGTCTTCCTACAAGCAAGAGTTCATTTCCGGTAGGCCAAGTGATTTTTCGGCTCAAATGTATTTACACAGTTCAATAACCCAACACGTTTTTCTTTATTAACTAAAGAGCATGTATGTAACACATGCTGTGGATTGTTACAGTTTCATAAGCAGACTTTAATTAGATATGGTCCATATGCGTAGGAAACACAGTTCTTTTTTTCTGGACATGCTCATATTTCTTGCTGTATTTTGGACTATGGAAAGAAGAGGATGCTTCTTGCGTTAAAACAGAGGGTGTTTCATGGATGAGAACAATGGTCTGAATTTTCCTTCAGAAACGGAGTTAAACCAAAGTCTCTGTGTCTTTCCACACGCGAGAGTTCATTTCCGGTAAACCCACTGTTTTTTCAGCTCAAATGAATTCACACTGTTCACGAACCCTACACGTTTTTCACTATTAACTAAACAGCATCTATGTAAGAGATGCTGTGGTTTGTTACAGTTTAATGAGCAGAGTTCAACTAGATATGGTCCGTATGAGTAGGAAACACAGTTCTTTTTTTCTGGTCATGCTCATGTTTCTTGCTGTATTAGAGATGCTGGAAAGAAGAGGATGCTTCTTGCGTTAAAACAAAGTGTGTTTCATGGATGACAACTCTGGTCTGAATTTCCCTTCACAAACGGAGTTACCCAAAGTCTATGTGTATTCCTACAAGCAAGAGTTCATTTCCGGTAAGCCCAGTGATTTTTTGGCTCAAATGAATTTACACAGTTCACGAACCCAACAAGATTTTCAATATTAACAAAACAGTATCTGTGTTAGAGATGCTGTGGTTTGTTACAGTTTAATGAGCAGAATTCAACTAGATATGGTCCGTATGAGTAGGAAACACAGTTCTTTTATTCTGGGCATGCTCATGTTTCTTGCTGTATTAGAGATGCTGGAAAGAAGAGCATGCTTCTTGCGTTGAAACAGAGTGTGTTTCATGGATGAGAACTCTGGCCTGAATGTCCCTTCACAAATGGAGTGAAACAAAAGCCTCTCTGTCTTCGTAGAAGCAAGAGTTCATATTGGGTAAATCCTGAGATTTTTCGGCTCAAATGATTTACACAGTTCATGAACCCAATACTTTTTTCACTATTAACTAAAGAGCATCTATGTAACACATGCTGTGGTTTGTAACAGTTTCATAATCAGTGTTCAACAAGATATGGTCCGTATGAGTAGGAAACACAGTTCTTTTTTTCTGTGCATCTCATGAATCTTGCTGTATTGGAGACGCTGGAAAGAAGAGCATGCTTCTTGCGTTAAAACAGAGTGTGTTTCATGGATGAGAACACTTGTCTGAATTTCCCTTCAGAAATGGAGTTAAACCAAAGGTTCTTTGTCTTCCTACCAACAAGACTTCATTTCCGAAAAACCTATTAATTTTTCGGCTCAAATGTATTTACACAGTTCACGAACCCAACACGTTTTTCACTATTAACTAAAGAGCATCTATGGAAGAGATGCTGTAGTTTGTTACAGTTTCATAATCAGAGTTCAACTAGATATGGTCCATATGAGTAGGAAACACAGTTCTTTTTTTCTGGATATGCTCATATTTCCACCTGGATTGCAGATTCTGGACAGAAGAGGATGCTTCTTGCGTTAAAACAGAGGGTGTTTCATGGATGAGAACACAGGTCTGAATTTCCCTTCACAAACGGAGTTAAACCAAAGGCTCTTTGTTTTCCTACAATCAAGAGTTCATTTCCGGTAAACCCAGAATTTTTCGGATCAAATGAATTTACACAGTTCACGGACCCAACATGTTTTTCACTATTAACTAAACAGCATCTATGTAAGAGAGGCTGTGGTTTGTTACAGTTTAATGAGCAGAGTTCAACTAGATATGGTCCGTATGAGTAGGAAACACAGTTCTTTTTTTCTGGGCATGCTCATTTTTCCTGTTGTATTGGAGACGCTGGAAAGAGAGCATGCTTCTTGCGTTAAAACAGAGGGTGTTTCATGGATGAGAACATTGGTGTGAATTTCCCTTCACAAACGGAGTTAAACCAAAGGCTCTTTGTCTTCCTACAAGCAAGAGTTCATTTCCGGTAAGCCCAGTGACTTTTCGGCTCAAATGAATTCACACAGTTCACGAACCCAACAAGATTTTCAATATTAACAAAACAGTATCTGTGTAAGAGATGCTGTGGTTTGTTACAGTTTATTGAGCAGAATTCAACTAGATATGGTCCATATGAGTAGGAAACACAGTTCTTTTTTTTCTGGGCATGCTCATGTTTCTTGCTGTATTAGAGATGCTGGAAAGAAGTGCATAATTCTTGCGTGAAAACAAAGTGTGTTTCATGGATGAGAACTCTGGTCTGAATTTCCCTTCACAAACTGAGTTACCCAAAGTCTATGTGTGTTCCTACAAGCAAGAGTTCATTTCCAGAAAGCCCAGTGATTTCTCGGCTCAAATGAATTTACACAGTTCACGAACCCAACATGTTGTTCACTATTAACTAAAGAGCATCTATGTAAGAGATGCTGTGGTTTGTTACAGTTTCATAATCAGAGTTCAACTAGATATGGTCTGTATGAGTAGGAAACACAGTTCATTTTTTCTGGACATGCTCATATTTCTTGCTGTATTGCAGATTCTGGAAAGAAGAGGATGCTTTTTGCGTTAAAACAGAGGGTGTTTCATGGATGAGAATACTGGTGTGAATTTCCCTTCACAAACGGAATTAAACCAAAGGCTCTTTGTCTTCCTACAAGCAAGAGTTCATTTCTGGTAAACCAAGTGATTTTTCGGCTCAAATGAATTTACACAGTTCAAGAACCCAACATGATTTTCACTATTAACTAAAGAGCATCTATGTAAGAGAGGCTGTGGTTTGTTACAGTTTAATGAGCAGAGTTCAACTAGATATGGTCCGTATGTGTAGGAAACACAGTTCTTTTTTTCTGGGCTTGCTCATGTTTCTTGCTGTATTAGAGAAGCTGGAAAGAAGAGCATGCTTCCTGCGTTAAAACAGAGAGTGTTTCATGGATGAGAACTCTGGATGAATTTCCCTTCACAAACGGAGTGAAACCAAAGCCTCTGTGTCTTCCGAAAAGCAAGAGTTCATTTCCGGTAAACCCAGAGATTTTTCAGCTCAAATGAATATACACAGTTCATGAACCAAATACGTATTTCAGTATTAACTAAAGAGCATCTATGTAACACATGCTGTGGATTGTTACAGTTTAATGAGCAGAGTTCAACTAGATATGGTCCGTATGAGTAGGAAACACAGTTCATTTTTTCTGAACATGCTCATATTTCTTGCTGTATTGCAGATTCTTGACAGAAGAAGATGCATCTTGCATTAAAACAGAGGGTGTTTCATGGATGAGAACACTGGTGTGAATTTCCCTTCACAAACGGAGTTAAACCAAAGGCTCTTTGTCTTCCTACAACCAAGAGTTCATTTCCGGTAAACCCACTGATTTTTCGGCTCAAATGAATTTACACAGTTTACGAACCCAACATGTTTTTCACTATTAACTAGAGCATCTATGTAAGAGATGCTGTCGTTTGTTACAGTTTCATAAGCAGATTTCAACTAGATATGCTCCGTATGAGTAGGAAACACAGTTCTTTTTTTCTGGGCATGCTCATGTTTCTTGATGTATTAGAGATGCTGGAAAGAAGAGCATGCTTCTTGCGGTAAAACAGAGGATGTTTCATGGATGAGAACACTGGTGTGAATTTCCCTTCAAAAACGGAGTTAAACCTAAGGATCTTTGTCTTCCTACAAGCAAGAGTTCATTTCTGGTAAACCCACTGATTTTACGGCTCAAATGAATTTACACAGTTTAGGAACCCAACATGTTTTTCACTATTAACTAAAGAGCATCTATGTAAGAGATGCTGTCGTTTGTTACAGTTTCATAAGCAGATTTCAACTACATATGGTCCGTATGAGTACGAAACACAGTTCTTTTTTTTTCTGGGCATGCTCATGTTTCTTGATGTATTAGAGATGCTGGAAAGAAGACCATGCTTCTTGCGTTTAAATAGAGTCTGTTTCATGGATGAGAACTCTGGTGTGAATTTCCCTTCACAAAAGGAGTGAAATCAAAGCCTCTGTGTCTTCCTACAAGAAAGAGTTCATTTCCGGTTACCCACTGATTTTTCGGCTCAAATGAATTTACACAGTTCATGAACCTAACACGTTTTTCACTATTAACTAATGAGCATCTATGTAACACATGCTGTGGTTTGTTATTGTTACATAAGCAGAGTTCAACTAGATATGGTCCGTATGAGTAGGAAACACAGTTCATTTTTTCTGGGCATGCTCATGTTTCTTGATGTATTAGAGATGCTGGAAAGAAGACCATGCTTCTTGCGTTAAAACAGAGGGTGTTTCATGGATGAGAACACTCGTGTGAATTTCCCTTCACAAACGGAGTTAAACCAAAGGCTCTTTGTCTTCCTACAAGCATTAGTTCATTTCTGGTAAACCCACTGATTTTACGGCTCAAATGAATTTACAGAGTTTACGAACCCAACATGTTTTTTACTATTAACTAAAGAGCATCTATGTAAGAGATGCTGTCGTTTGTTACAGTTTCATAAGCAGATTTCAACTACATATGGTCCGTATGAGTACGAAAAACAGTTCTTTTTTTTCTGGGCATCCTCATGTTTCTTGCTGTATTAGAGATGCTGGAAAGAAGTGCATGATTCTTGCGTTAAAACAAAGTGTGTTTCATGGATGAGAACTCTGGTCTGAATTTCCCTTCACAAACGGAGTTACCCAAAGTCTATGTGTCTTCCTACAAGCAAGAGTTCATTTCCAGAAAGCCCAGTGATTTCTCGGCTCAAATGAATTTACACAGTTCACGAACCCAACATGTTGTTCACTATTAACTAAAGAGCATCTATGTAAGAGATGCTGTGGTTTGTTACAGTTTCATAATCAGAGTTCAACTAGATATGGTCTGTATGAGTAGAAAACACAGTTCATTTTTTCTGGACATGCTCATATTTCTTGCTGTATTGCAGATTCTGGACAGAAGAGGATGCTTTTTGCGTTAAAACAGAGGGTGTTTCATGGATGAGAATACTGGTCTGAATTTCCCTTCACAAACGGAATTAAACCAAAGGCTCTTTGTCTTCCTACAAGCAAGAGTTCATATCTGGTAAACCCAGTGATTTTTCGGCTCAAATGAATTTACACAGTTCAAGAACCCAACTCTATTTTCACTATTAACTAAAGAGCATCAATGTAAGAGAGGCTGTGGTTTGTTACAGTTTAATGAGCAGAGTTCAACTAGATATGGTCCGTATGAGTAGGAATCACAGTTCTTTTTTTCTTGGCTTGCTCATGTTTTTTGCTGTATTAGAGAAGCTGGGAAGAAGAGCATGCTTCCTGCATTAAAACAGAGTGTGTTTCATGGATGAGAACTCTGGATGAATTTCCCTTCACAAACGGAGTGAAACCAAAGCCTCTGTGTCTTCCTACAAGCAAGAGTTCATTTCTGGTAACCCACTGATTTTTCGGCTCAAATGAATTTACACAGTTCATGAACCTAACAGGTTTTTCACTATTAACTAATGAGCATCTATGTAACACATGCTGTGGTTTGTTATTGTTACATAAGCAGAGTTCAACTAGATATGGTCCGTATGAGTAGGAAACACAGTTCTTTTTTTCTGGGCATGCTCATGTATTTTGCTGTATTGGAGACGCTGGAAAGAAGAGCATGCTTCTCGTTTTAAAACAGAGTATGTTTCATGGATGAGAACACCGGTCTGAATGTTCCATCAGAAACGGAGTTAAACCAAAGGCTCTGTGTCTTCCTACAAGCAAGAGTTCATTTCCGGTAGGCCAAGTGATTTTTCGGCTCAAATGTATTTACACAGTTCAATAACCCAACACGTTTTTCTTTATTAACTAAAGAGCATGTATGTAACACATGCTGTGGATTGTTACAGTTTCATAAGCAGACTTTAATTAGATATGGTCCATATGCGTAGGAAACACAGTTCTTTTTTTCTGGACATGCTCATATTTCTTGCTGTATTGTGGACTATGGAAAGAAGAGGATGCTTCTTGCGTTAAAACAGAGGGTGTTTCATGGATGAGAACAATGGTCTGAATTTTCCTTCAGAAACGGAGTTAAACCAAAGTCTCTGTGTCTTTCCACACGCGAGAGTTCATTTCCGGTAAACCCACTGTTTTTTCAGCTCAAATGAATTCACACTGTTCACGAACCCTACACGTTTTTCACTATTAACTAAACAGCATCTATGTAAGAGATGCTGTGGTTTGTTACAGTTTAATGAGCAGAGTTCAACTAGATATGGTCCGTATGAGTAGGAAACACAGTTCTTTTTTTCTGGTCATGCTCATGTTTCTTGCTGTATTAGAGATGCTGGAAAGAAGAGGATGCTTCTTGCGTTAAAACAAAGTGTGTTTCATGGATGACAACTCTGGTCTGAATTTCCCTTCACAAACGGAGTTACCCAAAGTCTATGTGTATTCCTACAAGCAAGAGTTCATTTCCGGTAAGCCCAGTGATTTTTTGGCTCAAATGAATTTACACAGTTCACGAACCCAACAAGATTTTCAATATTAACAAAACAGTATCTGTGTTAGAGATGCTGTGGTTTGTTACAGTTTAATGAGCAGAATTCAACTAGATATGGTCCGTATGAGTAGGAAACACAGTTCTTTTATTCTGGGCATGCTCATGTTTCTTGCTGTATTAGAGATGCTGGAAAGAAGAGCATGCTTCTTGCGTTGAAACAGAGTGTGTTTCATGGATGAGAACTCTGGCCTGAATGTCCCTTCACAAATGGAGTGAAACAAAAGCCTCTCTGTCTTCGTAGAAGCAAGAGTTCATATTGGGTAAATCCTGAGATTTTTCGGCTCAAATGATTTACACAGTTCATGAACCCAATACTTTTTTCACTATTAACTAAAGAGCATCTATGTAACACATGCTGTGGTTTGTAACAGTTTCATAATCAGTGTTCAACAAGATATGGTCCGTATGAGTAGGAAACACAGTTCTTTTTTTCTGTGCATCTCATGAATCTTGCTGTATTGGAGACGCTGGAAAGAAGAGCATGCTTCTTGCGTTAAAACAGAGTGTGTTTCATGGATGAGAACACTTGTCTGAATTTCCCTTCAGAAATGGAGTTAAACCAAAGGTTCTTTGTCTTCCTACCAACAAGACTTCATTTCCGAAAAACCTATTAATTTTTCGGCTCAAATGTATTTACACAGTTCACGAACCCAACACGTTTTTCACTATTAACTAAAGAGCATCTATGGAAGAGATGCTGTAGTTTGTTACAGTTTCATAATCAGAGTTCAACTAGATATGGTCCATATGAGTAGGAAACACAGTTCTTTTTTTCTGGATATGCTCATATTTCCACCTGGATTGCAGATTCTGGACAGAAGAGGATGCTTCTTGCGTTAAAACAGAGGGTGTTTCATGGATGAGAACACAGGTCTGAATTTCCCTTCACAAACGGAGTTAAACCAAAGGCTCTTTGTTTTCCTACAATCAAGAGTTCATTTCCGGTAAACCCAGAATTTTTCGGATCAAATGAATTTACACAGTTCACGGACCCAACATGTTTTTCACTATTAACTAAACAGCATCTATGTAAGAGAGGCTGTGGTTTGTTACAGTTTAATGAGCAGAGTTCAACTAGATATGGTCCGTATGAGTAGGAAACACAGTTCTTTTTTTCTGGGCATGCTCATTTTTCCTGTTGTATTGGAGACGCTGGAAAGAGAGCATGCTTCTTGCGTTAAAACAGAGGGTGTTTCATGGATGAGAACATTGGTGTGAATTTCCCTTCACAAACGGAGTTAAACCAAAGGCTCTTTGTCTTCCTACAAGCAAGAGTTCATTTCCGGTAAGCCCAGTGACTTTTCGGCTCAAATGAATTCACACAGTTCACGAACCCAACAAGATTTTCAATATTAACAAAACAGTATCTGTGTAAGAGATGCTGTGGTTTGTTACAGTTTATTGAGCAGAATTCAACTAGATATGGTCCATATGAGTAGGAAACACAGTTCTTTTTTTTCTGGGCATGCTCATGTTTCTTGCTGTATTAGAGATGCTGGAAAGAAGTGCATGATTCTTGCGTGAAAACAAAGTGTGTTTCATGGATGAGAACTCTGGTCTGAATTTCCCTTCACAAACTGAGTTACCCAAAGTCTATGTGTGTTCCTACAAGCAAGAGTTCATTTCCAGAAAGCCCAGTGATTTCTCGGCTCAAATGAATTTACACAGTTCACGAACCCAACATGTTGTTCACTATTAACTAAAGAGCATCTATGTAAGAGATGCTGTGGTTTGTTACAGTTTCATAATCAGAGTTCAACTAGATATGGTCTGTATGAGTAGGAAACACAGTTCATTTTTTCTGGACATGCTCATATTTCTTGCTGTATTGCAGATTCTGGAAAGAAGAGGATGCTTTTTGCGTTAAAACAGAGGGTGTTTCATGGATGAGAATACTGGTGTGAATTTCCCTTCACAAACGGAATTAAACCAAAGGCTCTTTGTCTTCCTACAAGCAAGAGTTCATTTCTGGTAAACCAAGTGATTTTTCGGCTCAAATGAATTTACACAGTTCAAGAACCCAACATGATTTTCACTATTAACTAAAGAGCATCTATGTAAGAGAGGCTGTGGTTTGTTACAGTTTAATGAGCAGAGTTCAACTAGATATGGTCCGTATGTGTAGGAAACACAGTTCTTTTTTTCTGGGCTTGCTCATGTTTCTTGCTGTATTAGAGAAGCTGGAAAGAAGAGCATGCTTCCTGCGTTAAAACAGAGAGTGTTTCATGGATGAGAACTCTGGATGAATTTCCCTTCACAAACGGAGTGAAACCAAAGCCTCTGTGTCTTCCGAAAAGCAAGAGTTCATTTCCGGTAAACCCAGAGATTTTTCAGCTCAAATGAATATACACAGTTCATGAACCAAATACGTATTTCAGTATTAACTAAAGAGCATCTATGTAACACATGCTGTGGATTGTTACAGTTTAATGAGCAGAGTTCAACTAGATATGGTCCGTATGAGTAGGAAACACAGTTCATTTTTTCTGAACATGCTCATATTTCTTGCTGTATTGCAGATTCTTGACAGAAGAAGATGCATCTTGCGTTAAAACAGAGGGTGTTTCATGGATGAGAACACTGGTGTGAATTTCCCTTCACAAACGGAGTTAAACCAAAGGCTCTTTGTCTTCCTACAACCAAGAGTTCATTTCCGGTAAACCCACTGATTTTTCGGCTCAAATGAATTTACACAGTTTACGAACCCAACATGTTTTTCACTATTAACTAGAGCATCTATGTAAGAGATGCTGTCGTTTGTTACAGTTTCATAAGCAGATTTCAACTAGATATGCTCCGTATGAGTAGGAAACACAGTTCTTTTTTTCTGGGCATGCTCATGTTTCTTGATGTATTAGAGATGCTGGAAAGAAGAGCATGCTTCTTGCGGTAAAACAGAGGATGTTTCATGGATGAGAACACTGGTGTGAATTTCCCTTCAAAAACGGAGTTAAACCTAAGGATCTTTGTCTTCCTACAAGCAAGAGTTCATTTCTGGTAAACCCACTGATTTTACGGCTCAAATGAATTTACACAGTTTAGGAACCCAACATGTTTTTCACTATTAACTAAAGAGCATCTATGTAAGAGATGCTGTCGTTTGTTACAGTTTCATAAGCAGATTTCAACTACATATGGTCCGTATGAGTACGAAACACAGTTCTTTTTTTTTCTGGGCATGCTCATGTTTCTTGATGTATTAGAGATGCTGGAAAGAAGACCATGCTTCTTGCGTTTAAATAGAGTGTGTTTCATGGATGAGAACTCTGGTGTGAATTTCCCTTCACAAAAGGAGTGAAATCAAAGCCTCTGTGTCTTCCTACAAGAAAGAGTTCATTTCCGGTTACCCACTGATTTTTCGGCTCAAATGAATTTACACAGTTCATGAACCTAACACGTTTTTCACTATTAACTAATGAGCATCTATGTAACACATGCTGTGGTTTGTTATTGTTACATAAGCAGAGTTCAACTAGATATGGTCCGTATGAGTAGGAAACACAGTTCATTTTTTCTGGACATGCTCATATTTCTTGCTGTATTGCAGATTCTTGACAGAAGAAGATGCATCTTGCGTTAAAACATAGGGTGTTTCATGGATGAGAACACTGGTGTGAATTTCCCTTCACAAACGGAGTTAAACCAAAGGCTCTTTGTCTTCCTACAACCAAGAGTTCATTTCCGGTAAACCCACTGATTTTTCGGCTCAAATGAATTTACACAGTTTACGAACCCAACATGATTTTCACTATAAACTAGAGCATCTATGTAAGAGATGCTGTTGTTTGTTACAGTTTCATAAGCAGATTTCAACCAGATATGGTCCGTATGAGTAGGAAACACAGTTCTTTTTTCTGGGCATGCTCATGTTTCTTGATGTATTAGAGATGCTGGAAAGAAGACCATGCTTCTTGCGTTAAAACAGAGGGTGTTTCATGGATGAGAACACTCGTGTGAATTTCCCTTCACAAACGGAGTTAAACCAAAGGCTCTTTGTCTTCCTACAAGCATTAGTTCATTTCTGGTAAACCCACTGATTTTACGGCTCAAATGAATTTACAGAGTTTACGAACCCAACATGTTTTTTACTATTAACTAAAGAGCATCTATGTAAGAGATGCTGTCGTTTGTTACAGTTTCATAAGCAGATTTCAACTACATATGGTCCGTATGAGTACAAAAAACAGTTCTTTTTTTTCTGGGCATCCTCATGTTTCTTGCTGTATTAGAGATGCTGGAAAGAAGTGCATGATTCTTGCGTTAAAACAAAGTGTGTTTCATGGATGAGAACTCTGGTCTGAATTTCCCTTCACAAACGGAGTTACCCAAAGTCTATGTGTCTTCCTACAAGCAAGAGTTCATTTCCAGAAAGCCCAGTGATTTCTCGGCTCAAATGAATTTACACAGTTCACGAACCCAACATGTTGTTCACTATTAACTAAAGAGCATCTATGTAAGAGATGCTGTGGTTTGTTACAGTTTCATAATCAGAGTTCAACTAGATATGGTCTGTATGAGTAGAAAACACAGTTCATTTTTTCTGGACATGCTCATATTTCTTGCTGTATTGCAGATTCTGGACAGAAGAGGATGCTTTTTGCGTTAAAACAGAGGGTGTTTCATGGATGAGAATACTGGTCTGAATTTCCCTTCACAAACGGAATTAAACCAAAGGCTCTTTGTCTTCCTACAAGCAAGAGTTCATATCTGGTAAACCCAGTGATTTTTCGGCTCAAATGAATTTACACAGTTCAAGAACCCAACTCTATTTTCACTATTAACTAAAGAGCATCAATGTAAGAGAGGCTGTGGTTTGTTACAGTTTAATGAGCAGAGTTCAACTAGATATGGTCCGTATGAGTAGGAATCACAGTTCTTTTTTTCTTGGCTTGCTCATGTTTTTTGCTGTATTAGAGAAGCTGGGAAGAAGAGCATGCTTCCTGCATTAAAACAGAGTGTGTTTCATGGATGAGAACTCTGGATGAATTTCCCTTCACAAACGGAGTGAAACCAAAGCCTCTGTGTCTTCCTACAAGCAAGAGTTCATTTCTGGTAACCCACTGATTTTTCGGCTCAAATGAATTTACACAGTTCATGAACCTAACAGGTTTTTCACTATTAACTAATGAGCATCTATGTAACACATGCTGTGGTTTGTTATTGTTACATAAGCAGAGTTCAACTAGATATGGTCCGTATGAGTAGGAAACACAGTTCTTTTTTTCTGGGCATGCTCATGTATTTTGCTGTATTGGAGACGCTGGAAAGAAGAGCATGCTTCTCGTTTTAAAACAGAGTATGTTTCATGGATGAGAACACCGGTCTGAATGTTCCATCAGAAACGGAGTTAAACCAAAGGCTCTGTGTCTTCCTACAAGCAAGAGTTCATTTCCGGTAGGCCAAGTGATTTTTCGGCTCAAATGTATTTACACAGTTCAATAACCCAACACGTTTTTCTTTATTAACTAAAGAGCATGTATGTAACACATGCTGTGGATTGTTACAGTTTCATAAGCAGACTTTAATTAGATATGGTCCATATGCGTAGGAAACACAGTTCTTTTTTTCTGGACATGCTCATATTTCTTGCTGTATTGTGGACTATGGAAAGAAGAGGATGCTTCTTGCGTTAAAACAGAGGGTGTTTCATGGATGAGAACAATGGTCTGAATTTTCCTTCAGAAACGGAGTTAAACCAAAGTCTCTGTGTCTTTCCACACGCGAGAGTTCATTTCCGGTAAACCCACTGTTTTTTCAGCTCAAATGAATTCACACTGTTCACGAACCCTACACGTTTTTCACTATTAACTAAACAGCATCTATGTAAGAGATGCTGTGGTTTGTTACAGTTTAATGAGCAGAGTTCAACTAGATATGGTCCGTATGAGTAGGAAACACAGTTCTTTTTTTCTGGTCATGCTCATGTTTCTTGCTGTATTAGAGATGCTGGAAAGAAGAGGATGCTTCTTGCGTTAAAACAAAGTGTGTTTCATGGATGACAACTCTGGTCTGAATTTCCCTTCACAAACGGAGTTACCCAAAGTCTATGTGTATTCCTACAAGCAAGAGTTCATTTCCGGTAAGCCCAGTGATTTTTTGGCTCAAATGAATTTACACAGTTCACGAACCCAACAAGATTTTCAATATTAACAAAACAGTATCTGTGTTAGAGATGCTGTGGTTTGTTACAGTTTAATGAGCAGAATTCAACTAGATATGGTCCGTATGAGTAGGAAACACAGTTCTTTTATTCTGGGCATGCTCATGTTTCTTGCTGTATTAGAGAAGCTGGAAAGAAGAGCATGCTTCCTGCGTTAAAACAGAGTGTGTTTCATGGATGAGAACTCTGGATGAATTTCCCTTCACAAATGGAGTGAAACCAAAGCCTCTGTGTCTTCCAAAAAGCAAGAGTTCATTTCCGGTAAATCCAGAGATTTTTCGGCTCAAATGAATATACACAGATCATGAACCCAATACGTGTTTCACTATTAACTAAAGAGCATCTATGTAAAACATGCTGTGGTTTGTTACAGTTTAATGAGCAGAGTTCAACTAGATATGGTCAGTATGAGTAGGAAACACAGTTCATTTTTTCTGGACATGCTCATATTTCTTGCTGTATTGCAGATTCTTGACAGAAGAAGATGCATCTTGCGTTAAAACAGAGGGTGTTTCATGGATGAGAACACTGGTGTGAATTTCCCTTCACAAACGGAGTTAAACCAAAGGCTCTTTGTCTTCCTACAACAAAGAGTTCATTTCCGGTAAACCCACTGATTTTTCGGCTCAAATGAATTTACACAGTTTACGAACCCAACATGATTTTCACTATTAACTAGAGCATCTATGTAAGAGATGCTGTCGTTTGTTACAGTTTCATAAGCAGATTTCAACTAGATATGGTCCGTATGAGTAGGAAACACAGTTCTTTTTTCTGGGCATGCTCATGTTTCTTGATGTATTAGAGATGCTGGAAACGAAGACGATGCTTCTTGCGTTAAAACAGAGGGTGTTTCATGGATGAGAACACTCGTGTGAATTTCCCTTCACAAACGGAGTTAAACCAAAGGCGCTTTGTCTTCCTACAAGCAAGAGTTCATTTCTGGTAAACCCACTGATTTTACGGCTCAAATGAATTTACACAGTTTACGAACCCAACATGTTTTTCACTATTAACTAAAGAGCATCTATGTAAGAGATGCTGTCGTTTGTTACAGTTTCATAATCAGAGTTCCACTAGATATGGTCTGTATGAGTAGAAAACACAGTTCATTTTTTCTGGACATGCTCATATTTCTTGCTGTATTGCAGATTCTGGACAGAAGAGGATGCTTTTTGCGTTAAAACAGAGGGTGTTTCATGGATGAGAATACTGGTCTGAATTTCGCTTCACATACGGAATTAAACCAAAGGCTCTTTGTCTTCCTACAAGCAAGAGTTCATTTCTGGTAAACCCAGTGATTTTTCGGCTCAAATGAATTTACACAGTTCAAGAACCCAACTCTATTTTCACTATTAACTAAAGAGCATCTATGTAAGGGAGGCTGTGGTTTGTTACAGTTTAATGAGCAGAGTTCAACTAGATATGGTCCGTATGAGTAGGAAACACAGTTCTTTTTTTCTTGGCTTGCTCATGTTTTTTGCTGTATTAGAGACTGGAAAGAAGAGCATGCTTCCTGCGTTAAAACAGAGTGTGTTTCATGGATGAGAACTCTGGATGAATTTCCCTTCACAAACGGAGTGAAACCAAAGCCTCTGTGTCTTCAGAGAAGCAGGAGTTCATTTCCGGTAAATCCAGAGATTTTTCGGCTCAAATGAATATACACAGTTCATAAACCCAATACGTGTTTCACTATTAACTAAAGAGCATCTATGTAACACATGCTGTGGTTTGTTACAGTTTAATGAGCAGAGTTCAACTAGATATGGTCCGTATGAGTAGGAAACACAGTTCATTTTTTCTGGACATGCTCATATTTCTTGCTGTATTGCAGATTCTTGACAGAAGAAGATGCATCTTGCGTTAAAACAGAGGGTGTTTCATGGATGAGAACACTGGTGTGAATTTCCCTTCACAAACGGATTTAAACCAAAGCCTCTTTGTCTTCCTAAAACCAAGAGTTCATTTCCGGTAAACCCACTGATTTTTCGGCTCAAATGAATTTACAGAGTTTACGAACCCAACATGTTTTTCACTATTAACTAGAGCATCTATGTAAGAGATGCTGTCGTTTGTTACAGTTTCATAAGCAGATTTCAACTAGATATGGTCCGTAGGAGTAGGAAACACAGTTCTTTTTTTCTGGGTATGCTCATGTTTCTTGATGTATTAGAGATACTGGAAAGAAGACCATGCTTCTTGCGTTAAAATAGAGTGTGTTTCATGGATGAGAACTCTGGTGTGAATTTCCCTTCACAAAAGGAGTGATATCAAAGCCTCTGTGTCTTCCTACAAGCAAGAGTTCATTTCCGGTAACCCACTGATTTTTCGGCTCAAATGAATGTACACAGTTCATGAACCTAACACGTTTTTCACTATCAACTAATGAGCATCTATGTAACACATGCTGTGGTTTGTTATTGTTACATAAGCAGAGTTCAACTAGATATGGTCCGTATGATTAGGAAACACAGTTCTTTTTTTCTGGACATGCTCATATTTCTTGCTGTATTGTGGACTCTGGAAAGAAGAGGATGCTTCTTGCGTTAAAACAGAGGGTGTTTCATGGATGAGAACACTGGTCTGAATTTTCGTTCAGAAATGGAGTTAAACCATAGTCTCTGTGTCTTTCTACAAGCAAGAGTTCATTTCCGGTAAACCCAGTGATTTTTCGGCTCAAATGAATTCACACAGTTCACGAACCCAACACGTTTTTCACTATTAACTAAACAGCATCTATGTAAGAGAGGCTGTGGTTTGTTACAGTTTAATGAGCAGAGTTCAACTAGATATGGTCCGTATGAGTAGGAAACACAGTTCATTTTTTCTGGACATGCTCATATTTCTTGCTGTATTGCAGAATCTTGACAGAAGAAGATGCATCTTGCGTTAAAACATAGGCTGTTTCATGGATGAGAACACTGGTGTGAATTTCCCTTCACAAACGGAGTTAAACCAAAGGCTCTTTGTCTTCCTACAAGCAAGAGTTCATTTCTGGTAAACCCACTGATTTTACGGCTCAAATGAATTTACACAGTTTACGAACCCAACATGTTTTTCACTATTAACTAAAGAGCATCTATGTAAGAGATGCTGTCGTTTGTTACAGTTTCCTAAGCAGATTTCAACTACATATGGTCCGTATGAGTACGAAACACAGTTCTTTTTTTTCTGGGCATCCTCATGTTTCTTGCTGTATTAGAGATGCTGGAAAGAAGTGCATGATTCTTGCGTTAAAACAAAGTGTGTTTCGTGGATGAGAACTCTGGTCTGAATTTCCCTTCACAAACGGAGTTACCCAAAGTCTATGTGTCTTCCTACAAGCAAGAGTTCATTTCCAGAAAGCCCAGTGATTTCTCGGCTCAAATGAATTTACACAGTTCACGAACCCAACATGTTGTTCACTATTAACTAAAGAGCATCTATGTAAGAGATGCTGTGGTTTGTTACAGTTTCATAATCAGAGTTCAACTAGATATGGTCTGTATGAGTAGAAAACACAGTTCATTTTTTCTGGACATGCTCATATTTCTTGCTGTATTGCAGATTCTGGACAGAAGAGGATGCTTTTTGCGTTAAAACAGAGGGTGTTTCATGGATGAGAATACTGGTCTGAATTTCCCTTCACAAACGGAATTAAACCAAAGGCTCTTTGTCTTCCTACAAGCAAGAGTTCATTTCTGGTAAACCCAGTGATTTTTCGGCTCAAATGAATTTACACAGTTCAAGAACCCAACTCTATTTTCACTATTAACTAAAGAGCATCAATGTAAGAGAGGCTGTGGTTTGTTACAGTTTAATGAGCAGAGTTCAACTAGATATGGTCCGTATGAGTAGGAAACACAGTTCTTTTTTTCTTGGCTTGCTCATGTTTTTTGTTGTATTAGAGAAGCTGGAAAGAAGAGCATGCTTCCTGCGTTAAAACAGAGTGTGTTTCATGGATGAGAACTCTGGATGAATTTCCCTTCACAAATGGAGTGAAACCAAAGCCTCTGTGTCTTCCTACAAGCAAGAGTTCATTTCTGGTAACCCACTGATTTTTCGGCTCAAATGAATTTACACAGTTCATGAACCTAACAGGTTTTTCACTATTAACTAATGAGCATCTATGTAACACATCCTGTGGTTTGTTATTGTTACATAAGCAGAGTTCAACTAGATATGGTCCGTATGAGTAGGAAACACAGTTCTTTTTTTCTGGGCATGCTCATGTATTTTGCTGTATTGAGACGCTGGAAAGAAGAGCATGCTTCTCGATTTAAAACAGAGTATGTTTCATGGATGAGAACACCGGTCTGAATTTTCCATCAGAAACGGAGTTAAACCAAAGGCTCTGTGTCTTCCTACAAGCAAGAGTTCATTTCCGGTAGGCCAAGTGATTTTTCGGCTCAAATGTATTTACACAGTTCAATAACCGAACACGTTTTTCTTTATTAACTATAGAGCATGTATGTAACACATGCTGTGGTTTGTTACAGTTTCATAAGCAGACTTTAATTAGATATGGTCCATATGCGTAGGAAACACAGTTCTTTTTTTCTGGACATGCTCATATTTCTTGCTGTATTGTGGACTATGGAAAGAAGAGGATGCTTCTTGCGTTAAAACAGAGGGTGTTTCATGGATATGAACACTGGTCTGAATTTTCCTTCAGAAACGGAGTTAAACCAAAGTCTCTGTGTCTTTCCACACGCGAGAGTTCATTTCCGGTAAACCCACTGTTTTTTCAGCTCAAATCAATTCACACTGTTCACGAACCCTACACGTTTTTCACTATTAACTAAACAGCATCTATGTAAGAGATGCTGTGGTTTGTTACAGTTTAATGAGCAGAGTTCAACTAGATATGGTCCGTATGAGTAGGAAACACAGTTCTTTTTTTCTGGTCATGCTCATGTTTCTTGCTGTGTTAGAGATGCTGGAAAGAAGAGGATGCTTCTTGCGTTAAAACAAAGTGTGTTTCATGGATGACAACTCTGGTCTGAATTTCCCTTCACAAACGGAGTTACCCAAAGTCTATGTGTATTCCTACAAGCAAGAGTTCATTTCCGGTAAGCCCAGTGATTTTTTGGCTCAAATGAATTTACACAGTTCACGAACCCAACAAGATTTTCAATATTAACAAAACAGTATCTGTGTTAGAGATGCTGTGGTTTGTTACAGTTTAATGAGCAGAATTCAACTAGATATGGTCCGTATGAGTGGGAAACACAGTTCTTTTATTCTGGGCATGCTCATGTTTCTTGCTGTATTAGAGAAGCTGGAAAGAAGAGCATGCTTCCTGCGTTGAAACAGAGTGTGTTTCATGGATGAGAACTCTGGATGAATTTCCCTTCACAAATGGAGTGAAACCAAAGCCTCTGTGTCTTCCAAAAAGCAAGAGTTCATTTCCAGTAAACCCAGTGATTTTTCGGCTCAAATGAATATACACAGTTCATGAACCCAATACGTGTTTCACTATTAACTAAAGAGCATCTATGTAACACATGCTGTGGTTTGTTACAGTTTAATGAGCAGAGTTCAACTAGATATGGTCCGTATGAGTAGGAAACACAGTTCATTTTTTCTAGACATGCTCATATTTCTTGCTGTATTGCAGATTCTTGACAGAAGAAGATGCATCTTGCGTTAAAACAGAGGGTGTTTCATGGATGAGAACACTGGTGTGAAATTCCCTTCACAAACGGAGTTAAACCAAAGGCTCTTTGTCTTCCTACACCCAAGAGTTCATTTCCGGTAAACCCACTGATTTTTCGGCTCAAATGAATTTACACAGTTTACCAACCCAACATGTTTTTCACTTTTAACTAGAGCATCTATGTAAGAGATACTGTCGTTTGTTACAGTTTCATAAGCCGATTTCAACTAGATATGGTCCGTATGAGTAGGAAACACAGTTTTTTTTTTCTGGGCATGCTCATGTTTCTTGATGTATTAGAGATGCTGGAAAGAAGACCATGCTTCTTGTGTTAAAACAGAGGGTGTTTCATGGATGAGAACACTGGTGTGAATTTCCCTTCACAAACGGAGTTAAAACAAAGGCGCTTTGTCTTCCTATAAGCAAGAGTTCATTTCCGGTAAACCCACTGATTTTTCGGCTCAAATGAATTTACACAGTTTACGAACCCAACATGTTTTTCACTATTAACTAAAGAGCATCTATGTAAGAGATGTTGTCGTTTGTTACAGTTTCTTAAGCAGATTTCAAGTAGATATGGTCCGTATGAGTAGGAAACACAGTTCTTTTTTTCTGGGCATGCTCATGTTTCTTGATGTATTAGAGATGCTGGAAAGAAGACCATGCTTCTTGTGTTAAAACAGAGGGTGTTTCATGGATGAGAACTCTGGTCTGAATTTCCCTTCACAAATGGAGTGAAACCAACGCCTCTGTGTCTTCCTACAAGCAAGAGTTCATTTCCGGTAACCCACTGATTTTTCGGCTCAAATGAATTTACACAGTTCATGAACTTAACACGTTTTTCACTATTAACTAATGAACATCTATGTAACACATGCTGTGGTTTTTTATTGTTACATAAGCAGAGTTCAACTAGATATGGTCCGTATGAGTAGGAAACACAGTTCTTTTTTTCTGGACATGCTCATATTTCTTGCTGTATTGCAGATTCTTGACAGAAGAGGATGCTTCTTGCGTTAAAACAGAGGGTGTTTCATGGATGAGAACACTGGTTTGAATTTCCCTTCACAAACGGAGTTAAACCAAAGGCTCTTTGTCTTCCTACAAGAAAGAGTTCATTTCCGGTAAACCCACTGATTTTTCGGCTCAAATGAATTTACACAGTTTACGAACCCAACATGTTTTTCACTATTAACTAAAGAGCATCTATGTAAGAGATGTTGTCGTTTGTTACAGTTTCTTAAGCAGATCTCAAGTAGATATGGTCCGTATGAGTAGGAAACACAGTTCTTTTTTTCTGGGCATGCTCATGTTTCTTGATGTATTAGAGATGCTGGAAAGAAGACCATGCTTCTTGCGTTAAAATAGAGTGTGTTTCATGGATGAGAACTCTGGTCTAAATTTCCCTTCACAAATGGAGTGAAACCAACGCCTCTGTGTCTTCCTACAAGCAAGAGTTCATTTCCGGTAACCCACTGATTTTTCGGCTCAAATGAATTTACACAGTTCATGAACTTAACACGTTTTTCACTATTAACTAATGAACATCTATGTAACACATGCTGTGGTTTTTTATTGTTACATAAGCAGAGTTCAACTAGATATGGTCCGTATGAGTAGGAAACACAGTTCTTTTTTTCTGGACTTGCTCATATTTCTTGCTGTATTGCAGATTCTTGACAGAAGAGGATGCTTCTTGCGTTAAAACAGAGGGTGTTTCATGGATGAGAACACTGGTGTGAATTTCCCTTCACAAACGGAGTTAAACCAAAGGCTCTTTGTCTTCCTACAATAAAGAGTTCATTTCCGGTAAACCCACTGATTTTTCGGCTCAAATGAATTTACACAGTTTACGAACCCAACATGTTTTTCACTAATAACTAAAGAGCATCTATGTAAGAGATGCTGTCGTTTGTTACAGTTTCATAAGCAGATCTCAACTAGATATGGTCCGTATGAGTAGGAAACACAGTTCTTTTTTTCTGGGCATGCTCATTTTTCTTGATGTATTAGAGAGGCTGGAAAGACGACCATGCTTCTTGCGTTAAAATAGAGTGTGTTTCATGGATGAGAACTCTGGTCTGAATTTCCCTTCACAAACGGAGTTCAACCAAAGGCTCTTTGTCTTCCTACAAGCAAGATTTCATTTCTGGTAAACCCACTGATTTTACGGCTCAAATGAATTTACACAGTTTACGAACCCAACATGTTTTTCACTATTAACTAATGAGCATCTATGTAACACATGCTGTGGTTTGTTATTGTTACATAAGCAGATTTCAACTAGATATGGTCCGTATGAGTAGGAAACACGGTTCTTTTTTTCTGGTCATGCTCATGTTTCTTGCAGTATTAGAGATGCTGGAAAGAAGAGGATGCTTCTTGCGTTAAAACAAAGTGTGTTTCATGGATGACAACTCTGGTCTGAATTTCCCTTCACAAACAGAGTTACCCAAAGTCTATGTGTATTCCTACAAGCAAGAGTTCATTTCCGGTAAGCCCAGTGATTTTTCGGCACAAATGAATTTACACAGTTCACGAACCCAACAAGATTTTCAATATCAACAAAACAGTATCTGTGTAAGTGATGCTGTGGTTTGTTACAGTTTAATGAGCAGAATTCAACTAGATATGGTCCGTATGAGTAGGAAACACAGTTCTTTTTTTCTAGGCATGCTCATGTTTCTTGCTGTATTAGAGATGCTGGAAAGAAGTGCATGATTCTTGCGTTAAAACAAAGTGTGTTTCATGGATGAGAACTCTGGATGAATTTCCCTTCACAAATGGAGTGAAACCAAAGCCTCTGTGTCTTCCAAAAAGCAAGAGTTCATTTCCGGTAAACCCAGTGATTTTTCGGCTCAAATGAATATACACAGTTCATGAACCCAATACGTGTTTCACTATTAACTAAAGAGCATCTATGTAACACATGCTGTGGTTTGTTACAGTTTAATGAGCAGAGTTCAACTAGATATGGTCCGTATGAGTAGGAAACACAGTTCATTTTTTCTAGACATGCTCATATTTCTTGCTGTATTGCAGATTCTTGACAGAAGAAGATGCATCTTGCGTTATAACAGAGGGTGTTTCATGGATGAGAACACTGGTGTGAAATTCCCTTCACAAACGGAGTTAAACCAAAGGCTCTTTGTCTTCCTACACCCAAGAGTTCATTTCCGGTAAACCCACTGATTTTTCGGCTCAAATGAATTTACACAGTTTACCAACCCAACATGTTTTTCACTTTTAACTAGAGCATCTATGTAAGAGATACTGTCGTTTGTTACAGTTTCATAAGCCGATTTCAACTAGATATGGTCCGTATGAGTAGGAAACACAGTTTTTTTTTTCTGGGCATGCTCATGTTTCTTGATGTATTAGAGATGCTGGAAAGAAGACCATGCTTCTTGTGTTAAAACAGAGGGTGTTTCATGGATGAGAACACTGGTGTGAATTTCCCTTCACAAACGGAGTTAAAACAAAGGCGCTTTGTCTTCCTATAAGCAAGAGTTCATTTCCGGTAAACCCACTGATTTTTCGGCTCAAATGAATTTACACAGTTTACGAACCCAACATGTTTTTCACTATTAACTAAAGAGCATCTATGTAAGAGATGTTGTCGTTTGTTACAGTTTCTTAAGCAGATTTCAAGTAGATATGGTCCGTATGAGTAGGAAACACAGTTCTTTTTTTCTGGGCATGCTCATGTTTCTTGATGTATTAGAGATGCTGGAAAGAAGACCATGCTTCTTGCGTTAAAATAGAGTGTGTTTCATGGATGAGAACGCTGGTCTGAATTTCCCTTCACAAATGGAGTGAAACCAATGCCTCTGTGTCTTCCTACAAGCAAGAGTTCATTTCCGGTAACCCACTGATTTTTCGGCTCAAATGAATTTACACAGTTCATGAACTTAACACGTTTTTCACTATTAACTAATAAACATCTATGTAACACATGCTGTGGTTTTTTATTGTTACATAAGCAGAGTTCAACTAGATATGGTCCGTATGAGTAGGAAACACAGTTCTTTTTTTCTGGACATGCTCATATTTTTTGCTGTATTGCAGATTCTTGACAGAAGAGGATGCTTCTTGCGTTAAAACAGAGGGTGTTTCATGGATGAGAACACTGGTGTGAATTTCCCTTCACAAACGGAGTTAAACCAAAGGCTCTTTGTCTTCCTACAAGAAAGAGTTCATTTCCGGTAAACCCACTGATTTTTCGGCTCAAATGAATTTACACAGTTTACGAACCCAACATGTTTTTCACTATTAACTAAAGAGCATCTATGTAAGAGATGTTGTCGTTTGTTATAGTTTCTTAAGCAGATCTCAAGTAGATATGGTCCGTATGAGTAGGAAACACAGTTCTTTTTTTCTGGGCATGCTCATGTTTCTTGATGTATTAGAGATGCTGGAAAGAAGACCATGCTTCTTGCGTTAAAATAGAGTGTGTTTCATGGATGAGAACTCTGGTCTGAATTTCCCTTGACAAATGGAGTGAAACCAACGCCTCTGTGTCTTCCTACAAGCAAGAGTTCATTTCCGGTAACCAACTGATTTTTCGGCTCAAATGAATTTACACAGTTCATGAACTTAACACGTTTTTCACTATTAACTAATGAACATCTATGTAACACATGCTGTGGTTTTTTATTGTTACATAAGCAGAGTTCAACTAGATATGGTCCGTATGAGTAGGAAACACAGTTCTTTTTTTCTGGACATGCTCATATTTCTTGCTGTATTGCAGATTCTTGACAGAAGAGGATGCTTCTTGCGTTAAAACAGAGGGTGTTTCATGGATGAGAACACTGGTGTGAATTTCCCTTCACAAACGGAGTTAAACCAAAGGCTCTTTGTCTTCCTACAAGAAAGAGTTCATTTCCGGTAAACCCACTGATTTTTCGGCTCAAATGAATTTACACAGTTTACGAACCCAACATGTTTTTCACTAATAACTAAAGAGCATCTATGTAAGAGATGCTGTCGTTTGTTACAGTTTCATAAGCAGATCTCAACTAGATATGGTCCGTATGAGTAGGAAACACAGTTCTTTTTTTCTGGGCATGCTCATTTTTCTTGATGTATTAGAGAGGCTGGAAAGACGACCATGCTTCTTGCGTTAAAATAGAGTGTGTTTCATGGATGAGAACTCTGGTCTGAATTTCCCTTCACAAACGGAGTTCAACCAAAGGCTCTTTGTCTTCCTACAAGCAAGATTTCATTTCTGGTAAACCCACTGATTTTACGGCTCAAATGAATTTACACAGTTTACAAACCCAACATGTTTTTCACTATTAACTAATGAGCATCTATGTAACACATGCTGTGGTTTGTTATTGTTACATAAGCAGATTTCAACTAGATATGGTCCGTATGAGTAGGAAACACGGTTCTTTTTTTCTGGTCATGCTCATGTTTCTTGCAGTATTAGAGATGCTGGAAAGAAGAGGATGCTTCTTGCGTTAAAACAAAGTGTGTTTCATGGATGACAACTCTGGTCTGAATTTCCCTTCACAAACGGAGTTACCCAAAGTCTATGTGTATTCCTACAAGCAAGAGTTCATTTCCGGTAAGCCCAGTGATTTTTCGGCACAAATGAATTTACACAGTTCACGAACCCAACAAGATTTTCAATATCAACAAAACAGTATCTGTGTAAGAGATGCTGTGGTTTGTTACAGTTTAATGAGCAGAATTCAACTAGATATGGTCCGTATGAGTAGGAAACACAGTTCTTTTTTTCTAGGCATGCTCATGTTTCTTGCTGTATTAGAGATGCTGGAAAGAAGTGCATGATTCTTGCGTTAAAACAAAGTGTTTTTCATGGATGAGAACTCTGGTCTGAATTTCCCTTCACAAACGGAGTTACCCAAAGTCTATGTGTCTTCCTACAAGCAAGAGTTCATTTCCAGAAAGCCCAGTGATTTCTCGGCTCAAATGAATTTACACAGTTCACAAACCCAACACGTTGTTCACTATTAACTAAAGAGCATCTATGTAAGAGATGCTGTGGTTTGTTACAGTTTCATAATCAGAGTCCAACTAGATATGGTCGGTATGAGTAGGAAACACAGTTCATTTTTTCTGGACACGCTCATATTTCTTGCTGTTAATACAAGCTGGAAAGAAGAGCATGCTTCCTGCGTTAAAACAGAGTGTGGTTCATGGATGAGAACTCTGGATGAATTTCCCTTCACAAACGGAGTGAAACCAAAGCCTCTGTGTCTCCCGAAAAGCAAGAGTTCATTTCCGGTAAACCCAGTGATTTTTCGGCTCAAATGAATATACACAGTTCATGAACCCAATACGTGTTTCACTATTAACTAAAGAGCATCTATGTAACACATGCTGTGGTTTGTTACAGTTTAATGAGCAGAGTTCAACTCGATATTGTCCGTATGAGTAGGAAGCACAGTACTTTTTTTCTGGACATGCTCATATTTCTTGCTGTATTGTGGACTCTGGAAAGAAGAGGATGCTTCTTGCGTTAAAACAGAGGGTGTTTCATGGATGAGAACTCAGGTCTAAATTTCCCTTCACAAACGGAGTTACCGAAAGTCTATTTGTATTCCTACAGGCAAGAGTTCGATTCCGGTAAGCCCAGTGATTTTTCGGCTCAAATGAATTTACAAAGTTCACGAACCCAACAAGATTTTCACTGTTAAGTAAATGGCATCTATGTAAGAGATGCTGTCGTTTGTTACAGTTTCATAAGCAGATTTCAACTAGATATGGTCCGTATGAGTAGGAAACACAGTTCTTTTTTTCCGGGCATGCTCATGTTTCTTGATGTATTAGAGATGCTGGAAAGAAGACCATGCTTCTTGCGTTAAAATAGAGTGTGTTTCATGGATGAATACTCTGGTGTGAATTTCCCTTCACAAACGGAGTGAAACCAAAGCCTCTGTGTCTTCCTACAAGCAAGAGTTCATTTCCGGTAACCCACTGATTTTTCGGCTCAAATGAATTTACACAGTTCATGAACCTAACACGTTTTTTACTATTAACTAATGAGCATCTATGTAACACATGCTGTGGTTTGTTATTATTACATAAGCAGAGTTCAACTAGATATGGTCTGTATGAGTAGGAAACACAGTTCTTTTTTTCTGGACATGCTCATATTTCTTGCTGTATTGTGGACTCTGGAAAGAAGAGGATGCTTCTTGCGTTAAAACAGAGGGTGTTTCATGGATGAGAACACTGGTCTGAATTTTCCTTCAGAAACGGAGTTAAACCAAAGTCTCTGTGTCTTTCTACAAGCAAGAGTTCATTTCCGGTAAACCCAGTGATTTTTCGGCTCAAATGAATTCACACAGTTCACGAACCCAACACGATTTTCACTATCAACTAAACAGCATCTATGTAAGAGATGCTGTGGTTTGTTACAGTTTAATGAGGAGAGTTCAACTAGATATTTTCTGTATGAGTAGGAAACACAGTTCATTTTTTCTGGACATGCTCATATTTCTTGCTGTATTGCAGATTCTTGACAGAAGAGCATGCTTCTTGCGTTAAAACAGAGGGTGTTTCATGGATGAGAACACTGGTGTGAATTTCCCTTCACAAATGGAGTTAAACCAAAGGCTCTTTGTCTTCCTACAAGCAAGAGTTCATTTCCGGTAAACCCAGTGATTTTTCAACTCAAATGAATTTACACAGTTCACGAACCCAACAAGATTTTCACTATTAACTAAAAAGCATCTATGTATGAGATGCTGTGGTTTGTTACAGTTTAATGAGCAGAGTTCAACTAGATATGGTCCGTATGAGTAGGAAACACAGTTCTTTTTTTCTGGGCATGCTCATGTATTTTGCTGCATTGGAGACGCTGGAAAGAAGAGCATGCTTCTCGCGTTAAAACAGAGTATGTTTCATGGATGAGAACAGCGGTCTGAATTTTCCATCAGAAACGGGGTTAAACCAAAGGCTCTGTGTCTTCCTACCATCAAGACTTCATTTCCGGTAAGCCCAGTGATTTTTCGGCTCAAATGAATTTACACAGTTCAAGAACCCAACACGTTTTTGACTATTTAATAAAGAGCATCTATGTAACACATGCTGTGGTTTGTTACAGTTTCATAAGCAGAGTTCAACTAGATATAGTCCGTATGAGTAGGAAACACAGTTCTTTTTTTCTGGACATGCTCATATTTCTTGCTGTATTGTGGACTCTGGAAAGAAGAGGATGCTTCTTGCGTTAAAACAGAGGGTGTTTCATGGATGAGAACACTGGTCTGAATTTTCCTTCAGAAACGGAGTTAAACCAAAGTCTCTGTGTCTTCCTACAAGCAAGAGTTCATTTCCGGTTAACCCAGTGATTTTTCGGCTCAAATGAATTCACACAGTTCACGAAACCAACACGTTCTTCACTATTAACTAAACAGCATCTATGTAAGAGATGCTGTGGTTTGTTACAGTTTAGTGAGCAGAGTTCAACTAGATATGTTCCGTATGAGTAGGAAACACAGTTCATTTTTTCTGGACATGCTCATATTTCTTGCTGTATTGCAGATTCTTGACAGAAGAGGATGCTTCTTGCGTTAAAACAGAGGGTGTTTCATGGATGAGAACACTGATGTGAATTTCCCTTCACAAACGGAGTTAAACAAAAGGCTCTTTGTCTTCCTACAAGCAAGGGTTCATTTCCGGGAAACCCAGTGATTTTTCAGCTCAAATGAATTTACACAGTTCACGAACCCAACAAGATTTTCACTATTAACTAAATAGCATCTATGTAACACATGCTGTGGTTTGTTACAGTTTCATAAGCAGAGTTCAACTAGAAATAGTTCGTTTGAGTAGGAAACACAGTTCTTTTTTTCTGGACATGCTCATATTTCTTGCTGTATTGTGGACTCTGGAAAGACGAGGATGCTTCTTGCATTAAAACAGAGGGTGTTTCATGGATGAGAACACTGATGTGAATTTCCCTTCACAAACGGAGTTAAACCAAAGTCTCTGTGTATTCCTACAAGCAAGAGTTCATTTCCGGTAAACCCAGTGATTTTTCGGCTCAAATGAATTCACACAGTTCATGAACCCAACACGTTTTTCACTATTAACTGAACAGCATCTATGTAAGAGATGCTGTGGTTTGTTACAGTTTAATGAGCAGAGTTCAACTAGATATGGTCTGTATGAGTAGGAAACACAGTTCTTTTTTTCTGGGCATGCTCATATTCCTTGCTGTATTAGAGATGCTGAAAAGAAGAGCATGCTTCTTGCGTTAAAACAAAGTGTGTTTCATGGATGAGAACTCTGGTCTGAATTTCCCTTCACAAACGGAGTTATCCAAAGTCTATGTGTCTTCCTACAAGCAAGAGTTCATTTCCGGTAAGCCCAGTGATTTTTCGGCTCAAATGAATTTACACAGTTCACGAACCCAACAGGTTTTTTACTATTAACTTAAGAGCATCTATGTAAGAGATGCCGTGGTTTGTTACAGTTTCGTAATCAGAGATCAACTAGATATGGTCTGTATGAGTAGGAAACACAGTTCTTTTTTCTGGACATGCTCATATTTCTTGCTGTATTGCAGATTCTGGACAGAAGAGGATGCTTCTTGCGTTAAAACAGAGGTTGTTTCATGGATGAGAAAACTGGTGTGAATTTCCCTTCAGAAACGGAGTTAAACCAAAGTCTCTGTGTCTTTCTACAAGCAAGAGTTCATTTCCGGTAACCCACTGATTTTTCGGCTCAAATGAATTTACACAGTTCATGAACTTAACACGTTTTTCACTATTAAATAAGGAACATCTATGTAACACATGCTGTGGTTTTTTATTGTTACATAAGCAGAGTTCAACTAGATATGGTCCGTATGAGTAGGAAACACAGTTCTTTTTTTCTGGACATGCTCATATTTCTTGCTGTATTGCAGATTCTTGACAGAAGAGGATGCTTCTTGCGTTAAAACAGAGGGTGTTTCATGGATGAGAACACTGGTGTGAATTTCCCTTCACAAACGGAGTTAAACCAAAGGCTCTTTGTCTTCCTACAAGCAAGGGTTCATTTCCGGGAAACCCAGTGATTTTTCAACTCAAATGAATTTACACAGTTCACGAACCCAACAAGATTTTCACTATTAACTAAATAGCATCTATGTAACACATGCTGTGGTTTGTTACAGTTTCATAAGCAGAGTTCAACTAGAAATAGTTCGTTTGAGTAGGAAACACAGTTCTTTTTTTCTGGACATGCTCATATTTCTTGCTGTATTGTGGACTCTGGAAAGACGAGGATGCTTCTTGCGTTAAAACAGAGGGTGTTTCATGGATGAGAACACTGATGTGAATTTCCCTTCACAAACGGAGTTAAACCAAAGTCTCTGTGTATTCCTACAAGCAAGAGTTCATTTCCGGTAAACCCAGTGATTTTTCGGCTCAAATGAATTCACACAGTTCATGAACCCAACACGTTTTTCACTATTAACTGAACAGCATCTATGTAAGAGATGCTGTGGTTTGTTACAGTTTAATGAGCAGAGTTCAACTAGATATGGTCTGTATGAGTAGGAAACACAGTTCTTTTTTTCTGGGCATGCTCATACTCCTTGCTGTATTAGAGATGCTGAAAAGAAGAGCATGCTTCTTGCGTTAAAACAAAGTGTGTTTCATGGATGAGAACTCTGGTCTGAATTTCCCTTCACAAACGGAGTTATCCAAAGTCTATGTGTCTTCCTACAAGCAAGAGTTCATTTCCGGTAAGCCCAGTGATTTTTCGGCTCAAATGAATTTACACAGTTCACGAACCCAACAGGTTTTTTACTATTAACTAAAGAGCATCTATGTAAGAGATGCTGTGGTTTGTTACAGTTTCATAATCAGAGTTCAACTAGATATGGTCCGTATGAGTAGGAAACACAGTTCTTTTTTTCTGGGCATGCTCATGTTTCTTGCTGTATTAGAGATGCTGGAACGAACAGCATGCTTCTTGCGTTAAAACAAAGTGTGTTTCATGGATGAGAACTCTGGTCTGAATTTCCCTTCACAAACGGAGTTACCCAACATCTATGTGTTTCCTACAAGCAAGAGTTCATTTCCAGAAAGCCCAGTGATTTTTCGGCTCAAATGAATTTACACAATTCACGAACCCAACACGTTGTTCACTATTAACTAAACAGCATCTATGTATGAGATGCTGTGGTTTGTTACAGTTTAATGAGCAGAGATCAACTAGATATGGTCCGTATGAGTAGGAAAAACAGTTCTTTTTTTCTGTGCATGCTCATTTATTTTGCTGTATTGGAGACGCTGGAAAGAAGAGCATGCTTCTCGCGTTAAAACAGAGTATGTTTCATGGATGAGAACACCGGTCTGAATTTTCCATCAGAAACGGAGTTAAACCACAGGCTCTGTGTCTTCCTACAAGCAAGACTTCATTTCCGGTAAACCCAGTGATTTTTCGGCTCAAATGAATTTACACAGTTCAAGAACCCAACACGTTTTTCACTATTAAATAAAG
This sequence comes from Onychomys leucogaster, assembly GCA_949786385.1. NCBI lineage: Eukaryota > Metazoa > Chordata > Mammalia > Rodentia > Cricetidae > Onychomys > Onychomys leucogaster. Next base: position 250,348 of record CATKUP010000363.1, read on the forward strand.
AGCATCTATGTAACACATGCTGTGGTTTGTTACAGTTTTATAATCAGAGTTCAACTAGATATGGTCCATATGAGTAGGAAACACAGTTCTTTTTTTCTGGGCATGCTCATGTTTCATGCTGTATTAGAGATGCGGGAAAGAAGAGGACGCTTCTTGCGTTACAACAAAGTGTGTTTCATGGATGAGAACTCTGGTCTGAATTTCCCTTCACAAACGGAGTTACCCAAAGTCTATGAGTATTCCTACAAGCAAGAGTTCATTTCCGGTAAGCCCAGTGATTTTTCAGCTCAAATGAATTTACATAGTTCACGAACCCAACACGTTTTTCACTATTAACTAAAGAGCATCTATGTAAGAGATGCTGTGTTTTGTTACAGTTTCATAATCAGAGTTCAACCAGATATGGTCCGTATGAGTAGGAAACACAGTTCTTTTTTTCTGGGCATGCTCATGTTTCATGCTGTATTAGAGAAGCTGGAAAGAAGAGCATGCTTCCTGCGTTAAAACAGAGTGTGTTTCATGGATGAGAACACCGGTCTGAATTTTCCATCAGAAACGGAGTTAAACCAAAGGCTCTGTGTCTTCCTACAAGCAAGACTTCATTTCCGGTAAGCCCAGTGATTTTTCGGCTCAAATGAATTTACACAGTTCAAGAACCCAACACGTTTTTCACTATTAAATAAAGAGCATCTATGTAACACATGCTGTGGTTTGTTACAGTTTCATAAGCAGAGTTCAACTAGATATGGTCCATATGAGTAGGAAACACAGTTCTTTTTTTCTGGACATGCTCATATTTCTTGCTGTATTGTGGACACTGGAACGAAGAGGATGCTTCTTGGGTTAAAACAGAGGGTGTTTCATGGATGAGAACACTGGTATGAATTTCCCTTCAGAAACGGAGTTAAAACAAAGTCTCTGTGTCTTCCTACAAGCAAGAGTTCATTTCCGGTAAACCCATTGATTTTTCAGCTCAAATGAATTTACAAAGTTCACGAACCCAATACGTGTTTCACTATTAACTAAACATCATCTATGTATGAGATGCTGTGGTTTGTTACAGTTTAATGAGCTGAGTTCAACTAGATATGGTCCGTATGAGTAGGAAACACAGTTCTTTTTTTCTGGGCATGCTCATGTATTTTGCTGTATTGGAGACGCTGGAAAGAAGAGCATGCTTCTCGCGTTAAAACAGAGTATGTTTCATGGATGAGAACACCGGTCTGAATTTTCCATCAGAAACGGGGTTAAACCAAAGGCTCTGTGTCTTCCTACAAGCAAGACTTCATTTCCGGTAAGCCCAGTGATTTTTCGGCTCAAATGAATTTACACAGTTCAAGAACCCAACACGTTTTTGACTATTTAATAAAGAGCATCTATGTAACACATGCTGTGGTTTGTTACAGTTTCATAAGCAGAGTTCAACTTGATATAGTCCGTATGAGTAGGAAACACAGTTCTTTTTTTCTGGACATGCTCATATTTCTTGCTGTATTGTGGACTCTGGAAAGAAGAGGATGCTTCTTGCGTTAAAACAGAGGGTGTTTCATGGATGAGAACACTGGTCTGAATTTTCCTTCAGAAACGTAGTTAAACCAAATCTCTGTGTCTTTCTACAAGCAAGAGTTCATTTCCGGTAAACCCAGTGATTTTTCGGCTCAAATGAATTCACACAGTTCACGAACCCAACACGATTTTCACTATCAACTAAACAGCATCTGTGTAAGAGATGCTGTGGTTTGTTACAGTTTAATGAGGAGAGTTCAACTAGATATTTTCTGTATGAGTAGGAAACACAGTTCATTTTTTCTGGACATGCTCATATTTCTTGCTGTATTGCAGATTCTTGACAGAAGAGCATGCTTCTTGCGTTAAAACAGAGGGTGTTTCATGGATGAGAACACTGGTGTGAATTTCCCTTCACAAATGGAGTTAAACCAAAGGCTCTTTGTCTTCCTACAAGCAAGAGTTCATTTCCGGTAAACCCAGTGATTTTTCAACTCAAATGAATTTACACAGTTCACGAACCCAACAAGATTTTCACTATTAACTGAAAAGCATCTATGTATGAGATGCTGTGGTTTGTTACAGTTTAATGAGCAGAGTTCAACTAGATATGGTCCGTATGAGTAGGAAACACAGTTCTTTTTTTCTGGGCATGCTCATGTATTTTGCTGCATTGGAGACGCTGGAAAGAAGAGCATGCTTCTCGCGTTAAAACAGAGTATGTTTCATGGATGAGAACAGCGGTCTGAATTTTCCATCAGAAACGGGGTTAAACCAAAGGCTCTGTGTCTTCCTACAAGCAAGACTTCATTTCCGGTAAGCCCAGTGATTTTTCGGCTCAAATGAATTTACACAGTTCAAGAACCCAACACGTTTTTGACTATTTAATAAAGAGCATCTATGTAACACATGCTGTGGTTTGTTACAGTTTCATAAGCAGAGTTCAACTAGATATGGTCCGTATGAGTAGGAAACACAGTTCATTTTTCTGGACATGCTCATATTTCTTGCTGTATTGTGGACTCTGGAAAGAAGAGGATGCTTCTTGCGTGAAAACAGAGGGTGTTTCATGGATGAGAACACTGGTCTGAATTTTCCTTCAGAAACGGAGTGAAACCAAAGCCTCTGTGTCTTCCTACAAGCAAGAGTTCATTTCCGGTAACCCACTGATTTTTCGGCTCAAATGAATTTATACAGTTCATGAACCTAACACGTTTTTCACTATTAACTAATGAACATCTATGTAACACATGCTGTGGTTTGTTATTGTTACATAAGCAGAGTTCAACTAGATATGGTCCGTATGAGTAGGAAACACAGTTCTTTTTTTCTGGACATGCTCATATTTCTTGCTGTATTGTGGACTCTGGAAAGAAGAGGATGCTTCTTGCGTTAAAACAGAGGGTGTTTTCCGGATGAGAACACTGGTCTGAATTTTCCTTAAGAAACGGAGTTAAACCAAAGTCTCTGTGTCTTCCTACAAGCAAGAGTTCATTTCCGGTAAACCCAGTGATTTTTCGGCTCAAATGAATTCACACAGTTCACGAAACCAACACGGTCTTCACTATTAACTAAACAGCATCTATGTAAGAGATGCTGTGGTTTGTTACAGTTTAGTGAGCAGAGTTCAACTAGATATGTTCCGTATGAGTAGGAAACACAGTTCATTTTTTCTGGACATGCTCATATTTCTTGCTGTATTGCAGATTCTTGACAGAAGAGGATGCTTCTTGCGTTAAAACAGAGGGTGTTTCATGGATGAGAACATTGATGTGAATATCCCTTCACAAACGGAGTTAAACAAAAGGCTCTTTGTCTTCCTACAAACAAGAGTTCATTTCCAGAAAGCCCAGTGATTTTTCGGCTCAAATGAATTTACACAATTCACGAACCCAACACGTTGTTCACTATTAACTAAACAGCATCTATGTATGAGATGCTGTGGTTTGTTGCAGTTTAATAAGCAGAGATCAACTAGATATGGTCCGTATGAGTAGGAAAAACAGTTCTTTTTTTCTGGGCATGCTCATTTATTTTGCTGTATTGGAGACGCTGGAAAGAAGAGCATGCTTCTCGCGTTAAAACAGAGTATGTTTCATGGATGAGAACACCGGTCTGAATTTTCCATCAGAAACGGAGTTAAACCACAGGCTCTGTGTCTTCCTACAAGCAAGACTTCATTTCCGGTAAGCCCAGTGATTTTTCGGCTCAAATGAATTTACACAGTTCAAGAACCCAACACGTTTTTCACTATTAAATAAAGAGCATCTATGTAACACATGCTGTGGTTTGTTACAGTTTCATAATCAGAGTTCAACTAGATATGGTCCGTATGAGTAGGAAACACAGTTCTTTTTTTCTGGGCATGCTCATGTTTCATGCTGTATTGGAGATGCGGGAAAGAAGAGGACGCTTCTTGCGTTACAACAAAGTGTGTTTCATGGATGAGAACTCTGGTCTGAATTTCCCTTCAAAAACGGAGTTACCCAAAGTCTATGAGTATTCCTACAAGCAAGAGTTCATTTCCGGTAAGCCCAGTGATTTTTCGGCTCAAATGAATTTACATAGTTCACGAACCCAACACGTTTTTCACTATTAACTAAAGAGCATCTATGTAAGAGATGCTGTGTTTTGTTACAGTTTCATAATCAGAGTTCAACTAGATATGGTCCGTATGAGTAGGAAACACAGTTCTTTTTTTCTGGGCATGCTCATGTTTCATGGTGTATTAGAGAAGCTGGAAAGAAGAGCATGCTTCCTGCGTTAAAACAGAGTGTGTTTCATGGATGAGAACTCTGGATGAATTTCCCTTCACAAACGGAGTTATCCAAATTCTATGTGTCTTCCTACAAGCAAGACTTCATTTCCGGTAAGCCCAGTGATTTTTCAGCTCAAATGAATTTACACAGTTCACGAACCCAACACGTTGTTCACTATTAACTAAACAGCATCTATGTATGAGATGCTGTGGTTTTTTACAGTTTATTGAGCTGGGTTCAACTAGATATGGTCCGTATGAGTAGGAAACACAGTTCTTTTTTTCTGGGCATGCTCATGTATTTTGCTGTATTGGAGACGCTGGAAAGAAGAGCATGCTTCTCGCGTTAAAACAGAGTATGTTTCATGGATGAGAACACCGGTCTGAATTTTCCATCAGAAACGGAGTTAAACCAAAGGCTCTGTGTCTTCCTACAAGCAAGACTTCATTTCCGGTAAGCCCAGTGATTTTTCGGCTCAAATGAATTTACACAGTTCAAGAACCCAACACGTTTTTGACTATTTAATAAAGAGCATCTATGTAACACATGCTGTGGTTTGTTACAGTTTCATAAGCAGAGTTCAACTTGATATAGTCCGTATGAGTAGGAAACACAGTTCTTTTTTTCTGGACATGCTCATATTTCTTGCTGTATTGTGGACTCTGGAAAGAAGAGGGTGCTTCTTGCGTTAAAACAGAGGGTGTTTCATGGATGAGAACACTGGTCTGAATTTTCCTTCAGAAACGTAGTTAAACCAAAGTCTCTGTGTCTTTCTACAAGCAAGAGTTCATTTCCGGTAAACCCAGTGATTTTTCGGCTCAAATGAATTCACACAGTTCACGAACCCAACACGATTTTCACTATCAACTAAACAGCATCTATGTAAGAGATGCTGTGGTTTGTTACAGTTTAATGAGGAGAGTTCAACTAGATATTTTCTGTATGAGTAGGAAACACAGTTCATTTTTTCTGGACATGCTCATATTTCTTGCTGTATTGCAGATTCTTGACAGAAGAGCATGCTTCTTGCGTTAAAACAGAGGGTGTTTCATGGATGAGAACACTGGTGTGAATTTCCCTTCACAAATGGAGTTAAACCAAAGGCTCTTTGTCTTCCTACAAGCAAGAGTTCATTTCCGGTAAACCCAGTGATTTTTCAACTCAAATGAATTTACACAGTTCACGAACCCAACAAGATTTTCACTATTAACTGAAAAGCATCTATGTATGAGATGCTGTGGTTTGTTACAGTTTAATGAGCAGAGTTCAACTAGATATGGTCCGTATGAGTAGGAAACACAGTTCTTTTTTTCTGGGCATGCTCATGTATTTTGCTGCATTGGAGACGCTGGAAAGAAGAGCATGCTTCTCGCGTTAAAACAGAGTATGTTTCATGGATGAGAACAGCGGTCTGAATTTTCCATCAGAAACGGGGTTAAACCAAAGGCTCTGTGTCTTCCTACAAGCAAGAGTTCATTTCCGGTAACCCACTGATTTTTCGGCTCAAATGAATTTATACAGTTCATGAACCTAACACGTTTTTCACTATTAACTAATGAACATCTATGTAACACATGCTGTGGTTTGTTATTGTTACATAAGCAGAGTTCAACTAGATATGGTCCGTATGAGTAGGAAACACAGTTCTTTTTTTCTGGACATGCTCGTATTTCTTCCTGTATTGTGGACTCTGGAAAGAAGAGGATGCTTCTTGCGTTAAAACAGAGGGTGTTTTCCGGATGAGAACACTGGTCTGAATTTTCCTTAAGAAACGGAGTTAAACCAAAGTCTCTGTGTCTTCCTACAAGCAAGAGTTCATTTCCGGTAAACCCAGTGATTTTTCGGCTCAAATGAATTCACACAGTTCACGAAACCAACACGTTCTTCACTATTAACTAAACAGCATCTATGTAAGAGATGCTGTGGTTTGTTACAGTTTAGTGAGCAGAGTTCAACTAGATATGTTCCGTATGAGTAGGAAACACAGTTCATTTTTTCTGGACATGCTCATATTTCTTGCTGTATTGCAGATTCTTGACAGAAGAGGATGCTTCTTGCGTTAAAACAGAGGGTGTTTCATGGATGAGAACATTGATGTGAATATCCCTTCACAAACGGAGTTAAACAAAAGGCTCTTTGTCTTCCTACAAGCAAGAGTTCATTTCCAGAAAGCCCAGTGATTTTTCGGCTCAAATGAATTTACACAATTCACGAACCCAACACGTTGTTCACTATTAACTAAACAGCATCTATGTATGAGATGCTGTGGTTTGTTACAGTTTAATGAGCAGAGATCAACTAGATATGGTCCGTATGAGTAGGAAACACAGTTCTTTTTTTCTGGGCATGCTCATTTATTTTGCTGTATTAGAGACGCTGGAAAGAAGAGCATGCTTCTCGCGTTAAAACAGAGTATGTTTCATGGATGAGAACACCGGTCTGAATTTTCCATCAGAAATGGAGTTAAACCACAGGCTCTGTGTCTTCCTACAAGCAAGACTTCATTTCCGGTAAGCCCAGTGATTTTTCGGCTCAAATGAATTTACACAGTTCAAGAACCCAACACGTTTTTCACTATTAAATAAAGAGCATCTATGTAACACATGCTGTGGTTTGTTACAGTTTCATAATCAGAGTTCAACTAGATATGGTCCGTATGAGTAGGAAACACAGTTCTTTTTTTCTGGGCATGCTCATGTTTCATGCTGTATTAGAGATGCGGGAAAGAAGAGGACGCTTCTTGCGTTACAACAAAGTGTGTTTCATGGATGAGAACTCTGGTCTGAATTTCCCTTCACAAACGGAGTTACCCAAAGTCTATGAGTATTCCTACAAGCAAGAGTTCATTTCCGGTAAGCCCAGTGATTTTTCGGCTCAAATGAATTTACATAGTTCACGAACCCAACACGTTTTTCACTATTAACTAAAGAGCATCTATGTAAGAGATGCTGTGTTTTGTTACAGTTTCATAATCAGAGTTCAACTAGATATGGTCCGTATGAGTAGGAAACACAGTTCTTTTTTTCTGGGCATGCTCATGTTTCATGCTGTATTAGAGAAGCTGGAAAGAAGAGCATGCTTCCTGCGTTAAAACAGAGTGTGTTTCATGGATGAGAACTCTGGATGAATTTCCCTTCACAAACGGAGTTATCCAAATTCTATGTGTCTTCCTACAAGCAAGACTTCATTTCCGGTAAGCCCAGTGATTTTTCAGCTCAAATGAATTTACACAGTTCACGAACCCAACACGTTGTTCACTATTAACTAAACAGCATCTATGTATGAGATGCTGTGGTTTTTTACAGTTTATTGAGCAGGGTTCAACTAGATATGGTCCGTATGAGTAGGAAACACAGTTCTTTTTTTCTGGGCATGCTCATGTATTTTGCTGTATTGGAGACGCTGGAAAGAAGAGCATGCTTCTCGCGTTAAAACAGAGTATGTTTCATGGATGAGAACACCGGTCTGAATTTTCCATCAGAAACGGAGTTAAACCAAAGGCTCTGTGTCTTCCTACAAGCAAGACTTCATTTCCGGTAAGCCCAGTGATTTTTCGGCTCAAATGAATTTACACAGTTCAAGAACCCAACACGTTTTTCACTATTAAATAAAGAGCATCTATGTAACACATGCTGTGGTTTGTTACAGTTTCATAAGCAGAGTTCAACTAGATATGGTCCATATGAGTAGGAAACACAGTTCTTTTTTTCTGGACATGCTCATATTTCTTGCTGTATTGTGGACACTGGAACGAAGAGGATGCTTCTTGCGTTAAAACAGAGGGTGTTTCATGGATGAGAACACTGGTATGAATTTCCCTTCAGAAACGGAGTTAAAACAAAGTCTCTGTGTCTTCCTACAAGCAAGAGTTCATTTCCGGTAAACCCATTGATTTTTCGGCTCAAATGAATTTACAAAGTTCACGAACCCAATACGTGTTTCACTATTAACTAAACATCATCTATGTATGAGATGCTGTGGTTTGTTACAGTTTAATGAGCTGAGTTCAACTAGATATGGTCCGTATGAGTAGGAAACACAGTTCTTTTTTTCTGGGCATGCTCATGTATTTTGCTGTATTGGAGACGCTGGAAAGAAGAGCATGCTTCTCGCGTTAAAACAGAGTATGTTTCATGGATGAGAACACCGGTCTGAATTTTCCATCAGAAACGGGGTTAAACCAAAGGCTCTGTGTCTTCCTACAAGCAAGACTTCATTTCCGGTAAGCCCAGTGATTTTTCGGCTCAAATGAATTTACACAGTTCAAGAACCCAACACGTTTTTGACTATTTAATAAAGAGCATCTATGTAACACATGCTGTGGTTTGTTACAGTTTCATAAGCAGAGTTCAACTAGATATGGTCCGTATGAGTAGGAAACACAGTTCATTTTTCTGGACATGCTCATATTTCTTGCTGTATTGTGGACTCTGGAAAGAAGAGGATGCTTCTTGCGTGAAAACAGAGGGTGTTTCATGGATGAGAACACTGGTCTGAATTTTCCTTCAGAAACGGAGTGAAACCAAAGCCTCTGTGTCTTCCTACAAGCAAGAGTTCATTTCCGGTAACCCACTGATTTTTCGGCTCAAATGAATTTATACAGTTCATGAACCTAACACGTTTTTCACTATTAACTAATGAACATCTATGTAACACATGCTGTGGTTTGTTATTGTTACATAAGCAGAGTTCAACTAGATATGGTCCGTATGAGTAGGAAACACAGTTCATTTTTTCTGGACATGCTCATATTTCTTGCTGTATTGCAGATTCTTGACAGAAGAGGATGCTTCTTGCGTTAAAACAGAGGGTGTTTCATGGATGAGAACACTGGTGTGAATTTCCCTTCACAAATGGAGTTAAACCAAAGGCTCTTTGTCTTCCTACAAGCAAGAGTTCATTTCCGGTAAACCCAGTGATTTTTCAACTCAAATGAATTTACACAGTTCACGAACCCAACAAGATTTTCACTATTAACTAAAAAGCATCTATGTATGAGATGCTGTGGTTTGTTACAGTTTAATGAGCAGAGTTCAACTAGATATGGTCCGTATGAGTAGGAAACACAGTTCTTTTTTTCTGGGCATGCTCATGTATTTTGCTGCATTCCAGACGCTGGAAAGAAGAGCATGCTTCTCGCGTTAAAACAGAGTATGTTTCATGGATGAGAACAGCGGTCTGAATTTTCCATCAGAAATGGGGTTAAACCAAAGGCTCTGTGTCTTCCTACAAGCAAGACTTCATTTCCGGTAAGCCCAGTGATTTTTCGGCTCAAATGAATTTACACAGTTCAAGAACCCAACACGTTTTTGACTATTTAATAAAGAGCATCTATGTAACACATGCTGTGGTTTGTTGCAGTTTCATAAGCAGAGTTCAACTAGATATGGTCCCTATGAGTAGGAAACACAGTTCATTTTTCTGGACATGCTCATATTTCTTGCTGTATTGTGGACTCTGGAAAGAAGAGGATGCTTCTTGCGTGAAAACAGAGGGTGTTTCATGGATGAGAACACTGGTCTGAATTTTCCTTCAGAAACGGAGTGAAACCAAAGCCTCTGTGTCTTCCTACAAGCAAGAGTTCATTTCCGGTAACCCACTGATTTTTCGGCTCAAATGAATTTATACAGTTCATGAACCTAACACGTTTTTCACTATTAACTAATGAACATCTATGTAACACATGCTGTGGTTTGTTATTGTTACATAAGCAGAGTTCAACTAGATATGGTCCGTATGAGTAGGAAAAACAGTTCTTTTTTTCTGGACATGCTCATATTTCTTGCTGTATTGTGGACTCTGGAAAGAAGAGGATGCTTCTTGCATTAAAACAGAGGGTGTTTTCCGGATGAGAACACTGGTCTGAATTTTCCTTAAGAAACGGAGTTAAACCAAAGTCTCTGTGTCTTCCTACAAGCAAGAGTTCATTTCCGGTAAACCCAGTGATTTTTCGGCTCAAATGAATTCACACAGTTCACGAAACCAACACGTTCTTCACTATTAACTAAACAGCATCTATGTAAGAGATGCTGTGGTTTGTTACAGTTTAGTGAGCAGAGTTCAACTAGATATGTTCTGTATGAGTAGGAAACACAGTTCATTTTTTCTGGACATGCTCATATTTCTTGCTGTATTGCAGATTCTTGACAGAAGAGGATGCTTCTTGCGTTAAAACAGAGGGTGTTTCATGGATGAGAACACTGATGTGAATTTCCCTTCACAAACGGAGTTAAACAAAAGGCTCTTTGTCTTCCTACAAGCAAGGGTTCATTTCCGGTAAACCCAGTGATTTTTCAGCTCAAATGAATTTACACAGTTCACGAACCCAACAAGATTTTCACTATTAACTAAATAGCATCTATGTAACACATGCTGTGGTTTGTTACAGTTTCATAAGCAGAGTTCAACTAGATATAGTTCGTTTGAGTAGGAAACACAGTTCTTTTTTTCTGGACATGCTCATATTTCTTGCTGTATTGTGGACTCTGGAAAGACGAGGATGCTTCTTGCGTTAAAACAGAGGGTGTTTCATGGATGAGAACACTGATGTGAATTTCCCTTCACAAACGGAGTTAAACCAAAGAGTCTGTGTCTTCCTACAAGCAAGAGTTCATATCCGGTAAACCCAGTGATTTTTCGGCTCAAATGAATTTACACAGTTCATGAACCCAACACGTTTTTCACTATTAACTAAACAGCATCTATGTAAGAGATGCTGTGGTTTGTTACAGTTTAATGAGCAGAGTTCAACTAGATATGGTCTGTATGAGTAGGAAACACAGTTCTTTTTTTATGGGCATGCTCATATTCCTTGCTGTATTAGAGATGCTGAAAAGAAGAGCATGCTTCTTGCGTTAAAACAAAGTGTGTTTCATGGATGAGAACTCTGGTCTGAATTTCCCTTCACAAACGGAGTTATCCAAAGTCTATGTGTCTTCCTACAAGCAAGAGTTCATTTCCGGTAAGCCCAGTGATTTTTCGGCTCAAATGAATTTACACAGTTCACGAACCCAACACGTTTTTTACTATTAACTAAAGAGCATATATGTAAGAGATGCCGTGGTTTGTTACAGTTTCATAATCAGAGATCAACTAGATATGGTCTGTATGAGTAGGAAACACAGTTCCTTTTTTCTGGACATGCTCATATTTCTTGCTGTATTGCAGATTCTGGACAGAAGAGGATGCTTCTTGCGTTAAAACAGAGGTTGTTTCATGGATGAGAACACTGGTGTGAATTTCCCTTCAGAAACTGATTTAAACCAAAGTCTCTGTGTCTTTCTACAAGCAAGAGTTCATTTCCGGTAAACCCAGTGATTTTTTGGCTCAAATGAATTCACACAGTTCACGAACCCAACACGTTTTTCACTATTAACTAAACAGCATCTATGTAAGAGATGCTGTGGTTTGTTACAGTTTCATAATCAGAGTTCAACTAGATATGGTCCTTATGAGTAGGAAACACAGTTCTTTTTTTCTGGGCATGCTCATGTTTCTTGCTGTATTAGAGATGCTGGAACGAACAGCATGCTTCTTGCGTTAAAACAAAGTGTGTTTCATGGATGAGAACTCTGGTCTGAATTTCCCTTCACAAACGGAGTTACCCAACGTCTATGTGTTTCCTACAAGCAAGAGTTCATTTCCAGAAAGCCCAGTGATTTTTCGGCTCAAATGAATTTACACAATTCACGAACCCAACACGTTGTTCACTATTAACTAAACAGCATCTATGTACGAGATGCTGTGGTTTGTTACAGTTTAATGAGCAGAGATCAACTAGATATGGTCCGTATGAGTAGGAAAAACAGTTCTTTTTTTCTGGGCATGCTCATTTATTTTGCTGTATTGGAGACGCTGGAAAGAAGAGCATGCTTCTCGCGTTAAAACAGAGTATGTTTCATGGATGAGAACACCGGTCTGAATTTTCCATCAGAAACGGAGTTAACCCACAGGCTCTGTGTCTTCCTACAAGCAAGACTTCATTTCCGGTAAGCCCAGTGATTTTTCGGCTCAAATGAATTTACACAGTTCAAGAACCCAACACGTTTTTCACTATTAAATAAAGAGCATCTATGTAACACATGCTGTGGTTTGTTACAGTTTCATAATCAGAGTTCAACTAGATATGGTCCGTATGAGTAGGAAACACAGTTCTTTTTTTCTGGGCATGCTCATGTTTCATGCTGTATTAGAGATGCGGGAAAGAAGAGGACGCTTCTTGCGTTACAACAAAGTGTGTTTCATGGATGAGAACTCTGGTCTGAATTTCCCTTCACAAACGGAGTTACCCAAAGCCTCTGTGTCTTCCTACAAGCAAGAGTTCATTTCCGGTAACCCAGTGATTTTTCAGCTCAAATGAATTTACACAGTTCACGAACCCAACACGTTGTTCACTATTAAATAAAGAGCATCTATGTAACACATGCTGTGGTTTGTTACAGTTTCATAAGCAGAGTTCAACTAGATATGGTCCATATGAGTAGGAAACACAGTTCTTTTTTTCTGGACATGCTCATATTTCTTGCTGTATTGTGGACACTGGAACGAAGAGGATGCTTCTTGCGTTAAAACAGAGGGTGTTTCATGGATGAGAACACTGGTATGAATTTCCCTTCAGAAACGGAGTTAAAACAAAGTCTCTGTGTCTTCCTACAAGCAAGAGTTCATTTCCGGTAAACCCATTGATTTTTCGGCTCAAATGAATTTACAAAGTTCACGAACCCAATACGTGTTTCACTATTAACTAAACATCATCTATGTATGAGATGCTGTGGTTTGTTACAGTTTAATGAGCTGAGTTCAACTAGATATGGTCCGTATGAGTAGGAAACACAGTTCTTTTTTTCTGGGCATGCTCATGTATTTTGCTGTATTGGAGACGCTGGAAAGAAGAGCATGCTTCTCGCGTTAAAACAGAGTATGTTTCATGGATGAGAACACCGGTCTGAATTTTCCATCAGAAACGGGGTTAAACCAAAGGCTCTGTGTCTTCCTACAAGCAAGACTTCATTTCCGGTAAGCCCAGTGATTTTTCGGCTCAAATGAATTTACACAGTTCAAGAACCCAACACGTTTTTGACTATTTAATAAAGAGCATCTATGTAACACATGCTGTGGTTTGTTACAGTTTCATAAGCAGAGTTCAACTAGATATGGTCCGTATGAGTAGGAAACACAGTTCATTTTTCTGGACATGCTCATATTTCTTGCTGTATTGTGGACTCTGGAAAGAAGAGGATGCTTCTTGCGTGAAAACAGAGGGTGTTTCATGGATGAGAACACTGGTCTGAATTTTCCTTCAGAAACGGAGTGAAACCAAAGCCTCTGTGTCTTCCTACAAGCAAGAGTTCATTTCCGGTAACCCACTGATTTTTCGGCTCAAATGAATTTATACAGTTCATGAACCTAACACGTTTTTCACTATTAACTAATGAACATCTATGTAACACATGCTGTGGTTCGTTATTGTTACATAAGCAGAGTTCAACTAGATATGGTCCGTATGAGTAGGAAACACAGTTCATTTTTTCTGGACATGCTCATATTTCTTGCTGTATTGCAGATTCTTGACAGAAGAGGATGCTTCTTGCGTTAAAACAGAGGGTGTTTCATGGATGAGAACACTGGTGTGAATTTCCCTTCACAAATGGAGTTAAACCAAAGGCTCTTTGTCTTCCTACAAGCAAGAGTTCATTTCCAGTAAACCCAGTGATTTTTCAACTCAAATGAATTTACACAGTTCACGAACCCAACAAGATTTTCACTATTAACTAAAAAGCATCTATGTATGAGATGCTGTGGTTTGTTACAGTTTAATGAGCAGAGTTCAACTAGATATGGTCCGTATGAGTAGGAAACACAGTTCTTTTTTTCTCGGCATGCTCATGTATTTTGCTGCATTCCAGACGCTGGAAAGAAGAGCATGCTTCTCGCGTTAAAACAGAGTATGTTTCATGGATGAGAACAGCGGTCTGAATTTTCCATCAGAAATGGGGTTAAACCAAAGGCTCTGTGTCTTCCTACAAGCAAGACTTCATTTCCGGTAAGCCCAGTGATTTTTCGGCTCAAATGAATTTACACAGTTCAAGAACCCAACACGTTTTTGACTATTTAATAAAGAGCATCTATGTAACACATGCTGTGGTTTGTTGCAGTTTCATAAGCAGAGTTCAACTAGATATGGTCCCTATGAGTAGGAAACACAGTTCATTTTTCTGGACATGCTCATATTTCTTGCTGTATTGTGGACTCTGGAAAGAAGAGGATGCTTCTTGCGTGAAAACAGAGGGTGTTTCATGGATGAGAACACTGGTCTGAATTTTCCTTCAGAAACGGAGTGAAACCAAAGCCTCTGTGTCTTCCTACAAGCAAGAGTTCATTTCCGGTAACCCACTGATTTTTCGGCTCAAATGAATTTATACAGTTCATGAACCTAACACGTTTTTCACTATTAACTAATGAACATCTATGTAACACATGCTGTGGTTTGTTATTGTTACATAAGCAGAGTTCAACTAGATATGGTCCGTATGAGTAGGAAACACAGTTCTTTTTTTCTGGACATGCTCATATTTCTTGCTGTATTGTGGACTCTGGAAAGAAGAGGATGCTTCTTGCATTAAAACAGAGGGTGTTTTCCGGATGAGAACACTGGTCTGAATTTTCCTTAAGAAACGGAGTTAAACCAAAGTCTCTGTGTCTTCCTACAAGCAAGAGTTCATTTCCGGTAAACCCAGTGATTTTTCGGCTCAAATGAATTCACACAGTTCACGAAACCAACACGTTCTTCACTATTAACTAAACAGCATCTATGTAAGAGATGCTGTGGTTTGTTACAGTTTAGTGAGCAGAGTTCAACTAGATATGTTCTGTATGAGTAGGAAACACAGTTCATTTTTTCTGGACATGCTCATATTTCTTGCTGTATTGCAGATTCTTGACAGAAGAGGATGCTTCTTGCGTTAAAACAGAGGGTGTTTCATGGATGAGAACACTGATGTGAATTTCCCTTCACAAACGGAGTTAAACAAAAGGCTCTTTGTCTTCCTACAAGCAAGGGTTCATTTCCGGTAAACCCAGTGATTTTTCAGCTCAAATGAATTTACACAGTTCACGAACCCAACAAGATTTTCACTATTAACTAAATAGCATCTATGTAACACATGCTGTGGTTTGTTACAGTTTCATAAGCAGAGTTCAACTAGATATAGTTCGTTTGAGTAGGAAACACAGTTCTTTTTTTCTGGACATGCTCATATTTCTTGCTGTATTGTGGACTCTGGAAAGACGAGGATGCTTCTTGCGTTAAAACAGAGGGTGTTTCATGGATGAGAACACTGATGTGAATTTCCCTTCACAAACGGAGTTAAACCAAAGAGTCTGTGTCTTCCTACAAGCAAGAGTTCATATCCGGTAAACCCAGTGATTTTTCGGCTCAAATGAATTTACACAGTTCATGAACCCAACACGTTTTTCACTATTAACTAAACAGCATCTATGTAAGAGATGCTGTGGTTTGTTACAGTTTAATGAGCAGAGTTCAACTAGATATGGTCTGTATGAGTAGGAAACACAGTTCTTTTTTTATGGGCATGCTCATATTCCTTGCTGTATTAGAGATGCTGAAAAGAAGAGCATGCTTCTTGCGTTAAAACAAAGTGTGTTTCATGGATGAGAACTCTGGTCTGAATTTCCCTTCACAAACGGAGTTATCCAAAGTCTATGTGTCTTCCTACAAGCAAGAGTTCATTTCCGGTAAGCCCAGTGATTTTTCGGCTCAAATGAATTTACACAGTTCACGAACCCAACACGTTTTTTACTATTAACTAAAGAGCATATATGTAAGAGATGCCGTGGTTTGTTACAGTTTCATAATCAGAGATCAACTAGATATGGTCTGTATGAGTAGGAAACACAGTTCCTTTTTTCTGGACATGCTCATATTTCTTGCTGTATTGCAGATTCTGGACAGAAGAGGATGCTTCTTGCGTTAAAACAGAGGTTGTTTCATGGATGAGAACACTGGTGTGAATTTCCCTTCAGAAACTGATTTAAACCAAAGTCTCTGTGTCTTTCTACAAGCAAGAGTTCATTTCCGGTAAACCCAGTGATTTTTTGGCTCAAATGAATTCACACAGTTCACGAACCCAACACGTTTTTCACTATTAACTAAACAGCATCTATGTAAGAGATGCTGTGGTTTGTTACAGTTTCATAATCAGAGTTCAACTAGATATGGTCCGTATGAGTAGGAAACACAGTTCTTTTTTTCTGGGCATGCTCATGTTTCTTGCTGTATTAGAGATGCTGGAACGAACAGCATGCTTCTTGCGTTAAAACAAAGTGTGTTTCATGGATGAGAACTCTGGTCTGAATTTCCCTTCACAAACGGAGTTACCCAACGTCTATGTGTTTCCTACAAGCAAGAGTTCATTTCCAGAAAGCCCAGTGATTTTTCGGCTCAAATGAATTTACACAATTCACGAACCCAACACGTTGTTCACTATTAACTAAACAGCATCTATGTACGAGATGCTGTGGTTTGTTACAGTTTAATGAGCAGAGATCAACTAGATATGGTCCGTATGAGTAGGAAAAACAGTTCTTTTTTTCTGGGCATGCTCATTTATTTTGCTGTATTGGAGACGCTGGAAAGAAGAGCATGCTTCTCGCGTTAAAACAGAGTATGTTTCATGGATGAGAACACCGGTCTGAATTTTCCATCAGAAACGGAGTTAACCCACAGGCTCTGTGTCTTCCTACAAGCAAGACTTCATTTCCGGTAAGCCCAGTGATTTTTCGGCTCAAATGAATTTACACAGTTCAAGAACCCAACACGTTTTTCACTATTAAATAAAGAGCATCTATGTAACACATGCTGTGGTTTGTTACAGTTTCATAATCAGAGTTCAACTAGATATGGTTCGTATGAGTAGGAAACACAGTTCTTTTTTTCTGGGCATGCTCATGTTTCATGCTGTATTAGAGATGCGGGAAAGAAGAGGACGCTTCTTGCGTTACAACAAAGTGTGTTTCATGGATGAGAACTCTGGTCTGAATTTCCCTTCACAAACGGAGTTACCCAAAGTCTATGAGTATTCCTACAAGCAAGAGTTCATTTCCGGTAAGCCCAGTGATTTTTCGGCTCAAATGAATTTACATAGTTCACGAACCCAACACGTTTTTCACTATTAACTAAAGAGCATCTATGTAACACATGCTGTGGTTTGTTACAGTTTCATAAGCAGAGTTCAACTAGATATGGTCCATATGAGTAGGAAACACAGTTCTTTTTTTCTGGACATGCTCATATTTCTTGCTGTATTGTGGACACTGGAACGAAGAGGATGCTTCTTGCGTTAAAACAGAGGGTGTTTCATGGATGAGAACACTGGTATGAATTTCCCTTCAGAAACGGAGTTAAAACAAAGTCTCTGTGTCTTCCTACAAGCAAGAGTTCATTTCCGGTAAACCCATTGATTTTTCGGCTCAAATGAATTTACAAAGTTCACGAACCCAATACGTGTTTCACTATTAACTAAACATCATCTATGTATGAGATGCTGTGGTTTGTTACAGTTTAATGAGCTGAGTTCAACTAGATATGGTCCGTATGAGTAGGAAACACAGTCCTTTTTTCTGGGCATGCTCATGTATTTTGCTGTATTGGAGACGCTGGAAAGAAGAGCATGCTTCTCGCGTTAAAACAGAGTATGTTTCATGGATGAGAACACCGGTCTGAATTTTCCATCAGAAACGGGGTTAAACCAAAGGCTCTGTGTCTTCCTACAAGCAAGACTTC